>SJYW01003874.1:240487-323927 GCA_006410735.1 Raphicerus campestris | reverse complement strand
GGGCTTCCCTGGTGGCTCAGTGGTAAGGTATCCACCTGCTAATGCAGGGGTTCAATCCTTAGCTGGAGATCTCAGATCCCACACCATGTGCCTTGGAGACAATACACATGCCTTGACTATTGAGCCCAGGTGCCACAACTAGAGAGAAACTCACACCGTAACAAAGACGCAGCGCAAAACAGAAAAAAAGTCATCTCAGGGTTACATGTGGAGTGAGCATAAGGTCAATTATCACAGTTATCTTACACCTGAGATAAAGACATATGTTCACACCAACTCTTGCACATCAATGTTCATAGCTGCATTATTCCCAGTCCCCAAACCTGCAAACAATCCAGTGCCCAGACAGCTTAGGAATGGATAAACCAAATGTGCTAAATGCATAAATGGCGTATTATTTAGCAGCAGCAAAAAAAAAAAAAAAAAGGCAGCTCTGGTAGATCCACAGAGACAGAAAAGAGATCGGTGATCGCCAGGGGCGGGGGGAGGAGGGCTTGGGGGACTGCCAACAGGGGTGCATGCTTTGGGTAATGAGGAAAGGTTCTAAACCTGTGATGATTGAGGCACAGCTCTGTGAATACACTAAAAACCACTGCAATGTATACCTGCAAGGAGTGAACTGCATGGCATAGGGCTGTCTCCATAAAGCTAAGAAATCTCTACACTGCAATTTAACGTTTTACAATGTGTGCATTATTTTTTAGAATATTAAGCCTTTACCTACCTTGCTGGCTGAGTTTGGGGTGTCTCTTCAAAGTCATGACCCAGGCCAGCATCCCCCTCTCCTGCCCCGCTCTCCCCAGTAGCTTTGGGGTGCGGTACCCTACCTGCCTCTGGTGTATCTTCACCGAGTGCCACGGCGCCCATGGAGGGCAGCCTGCTTCTGGGCCCAGCGTTGTAACCATCTCCTGCTCAACCAGCCCTAGAGCTACCGAGATGGCTGAACACGCAACACGTGGACGTGAGCACCTCCCACCATGCAGGGTCACATGCCCGTGGGACCAGGGGACGCAGGCTTTGTAGTCAGGAGAGGCTGGGGGCCCTCTGACTCCTGCTGAGGGTGTGACTGGCTTATTGGGGTGACTGCCGGCTTTGGGGGGTAATCAGTCACTCTAGGGGAGCTGTTTGACTCAGAGCTCTTACCAGGAACAGCATGGGGAGCAGGGGAAGAGGATTTGCTAACTGCCCTTTGAGGCTCTCCTGGTTTCTGGTGTTACGGAGGCACCAGAATCAGGCCTTACTTTTAGCCTCCCTCCTACACCCGCTGGTGCAGATGTCAGATAGACCCGCGTCAGACTGCGGCTCAGCCAACCACTGGGTCGCCTCCAGCAGGCTTAACTCGGGAGCAACGGCAGAGGAAGGAGAAGGGGCTGGAGGGAGGCCCAGTTGAGGACGGAGGCTCTCGGCGGCCTCGAGGACCAGATGAGACGGGGTGGGAAGCGAGCAGCTGGAACCAAGCAGGAAAACGCCGACACCACCCACGGTCTCGGGCCAGCAGCAGCCCAGGCGATGCTGGGGTGCGGGGTGCCCGGGAGGCTGGCCGAGGAGGATTGGCTCAGTTACAACGGCAAGAGGCAGGGTGACCATGCTGCGGAGCTGGCTGGGTCAAGCGGTCTAAAGCCGATGGAAGACAGTGAGGGATGTGATCCGTTATGCCCGAAGTCCGAGTCCCCAAAACTGAGAGAAATAAGACGTCCACGGCAATGCAAAAGCATAAAGGGGTTTATTGCTAGCTTGAGCTAGGGCTCCCCTGGCACCAACACAGCGGCTATAGGGAGGGAGCCCCGAGTCTTGGGCTGCACTGCTTTTATAGTGAATTTAATCAGGTAAAAGGATACAAGAGGGAGTGTTCAAGCAGGAGGACAATTGATTGGCCACTTTAGGGGGTGTTTAAGTTGACAGATAACTGGTTGGTTACTTCCATCCATAGGATTTCTGTGTAGATTCTTGATTGGTTTTTACTTCCAAGGTAAATCACAAGCTCCTGAACATTAAGTCAGAAGGTTTAGCCTAGTGACCGATTGGCTTGTGTACAGTGGGGCTAGGTTAGGTAATCTGAGGGTTGATTGGCTATGAGTAGTGGGCTTAGGTTGGGTGACGTCCAAAGTTCTTTTGCCTGGGACCTTGCAGGATGGAATTCTTTAACAAGATGGAGTAGCTCAGGCCCTTCATGCTAGGGTGAGTGGGACCCTGCTAGGGGGTAGTCTCCTGGAATCATGACCCTGGTTTACAAGAATTCAAAACCTAGGCCTAGTGCAACCTGTCGAGCCTGCCATGGCTCCGGTCTGGTTCCCCAACAACCCCGTGATGCGTGAGGCCGAGCCAACAGGGCGACGCGCACACCTGAGCACGTGGGTGGGGTGGAACCTGCCTGCTGTCTGCAGAGACACAGAGTTCATGGGCTCTGCTCACAGATGGAAAAGGAGTGTTGGAAAAGCGAGTCCACGATGTTCTGGGGCCTCTGCCACTGGGAGCCTTTCCTTCCAGAGAGAAGGCGGGCGGGGCCCATGCGTCTGAAGACGCTGATGAGCCCGTGGAGAATTTAAAAATCCCTTACCCCACCAGCGACCACGAGGCAGGGGGACTGTTCGAAATGATGCAGGTGGGCCCACCCTCTAAAGATCACGAGGTTCCTTAAGGCGGAAAAGGAGAGTGGAGGAGCGTCGGGCGAGTTTCCTGGCGCAGAGTGGCCACTGCCAGCCTAGGTTTGCGGAAGGGCGGTGAGCGCGACACACAGGCCGCCTCTAGGGTGGAAAAGTGCAGCGATGGTTCTCCCAGAGATCAGAGAGGGAAAGCAGGCTTGTGGGACCTGGACTTGAGCACAGTGAGACTATGTATGCCTGCCTCCTGACCTCAGAACTGTAATGTTTTGTTTCTTAAAACAAGAAAAAGAAAATAACAAGAACAGAAACCCCACGCCCGAGAAAACTCGCCACTCCCACTCTGCGGGAGTCTGTTTTGAGGAAACACGCAGGTTGCCCCCAGAGGGTCTGCTCAGGTGTGTCCTCATGGCGAGGGAGAGGTGGACAGGAACTGTCGGGGCCTGGTGGAAACCCAGGAAGTGGAATCTCCACCTAGGCATCATGACACATCCCATTTTTAGCAACACAGGGAGGTGGGCAGGAAGAGCATGGCTCAGAACAACACGCAGGGGCCTCACCCGCTGTAAAACCCCACCCCCATGTGAACACCCAGAAAAACAGTGCCATCGGTGACTATTTTTGTGACCTTCTTTGTCCTCTGGTATATTTCAGACTTTTCTAAGTGAACAGAAACTACTTTCAAATATGGAAAATCTCCCAAGAATGCTGCCCGCCCACCCCCACCATCTGTGTGTGGCTGGGCCCTGCCCTGGCACCTTCCTCTGTGACCCCAGCACAGACCTCACCTCTGGCGGCCAGCCAGACTGTTATAATGAGGAAGAACCTTTGAATTCTGTCCCCTGAGTCAGTCACTAGAGGAATGCTGCTTCTAAGCTTAAATTACACATAATGGCCCAACTCTGGGAGCCCTGACTCACAGGTAGTGAGCATTTAAGCTAGAATTTCTTTGTTTAGCTCACAGGAGACCTCCTGACCACACCTACCTGTGAATGTCTACAGGGAGGAGGAAATGAAAACATGCCCTCTGAACCAGGAAATGTTTCACCTGACTATCCCCTTTCAGTGTAAGAGCAGCCTGGATTTTAACTCAGACGAGACAGTTCTTTGGGGCACAAGTCTCCTATCGTCTCAGTTTGCTGGCTTTTTGAATACAGGCACTACTCCTTGCCCTAACCACTCAGGCTCTCGGTTCATCGGCCTGTCATGCAGTGAACACAAGCTTGGATGAGGTAACGAGATCACCAGTGCCCAGCTCCACCTTCAGCCCGGCCGTGCTTCCCCAGGCCTGAGTGTGGCCAACAGCTCAAAGGTCCCAGAAGGCTGGGCATGGAGGAGGTGGGTCCCTGGAGTGAAGGCTTCTCCCTCCCGGTTTCAGGCTGCAGTAAGCCCCAACCCCCGTCCAGGTGTCCTCCACCTTGCCCAGTAACAATGGTTACTGCAGCACTCAACACCCTCCTGCAACCCCTGCATGTGCCCAAGGCTGCGGGGGGCTCAATCCTTGGGCGCATGTGTTTCCCTGAAATCACCTCCCACAAAATGCTCGTTTCAGAGCAGAATGGAGACTGAAGGGTACCGAGTTAACAGCCCCCAAGACGGGGGTGGGTGGACGTGGACACTGTGTGGTCCTGAGACGAGGATCACCACGGTTACTGGGGACTCTGAACGCAGGCCCGAGGGCCGGACAGGGAGGAGGCAGTGTGGGACCGATGGAGTGAAGGGTCACAAACCAAGGGGCACAGTGGCCTCTACAAGCTAGAAAAACTCTTGCAGTGGATTCCCCCTTAGAGACTTCAGGAGGAACCAGTCCTGCTGACACCGTGACTGGGCCCAGGGAGACCCAATCCAGAGTCCCAAGAGGATACACATGTCATGTCAAGCCAACGCAGCAGTAGGAAAGTACCACAGGATGCTGGCCAAGACCTGAACGACTGCCCACGACCCAGACAGGCCGCAGGGGGGTGACCCACTGTGCGGGCTGTGCGGACACAGCCCTGAGCCGCCGGCCTACAGGCCTAAGTGTCATCCGTTCTCAGAGCCCATCCTTGTCCAGAAATCCTTGGAGAGAAGTTCCCTTCACGTCCACCCAGGCGGGGACAACAATGCCGGCAGTGGGGTCTGCGGCCAAGGAGCAGGTGGACTGGACGCTTGGCCGGCTCAGGGGTCGGGTGCTCGGCAGCTCTAGGGACTGGGCAGGAGGGCAGGTGCTCTGATCCGACTAGCAGAGACTAGACACCAGAATTCTTCTGCAGAAATGTCTCCAGTTTAAAACTGGATTCTGTTAAAACTCTAAAACGCACAGTGGCTAAACTTCATCTTTGCAGCTGGCTGCAGACGGAAGCAGGCCATGTTCTCCTGGGCTTCCTGGCCTGTCCACACTCAGACCTCAGGCCCAGCTTCTGCAGGAGTGGGAGAGGCCTGGTCACCAAGCCAAGTGGTCCCAGAGGTCGGGGGAGCCTGCACTAGGTCACCAGTGGGAGCTTGCAAGTCCCCTGGCGGCACTGGGCTGGCAGAGGCCTGGAGCCCAGGCCTCTCAGAAAGCTGGGGTGGGGGAGGCAGGAGACAGGGAGCATTGGCTCTGGGGGGAGAGTGAGGGGAGCCAGGGGATCCCCTGGCACTCTGACCTGCTCCAGGGTCCTGGGCGGCCTCCAGGTCTCCAGGCCGCACCGGCGCAGGGAGCACCGGCGCAGGGACGGGGAGGCCGCCCTTCCTGCACTTAAGGGGCCTCAGGCCGGTGGCTCTTGCGGTGGATGACCAGCTGGGACTTCCAGTCGAAGCTGTGGCCGCAGTCAGCGCAAAGGTGGCGCCGCTGGCTGGCGTGGCCCTTGCGGTGGATGACCAGCTGCGACTTCCAGCTGAAGCTGTGGCCGCACTCCTCACAGGCGTAACCGCGCGGGCCCGGGAGCGGGCGCGGGGGCGGGCCGGCCGGCGGCTTCTCTGTGCACGGGCCACCGGCATGAGCGCGGCGGTGAATGACAAACACCGACTTCCAGTCGAAGGCCCCACCACACTGAGTGCACGTGTAGGGCTTGCTCCTCGGCGGCCGCGGTGGCGGCGGGGCCTCGGGGCCACTAGGCCGGCCCTCGCTCTCATCTCCTGGGGAGCAGAGGAGGCCAGGTCACGTGGGGACCCAGCACTGTCCAGCCAGGGCCGCCTGGGCGCCCTCCCTGGCCCCATCCTCCACCCTTGCCCTTGCCCCACCCGCACCTGCACCCCCACCCCCACCGAGGGACCTTGAGAGGCCACTCACCTGGGTGGAGGCTTCTCTGCCCCTCGGATCCGGATCCGGATCCGGATCCAGTGCTCAGCGCCTCCGGCTGCGACTCGGCATGCGACTCAGGCAGGGGGTGCGGCAACCCTGCTTGAGGTAGGGGGCCCATCAGGTGAGGGGTTCGCACGAATGAGGGGCAGGGCAGGCCCCTTGGGAAGCGCTGGGAGGCAAGGTGCGCCCAAGGGCCCAGAGAAAGAGAGGGTGCCTCACCCAGGGAGACCACCGTGCCGTACTTCTGCAGCATCGCGTCCCAGTACAGCTCCTTCTGGGACGGCTCCAGGAGACCCCACTCCTGCAGGGACACAGCCCGTCACCCAGAGAACTGTCTACCCTGCACCCACCAGGCCGATCCTGACCAGAGCCTTGCTGGTCCCCTGAGAGGTGGCAGGTTACCTAAGCCTCACCTGCTGAGATGGGAACCAGTGAGCGCTGTGGATCCAGGCCCGGGAAGGGAGCGGCCTCTTGGCTCACCAGTCACCCTCTGCTGCCCTACCCCAGGTTCTGGCCACACAGAAGGAAGCTGAGGACCCCTGGATGGCCCTGGGGCTGCGTGTGCTGCATGGAGCAAAAGGCCAGGGAATGGCGGGGACCCCAACCACCTCTCCCTGGCCTCTGGTTTCAAGGGTAACAGAGATCCTCAGGGAAAGTGCCCAGGGACTCAGCAAACTTGCAGGGAGGCTGGAGAGCCAGAAGGCAGGCACGGCCTCGCACCTCCAGACACAGCCGGGCCGGCTGTGGTTGATGCAACCAGGCCTTCAGGCTGCGGCTAGGTCCTCGCGAGCTTCTCAGTGCGGAGAGGGTTAGGAACAGTGTCACTGGGAAAGGACAAGACCCTGCTGCCTGCACTCAGGACCCAAGCCCTCCAGGAGACAGGGGCTTCCATGCCCAGCTGGCTGCAGCTGAGGGCTGACTGGCCTCGGATGAAGTTCCCGGGCCATTTCCTGGTAAGAGTGTCTCTATTCTGACCTCGGATGTGCAAGGGAGGCCAGACTGCTGGGTGGCACTCGGGCTTTCCTGCCACACTGGGGGCCCTGTCCCCTCTGCACAAGCCCATGAGGGCTCACCCCGGGTGCCGGCACAGGACTCCTGCCAACCTCCATCTCACGTCTGTAAGTGCGAAGCCCACCTCTGCCAGTTCCCATCACTCTAAACCAGGCTCCCAGCTCCCTGAGACCAGAATTCTTCCCAAGCACTGTTCTGTCCCCCAGGCCCTGCCAGGGGTACCCTGATGCCAACTCCACTTCGGGGCAGCAAAGAGGACAAGGAGCACTCGCCAAGGAGCCTGGACAACGGGCAGGACAGAGCGCAGCCCCCGAGGACACCCTCTTCCCGCAGTGGGGCTGCACTCACCAACCGGGGGCTGCTCACCTGAAGCCGGGGTGGCTGGAGGGGTGCGGAGGTCGGCTCCTGTTGTTCGACGTGCTCCTTGCGGGACTGGGCTGGAGGTGGGGGGCTGGAGGATGCTAGGAAGCCAGGCAGGCAGGGGTCAGGGGCTGTCCCTGCGAGCCAGGGCAGGCAAGGAGCTGGCATTGGTGCTGTAGCCTGGGCCCTCCTCTGGCAGCAGGAAGGCATGCTCTTTGTGTGCCAGGCACACAGCAGCCAGCCAGCCAGCCCTTCCCTCCAGCCTCCGGAGAACCCAGTCCTTGTGGGGCCCGCCTCCCAGCGGGGGATGCCAGACCCACTCCAGGAGCCCCCAGTCTCCACACAACCTCTCCTGGACTCCCCCCTCGCACTCACAAGGGCCCCCAGCCCTCGTGCACCCGCACCTCACCTATCTCCTGCACGTAGCCATCAGGCTCCTCCTTCACGCTGCAGCTGAGCTGGGCGCTGCCCTCCATCTGGGCACCCTTTGGCACCTCCCCAGAGGCTTCCCTGAGGGGCTCCACTGTCCCTGAGGGGTGGACACCCCCCACTGACTCCTCTGTCTTCTGTGTGGCTGGGAGCACAGCTTGCCGCAGGACATGTGCTGTAATCTGTGGGGGGAGGGAGGGTCATTGGGGTGCTAGCTTCACTCTGTCCCTCAGAGAAGCCACCACCAGCACACTCACCCAGCCCAGCAGCGGCCCAGGGTCACGCTGCAGGTCTTCAACCAGGACAACGGCCTCCTCAGGGCTGCCTGGCTGCTGGCCCCGCACCCAGGCCTGAATCTCAGGAGGCAGCGCCCCCAGGAACTGCTCCAGCACCAGCAGGTCCAGTATCTGCTCCTTGGAGTGCGCCTCGGGCTGTAGCCACTGGTGGCACAGAAACTGCAGCCGGGCCAGGGCCACCCGGGGACTGGCCACCTCCTGGTAGCAGAAGCCCCGGAAGCGCTGTCGTGCCATCTCGGGATCCTCTGGGGTGGCCTCGGGGTCCAGAGAAGGCAGACTCGGGGGACCCAGTGGAGATGGCATTGTGAGGGGAATCTTCTTGGAGCCACCTGCAGGAAAGAGGGGTCAGAGTGCCAGCCACAAGGCCACAGGCAAGGTGAGGCAGCTGTGTGCAGACAGCCCGAGCCCAGGGGTGGTGGTGGTGCTGTCTGGACAGAGAGGACCCTAGTGTGAAGCTGAACTGGGGAAAGTTTCGTGGAAGGAAAGGTCACAAGAGCTGGAACTAAAAGCAGAAAGAAGCCTTGTGAACCACTTGGAGTGGGATGGAGCTTCCAGGGAACAGCTAGATGATGCTGAACGTAAGGCCAGGGGATTTACCCCAGGCTTCCAGGGTCAGGCCGAGAAGCCGAAAGTGCGGAAGCCAGGGTGAGAACCAGCTACCCGTCCCCTCCATCTCCGGGTCACGTTGATTCAACAGAGGCACCCCGAGAAGCTGGCCTGCGCCAAAGCCGAAGCAGGGGCCGACGTGGACCCCGAGACACCGTGCTNAGTCCTGCTGACACCGTGACTGGGCCCAGGGAGACCCAATCCAGAGTCCCAAGAGGATACACATGTCATGTCAAGCCAACGCAGCAGTAGGAAAGTACCACAGGATGCTGGCCAAGACCTGAACGACTGCCCACGACCCAGACAGGCCGCAGGGGGGTGACCCACTGTGCGGGCTGTGCGGACACAGCCCTGAGCCGCCGGCCTACAGGCCTAAGTGTCATCCGTTCTCAGAGCCCATCCTTGTCCAGAAATCCTTGGAGAGAAGTTCCCTTCACGTCCACCCAGGCGGGGACAACAATGCCGGCAGTGGGGTCTGCGGCCAAGGAGCAGGTGGACTGGACGCTTGGCCGGCTCAGGGGTCGGGTGCTCGGCAGCTCTAGGGACTGGGCAGGAGGGCAGGTGCTCTGATCCGACTAGCAGAGACTAGACACCAGAATTCTTCTGCAGAAATGTCTCCAGTTTAAAACTGGATTCTGTTAAAACTCTAAAACGCACAGTGGCTAAACTTCATCTTTGCAGCTGGCTGCAGACGGAAGCAGGCCATGTTCTCCTGGGCTTCCTGGCCTGTCCACACTCAGACCTCAGGCCCAGCTTCTGCAGGAGTGGGAGAGGCCTGGTCACCAAGCCAAGTGGTCCCAGAGGTCGGGGGAGCCTGCACTAGGTCACCAGTGGGAGCTTGCAAGTCCCCTGGCGGCACTGGGCTGGCAGAGGCCTGGAGCCCAGGCCTCTCAGAAAGCTGGGGTGGGGGAGGCAGGAGACAGGGAGCATTGGCTCTGGGGGGAGAGTGAGGGGAGCCAGGGGATCCCCTGGCACTCTGACCTGCTCCAGGGTCCTGGGCGGCCTCCAGGTCTCCAGGCCGCACCGGCGCAGGGAGCACCGGCGCAGGGACGGGGAGGCCGCCCTTCCTGCACTTAAGGGGCCTCAGGCCGGTGGCTCTTGCGGTGGATGACCAGCTGGGACTTCCAGTCGAAGCTGTGGCCGCAGTCAGCGCAAAGGTGGCGCCGCTGGCTGGCGTGGCCCTTGCGGTGGATGACCAGCTGCGACTTCCAGCTGAAGCTGTGGCCGCACTCCTCACAGGCGTAACCGCGCGGGCCCGGGAGCGGGCGCGGGGGCGGGCCGGCCGGCGGCTTCTCTGTGCACGGGCCACCGGCATGAGCGCGGCGGTGAATGACAAACACCGACTTCCAGTCGAAGGCCCCACCACACTGAGTGCACGTGTAGGGCTTGCTCCTCGGCGGCCGCGGTGGCGGCGGGGCCTCGGGGCCACTAGGCCGGCCCTCGCTCTCATCTCCTGGGGAGCAGAGGAGGCCAGGTCACGTGGGGACCCAGCACTGTCCAGCCAGGGCCGCCTGGGCGCCCTCCCTGGCCCCATCCTCCACCCTTGCCCTTGCCCCACCCGCACCTGCACCCCCACCCCCACCGAGGGACCTTGAGAGGCCACTCACCTGGGTGGAGGCTTCTCTGCCCCTCGGATCCGGATCCGGATCCGGATCCGGATCCAGTGCTCAGCGCCTCCGGCTGCGACTCGGCATGCGACTCAGGCAGGGGGTGCGGCAACCCTGCTTGAGGTAGGGGGCCCATCAGGTGAGGGGTTCGCACGAATGAGGGGCAGGGCAGGCCCCTTGGGAAGCGCTGGGAGGCAAGGTGCGCCCAAGGGCCCAGAGAAAGAGAGGGTGCCTCACCCAGGGAGACCACCGTGCCGTACTTCTGCAGCATCGCGTCCCAGTACAGCTCCTTCTGGGACGGCTCCAGGAGACCCCACTCCTGCAGGGACACAGCCCGTCACCCAGAGAACTGTCTACCCTGCACCCACCAGGCCGATCCTGACCAGAGCCTTGCTGGTCCCCTGAGAGGTGGCAGGTTACCTAAGCCTCACCTGCTGAGATGGGAACCAGTGAGCGCTGTGGATCCAGGCCCGGGAAGGGAGCGGCCTCTTGGCTCACCAGTCACCCTCTGCTGCCCTACCCCAGGTTCTGGCCACACAGAAGGAAGCTGAGGACCCCTGGATGGCCCTGGGGCTGCGTGTGCTGCATGGAGCAAAAGGCCAGGGAATGGCGGGGACCCCAACCACCTCTCCCTGGCCTCTGGTTTCAAGGGTAACAGAGATCCTCAGGGAAAGTGCCCAGGGACTCAGCAAACTTGCAGGGAGGCTGGAGAGCCAGAAGGCAGGCACGGCCTCGCACCTCCAGACACAGCCGGGCCGGCTGTGGTTGATGCAACCAGGCCTTCAGGCTGCGGCTAGGTCCTCGCGAGCTTCTCAGTGCGGAGAGGGTTAGGAACAGTGTCACTGGGAAAGGACAAGACCCTGCTGCCTGCACTCAGGACCCAAGCCCTCCAGGAGACAGGGGCTTCCATGCCCAGCTGGCTGCAGCTGAGGGCTGACTGGCCTCGGATGAAGTTCCCGGGCCATTTCCTGGTAAGAGTGTCTCTATTCTGACCTCGGATGTGCAAGGGAGGCCAGACTGCTGGGTGGCACTCGGGCTTTCCTGCCACACTGGGGGCCCTGTCCCCTCTGCACAAGCCCATGAGGGCTCACCCCGGGTGCCGGCACAGGACTCCTGCCAACCTCCATCTCACGTCTGTAAGTGCGAAGCCCACCTCTGCCAGTTCCCATCACTCTAAACCAGGCTCCCAGCTCCCTGAGACCAGAATTCTTCCCAAGCACTGTTCTGTCCCCCAGGCCCTGCCAGGGGTACCCTGATGCCAACTCCACTTCGGGGCAGCAAAGAGGACAAGGAGCACTCGCCAAGGAGCCTGGACAACGGGCAGGACAGAGCGCAGCCCCCGAGGACACCCTCTTCCCGCAGTGGGGCTGCACTCACCAACCGGGGGCTGCTCACCTGAAGCCGGGGTGGCTGGAGGGGTGCGGAGGTCGGCTCCTGTTGTTCGACGTGCTCCTTGCGGGACTGGGCTGGAGGTGGGGGGCTGGAGGATGCTAGGAAGCCAGGCAGGCAGGGGTCAGGGGCTGTCCCTGCGAGCCAGGGCAGGCAAGGAGCTGGCATTGGTGCTGTAGCCTGGGCCCTCCTCTGGCAGCAGGAAGGCATGCTCTTTGTGTGCCAGGCACACAGCAGCCAGCCAGCCAGCCCTTCCCTCCAGCCTCCGGAGAACCCAGTCCTTGTGGGGCCCGCCTCCCAGCGGGGGATGCCAGACCCACTCCAGGAGCCCCCAGTCTCCACACAACCTCTCCTGGACTCCCCCCTCGCACTCACAAGGGCCCCAGCCCTCGTGCACCCGCACCTCACCTATCTCCTGCACGTAGCCATCAGGCTCCTCCTTCACGCTGCAGCTGAGCTGGGCGCTGCCCTCCATCTGGGCACCCTTTGGCACCTCCCCAGAGGCTTCCCTGAGGGGCTCCACTGTCCCTGAGGGGTGGACACCCCCCACTGACTCCTCTGTCTTCTGTGTGGCTGGGAGCACAGCTTGCCGCAGGACATGTGCTGTAATCTGTGGGGGGAGGGAGGGTCATTGGGGTGCTAGCTTCACTCTGTCCCTCAGAGAAGCCACCACCAGCACACTCACCCAGCCCAGCAGCGGCCCAGGGTCACGCTGCAGGTCTTCAACCAGGACAACGGCCTCCTCAGGGCTGCCTGGCTGCTGGCCCCGCACCCAGGCCTGAATCTCAGGAGGCAGCGCCCCCAGGAACTGCTCCAGCACCAGCAGGTCCAGTATCTGCTCCTTGGAGTGCGCCTCGGGCTGTAGCCACTGGTGGCACAGAAACTGCAGCCGGGCCAGGGCCACCCGGGGACTGGCCACCTCCTGGTAGCAGAAGCCCCGGAAGCGCTGTCGTGCCATCTCGGGATCCTCTGGGGTGGCCTCAGGGTCCAGAGAAGGCAGACTCGGGGGACCCAGTGGAGATGGCATTGTGAGGGGAATCTTCTTGGAGCCACCTGCAGGAAAGAGGGGTCAGAGTGCCAGCCACAAGGCCACAGGCAAGGTGAGGCAGCTGTGTGCAGACAGCCCGAGCCCAGGGGTGGTGGTGGTGCTGTCTGGACAGAGAGGACCCTAGTGTGAAGCTGAACTGGGGAAAGTTTCGTGGAAGGAAAGGTCACAAGAGCTGGAACTAAAAGCAGAAAGAAGCCTTGTGAACCACTTGGAGTGGGATGGAGCTTCCAGGGAACAGCTAGATGATGCTGAACGTAAGGCCAGGGGATTTACCCCAGGCTTCCAGGGTCAGGCCGAGAAGCCGAAAGTGCGGAAGCCAGGGTGAGAACCAGCTACCCGTCCCCTCCATCTCCGGGTCACGTTGATTCAACAGAGGCACCCCGAGAAGCTGGCCTGCGCCAAAGCCGAAGCAGGGGCCGACGTGGACCCCGAGACACCGTGCTCGCTGACTCCGGACAGCTGTGCATGACTCACACCGTGTGGACCGTAATTGTGAAAGGCGGAAGCCAAGCAAAACAGAGCCTAGGGCTGTATGGGGCGCTCCGCGGGCAACCGTGTCCCGGCCCTGAGGGTCCGCAGAGAGACGCGTCCACATTGGGGGGCCTGTCCGACAGGCTGGACCGGGCCCGACCCCCAGAGCTGGCCTTCCACAGACGGAAGGGAGACGGGGGTCCTTCGCGAGGAAGGGACGGCGCCACAGACGGAGCAGAGGCCAGATGAAGGCTCGGGGGCGGGGCGCCCCGCGCGCGTTGGGTGGCAGCGGGAGGGGCCCGCGCGCATCGGGCGGCGGGAGGG
Source organism: Raphicerus campestris (assembly GCA_006410735.1). Taxonomy (NCBI): domain Eukaryota; kingdom Metazoa; phylum Chordata; class Mammalia; order Artiodactyla; family Bovidae; genus Raphicerus; species Raphicerus campestris. The sequence goes on along the minus strand of SJYW01003874.1, from coordinate 310,524 downwards.
GCCCACGCGCCGCGCCCGCAGCCGCTCACCCCGCCATCCCCAGCCACTGCAGTGAGCGGCCCCGCCCCTTTCGCGGGACCCCCGCATGGGCCCGCCCCTCGCGCGTTGCCCCGGCGACGCAGCCCTGGCCAGTCACGCGTCTGCTCTGAGGCCCCGCCCCTTTCACTGCCCCCATCAGCCTGCCCTCCGCGCGTTGCCTCGGCGACGCCGCCCTGGCCAATCACACGCCTGCTCCGAGGCCCCGCCTCCTCCCGTCGGACTACGTTTCCCATGAGCCTCAGCACGCGAGCACAGGCTCGGTCTTGGAGCAGGTGCTGTTTCTCGGAGGCCTCGCACGATTGAGGGGCGCCCCGTTCCTCCGAGCGGCATCTGCGGCGCCGCGGGCTTCGAGGGGATCACTCCCTGTCCCAGCAGCCGCTCTCCCTTCGCACCCGCTCCCGAAGACTCACCAACTGCAGAGATGGACGGGACCTCCGGCGTTGCGCATGAGCACAGCAGGCCGGCACCTATTGGCCGAGAGGTGAGGCGGGGCGGGGCGTGACCTCTCGGCCAATCAGGCTGGCGCTCCGTCCGGGCGCTCTCCCTGCAGCTTCCTTCTGGGCGCCGGCGGTCGCCCTGGTTACCGCGGGAGCACAGCGGCCAGCCTCCCGCTATTTCCAAGGCGACCGCCGGAGCGTGGCCCTGCCCTCCCGGGAGGCCGGAAATTTCCCAGAGACTCGCCTCTCGGGGTCCCAGGAGGAAGCAGGGGCCTGCTGGGAAGGCTGGCCTAACCCATGAGCGTTCTCCGTCTTCCCCAGGAGTTTCTCCAGCGAGGATGGCCCTGGGGTCCGTCATTCGACTACCACTGAGCGCCCTGCAGGTGTGCGGGGACAGCAGGCACTCATCTGCTGATGAGGAAACTGTCCCGTAATCTATATCCTCAGACTCTCAGACGTGCCTTCAGCTAGATCAGTCCTGCAAAGCAAGGTCTCTTCGACCATCTACCATGTGGGGAGAGCTGGAGCTCTACCAGCCTATTCGGGAGCTTTCCCTCAGTCATGTTTGTTTGGGGTCTACCCTTCCAGAGGGCTGCTGGTTTTCAAGCCTTCTGAATTTCTACAGCGAGAGCCTGGTGGGACCACCCTGCACGTCCGCCAGCGCCAACTCAGTATTTGGCTTTTCCCCAAATCGGTACTAGCTCCTCAATTTCCACCCACTTTTAGCTTCCGTATGCCATTGCCTCCTCTTTCACGATCCTACTTGCGGGTTTGTATTTTATTTACTTATTGGCCANCCAGCACCAGCAGGTCCAGTATCTGCTCCTTGGAGTGCGCCTCGGGCTGTAGCCACTGGTGGCACAGAAACTGCAGCCGGGCCAGGGCCACCCGGGGACTGGCCACCTCCTGGTAGCAGAAGCCCCGGAAGCGCTGTCGTGCCATCTCGGGATCCTCTGGGGTGGCCTCAGGGTCCAGAGAAGGCAGACTCGGGGGACCCAGTGGAGATGGCATTGTGAGGGGAATCTTCTTGGAGCCACCTGCAGGAAAGAGGGGTCAGAGTGCCAGCCACAAGGCCACAGGCAAGGTGAGGCAGCTGTGTGCAGACAGCCCGAGCCCAGGGGTGGTGGTGGTGCTGTCTGGACAGAGAGGACCCTAGTGTGAAGCTGAACTGGGGAAAGTTTCGTGGAAGGAAAGGTCACAAGAGCTGGAACTAAAAGCAGAAAGAAGCCTTGTGAACCACTTGGAGTGGGATGGAGCTTCCAGGGAACAGCTAGATGATGCTGAACGTAAGGCCAGGGGATTTACCCCAGGCTTCCAGGGTCAGGCCGAGAAGCCGAAAGTGCGGAAGCCAGGGTGAGAACCAGCTACCCGTCCCCTCCATCTCCGGGTCACGTTGATTCAACAGAGGCACCCCGAGAAGCTGGCCTGCGCCAAAGCCGAAGCAGGGGCCGACGTGGACCCCGAGACACCGTGCTCGCTGACTCCGGACAGCTGTGCATGACTCACACCGTGTGGACCGTAATTGTGAAAGGCGGAAGCCAAGCAAAACAGAGCCTAGGGCTGTATGGGGCGCTCCGCGGGCAACCGTGTCCCGGCCCTGAGGGTCCGCAGAGAGACGCGTCCACATTGGGGGGCCTGTCCGACAGGCTGGACCGGGCCCGACCCCCAGAGCTGGCCTTCCACAGACGGAAGGGAGACGGGGGTCCTTCGCGAGGAAGGGACGGCGCCACAGACGGAGCAGAGGCCAGATGAAGGCTCGGGGGCGGGGCGCCCCGCGCGCGTTGGGTGGCAGCGGGAGGGGCCCGCGCGCATCGGGCGGCGGGAGGGGCCCACGCGCCGCGCCCGCAGCCGCTCACCCCGCCATCCCCAGCCACTGCAGTGAGCGGCCCCGCCCCTTTCGCGGGACCCCCGCATGGGCCCGCCCCTCGCGCGTTGCCCCGGCGACGCAGCCCTGGCCAGTCACGCGTCTGCTCTGAGGCCCCGCCCCTTTCGCTGCCCCCATCAGCCTGCCCTCCGCGCGTAGCCTCGGCGACGCCGCCCTGGCCAATCACACGCCTGCTCCGAGGCCCCGCCTCCTCCCGTCGGACTACGTTTCCCATGAGCCTCAGCACGCGAGCACAGGCTCGGTCTTGGAGCAGGTGCTGTTTCTCGGAGGCCTCGCACGATTGAGGGGCGCCCCGTTCCTCCGAGCGGCATCTGCGGCGCCGCGGGCTTCGAGGGGATCACTCCCTGTCCCAGCAGCCGCTCTCCCTTCGCACCCGCTCCCGAAGACTCACCAACTGCAGAGATGGACGGGACCTCCGGCGTTGCGCATGAGCACAGCAGGCCGGCACCTATTGGCCGAGAGGTGAGGCGGGGCGGGGCGTGACCTCTCGGCCAATCAGGCTGGCGCTCCGTCCGGGCGCTCTCCCTGCAGCTTCCTTCTGGGCGCCGGCGGTCGCCCTGGTTACCGCGGGAGCACAGCGGCCAGCCTCCCGCTATTTCCAAGGCGACCGCCGGAGCGTGGCCCTGCCCTCCCGGGAGGCCGGAAATTTCCCAGAGACTCGCCTCTCGGGGTCCCAGGAGGAAGCAGGGGCCTGCTGGGAAGGCTGGCCTAACCCATGAGCGTTCTCCGTCTTCCCCAGGAGTTTCTCCAGCGAGGATGGCCCTGGGGTCCGTCATTCGACTACCACTGAGCGCCCTGCAGGTGTGCGGGGACAGCAGGCACTCATCTGCTGATGAGGAAACTGTCCCGTAATCTATATCCTCAGACTCTCAGACGTGCCTTCAGCTAGATCAGTCCTGCAAAGCAAGGTCTCTTCGACCATCTACCATGTGGGGAGAGCTGGAGCTCTACCAGCCTATTCGGGAGCTTTCCCTCAGCCATGTTTGTTTGGGGTCTACCCTTCCAGAGGGCTGCTGGTTTTCAAGCCTTCTGAATTTCTACAGCGAGAGCCTGGTGGGACCACCCTGCACGTCCGCCAGCGCCAACTCAGTATTTGGCTTTTCCCCAAATCGGTACTAGCTCCTCAATTTCCACCCACTTTTAGCTTCCGTATGCCATTGCCTCCTCTTTCACGATCCTACTTGCGGGTTTGTATTTTATTTACTTATTGGCCACACCACGCAGAATGTCGGATCCTAGTTTCCCAACTAGGGATTGAACCCTGGGCCCCCAGCAATGGAAGCTTGGAGTCCTAACCACTGGACTGCCAGGGAATTCCCAAGGGTTAGTGTTTCAAACTCTCCCTGTGGTTTCAGTGGGTTTCTGGACCAAGATGCATGTGTTCAGTCCATCATCTTGCCCTAGAAAGCCCACAAATACTTAGTCATAACACATTCCGGGTTAAGCAGAGGGGTCAGCCTGGCAGGACATAGCCCAACATGACCACAAAGGTTTGGAGAACAATTCTGGGGCCAAGACATGGGGGCAGGGGGGTACTTATCCTTGCTGTTCCTACAAGAACAGGGCTGGAGCCTCTGACCACCCCTTGGTACTGGGAGGGTTGACTCGAGGAGGGTGGAGGAACTGGGGTAGTAGGAGCCAACCACATGGCAAGAAAAGCTCAGTGAAGCAGGAAGGAGGCTGGACAGGGCACCAGGCCTAGCCTGAGGGGTCAGCAGGGCTCAGGGTGGAAACCAGGATCTCCTTGAGATGCAACAAAGGTTGCATGTGACTGATTCTCTGGGAACCTGTTTGATACTCAACAGGCACCTTTGCTCTGAGACCCACGGGCTCCTACCATTGTGCTCTGTAAGCTGTGGGGTTTGCCTGCATCTCACAGCCACACCAACAGACCCTGATGTGACCTGCTCAATGCTCCCTCATGGAGGCCCGCCTAGGGGAAGACAAGACAGAGCCAGGCCAAGGAAAGGACCGGGACAGAGGTTGAGCCCAAGACAGCTGGACACTGGCTCAGAGGACCTGCCGCTGAGGAGTCTTGGGGAACCTGGCCCTGTGTGACCCCTCTCCCTACCCACAAGTCTCTTTCCTTCAAAGACTTGTGAGGTTTCAGGGGTGGCAGCCTGCTGGCAGGTGGAGACTTGAGGGTATCATGTCTCTGACCTCACACCTGTGAGGCCTTGAGATGATGGAGCTGGAGCACTCACTGGGCTGGGGTCAACCTTCTGAGTCACCACACATGGCCATAGCCTCAGATTCCAGGCTCTGGACCCACAAGGGCTCATCTCCCAGCAGAGCTGCAGTGTGGGGCAGCCCTGCCGCTCCTCTGCCCTGCGGCCCCACACAAGGACCAGGCCTGCAGCCAGGGCCCTGCAGCTGTGTGACAACACGTGTGCATCACGCTGAGATGAAACCCTGTTCATGTTTCCAAAAAGAAACCTTTATTAGGGAGCCTCTCTGGACTCTGTCTTATCAGAACCTTCTGAACCACAACTTGGAGGCTGAGGCCAGGCTGCGGACCTGCACAGTGCCGTGCGGAGTTTAAAACGTACCTCCAAGCCATAATTTCTAGTCTTTTCCCCCTCCAATAAATGCACTGTTATCTTCCCTGGAGGTGAGACCCCGGGTGGAGACGCCCCAGGTGGAAGACCACAAGAAGCCAACCAGGCCCCCAGCCCATTTGTCTGCCTGTGTCCTACCAGGTGGGCTTGGCACCCTGAGGAGGGGTCTCAGAAGGGCGCCACACACAGCTTCAGGTGGTGGCAAGTCCTCCACCCCACGAGGGGTACACAGGCAAGCACAAACCCACTAGGTCCCACAGAAGCAAGTGGCCCACGTGCCTCCTCTGAACCTGTTGCTGTGGTCACCTCGTCAGCGCAGTGGGGCTGGAGAGGCTCAGATGGTGCTGACTTTAGGGAGGGCAGGACATAGGAGCTAAGCCAGGACCACAATCTGAGTGAACAAGCATAGCCGGGAAACCAGCACTCTGAACCTTGTCCCCCAGCTCCCTGGGGACTCCCCTCCTCCAGGGAGCCAGGCAGGCTTCACCCTCCAAGCTGGCAGGCTAAGTGTGGGGCGAAGGGGCGAGCTCTCTGCGCCTCAGCCTCCTCTGGGGAGTGGGGACCCCAGCCACAGCAGGCCCTCAGCGCTGTCAGGAGAAACCGCCGCAGGCAGAGGCGGAGCTGGCGGGAGCCTGCGGGGATTACAGACTGCCATCCACAGCCTCAACGTTTTCTCTTCCCCGGAGGTGGGAGCTGAGGCTCAGAGCCCAGCCACTGGTTCTAAAGCCAAAAGCTGCCTCCCACAAGGCCTCCTGTCCACGGGCCTGCTCCCAGGAAGCCCCCCGGGCTGAACTGAGGCCTGGGGTGGGGGATCTCCCGGCGGCTGGGGTGCAACGGTTTTCTACAAAGCCTCTAGTTTGGGTGGAAATGTCTCCAGACCACCTCCAAGCCCCCCAGCACCTCCCGTTCTGGTACCACAGTGAAGACACGCATGAACCGGCAGCACCCTGCCGGCCTACCCTGTCCTTTCTGCAGCCAGACCGCTTGAGGCTGGAGGGGTGAGCTGTGGCCAACAAGCGGCAGATCTCGTCACCAGGTGCAGGAGGAACCCTAGTGCCCGCGCCGAGCTCCTCCAGAGTGGAGGCCTCTGCTGAGGACCGGGCCTGTGTGCGTGGAAGGGTCCAACCACCGGACGAGGAAGGTCGGGCCGTGCCCCCAGGCCTCAGTGGTTCTCAGGATGGTAGCTGGGCCCGAGGTGGCGGGGCTCCGGCTTCCCGCCCCAGCGCACCCTCGGGCAATGCCCCAGAAGGCGGCCTGGCCGAGGGGCGGGGGCCGGCCCGGGGCCGCCGCGCCGACTTCTCGCCGGTGTGAAGCCTCTGGTGGTGGAAGAGGGCCGGGCGCTCGCGAAAGGCGCGGCCGCAGTGCGCGCACACGAAGGGCTTCTCGCCCGTGTGGATGCGCCGGTGGCTGAGCAGCACAGCGCCCTTGGCGAAGGCCTTGCCACAGTCCGCACAGCGGAAGGGCCGCTCACCCGTGTGCAGCAGCCGGTGCTGCCGCAGGTTGGAGCTGTGGCTGAAGGCACGGCCGCACTGCGCGCAGGCAAAGGGCTTTTCGCCCGTGTGCACGCGCCGGTGCTTGAAGAGCGACGAGCCCTGGCTGAAGGCGGCCCCACAGAGCGCGCAGGCGAAGGGCTTCTCGCCTGTGTGCGTGCGCTCGTGCTGGATGAGGTGCGAGTTGCGGCAGAAGCTGCGGCCGCAGCGCGCGCATGCATAGGGCCGGCCACCCGCGTGGATCTTGCGGTGCTGGCTGAGGTTGGAGCGGTGGCTGAAGGCCTTGCCGCACTCGGCACAGCGGAAGGCCTTCTCGGCCGTGTGGATGCGCTGGTGCCGCACCAGCGACGAGCTGTGCCGGAAAGCCTGCCCGCAGACCGGGCAGCTGTAGGGCGTCTCCCCGCTGTGGATGCGCTGGTGCTGCGTCAGGTGCGACGTCTGGCTGAAGGCCTTGCCGCACTGCGTGCACTCATATGGCCGCTCCCCGGTGTGTGTGCGCAGGTGCTTGAGCAGGTCGGAGCTCTTCACAAACACCTTGCTGCACGCCCTGCACTCGAAGGGCTTCTCCCCGGAGAGGAGGCCGGGCCCGGGCTGCAGCGCCTCACCCAGCTCGGCCCAGCCAGGCGGCCCACGCCAGGCCGGGCCCATTCCTTGCGCTCCTGGAGCCCCAGGCGCTCTCGAGAAGGCACCCCCGGGGGCCTCGTGTGCCCAGGCCTTCCGCCGCTGCGACACCCGGGGCGCCTGGCTGGGCGCGGGGTGCTCTGCGAGGGCCTTGTCCCCGGGCGGCGGCCGCAGAGAAGAGGTCAATCGGAGGCTCACGCTGGCGTCGCCACTGCCCGGCCCCAGCCGGAGCCTCTCCCAGTAGATCACGGACACTCCAGTGGGTCTCCTCTCCTGGGAAGGGGAGATGCTGCACCGACCCTCCAGGATCTTCCCGCTCTCACAGGCACCCGCGATGGGGAGGACCCTGGCAGGCGCCAGAGGGGAGCCATCCCCGAAGGCCCCTGGAAGTGGGGCTTCTCCAGAAACATCACCATCCTCCAACAGAGGAGGGGAGCCTGCAGGCACAGAAACCGTGGACGATGGAGTCATCCTCGGCGGGCTGTGGGGGTGGGCGAGGGGACCCCAGACCCAGAGTGGATGAAGGGGAGGGAGAGGGGCCTGACTCCCTTCAGGCACAGAGCTGGCCCCGGGGTTCTCCGGGCCACTCTGTTCCTCACTCACCAACTCTGGTGCTGACTGCCTGAGCCCTAGTACCTACAGACTGCCTCTCCCGTGCAGGACCCCACAAAGGCAAGACCACAAGTGATCTGGGCAAGACTGTGTCCCCAGGGCCTGGAATGGAGCTGGTCACCCCAAGTGCTCAAGAAACCATGCACCCATAAATAAATGGCCTCACGGATGAGGTGGCAAGGAAAGACTGGAAGGGTCTGAGGCCACACACACTGGCCAAGGGTGGGACTCTGGGCAGGTCTCCCCACAGCCTGGGGGCGGCCCCGGAGCCACCCTCAAGAGCAGCCAAAGTCAGAGCCTCTAGAAGAGGCTGAAGGTGAACAGTCAGGAGGGCGGGAAGCCAAAGAGGACCGCAGCTGGGAAGGGAGGCGGACAGAGCCAACTCAAAGGCTAGCCTCCAGCTCACACCCCGAGCCCCACTCACCGTGGCGGGGCCTCCTCTGGGCATCCCGGGCCAGGGTCACGTCCGCCCCACTGAGAACCCAGGGCTCGTCGCCGCGCTCCAGCTGCATGACCACACGGGGCCGGGACGCAGACAGGCCTGCGGGAGAAGACGGGCGAGTGAGGGGCAGACCGAGGGGCCGGGGCTTTGCAGGACACAGACGGCACCCTCTGTGAGGATGAGGAGGCAGAAGGCACACCCCAGGGCAGGATCACACCTCCTCCCACGAACAAGGAAAACTGCTGGCAGCAGCAGCAGGGGACTGAGTGCTGAGACACCACAGCTACCAGGGATGCTCGGCCAGCGGGCATGCGGCTGCTCCCAGGCTGTCAGGCGATGAGAGGTTAGTGCTGGCAGCACAGCCTGGCTTCGTGTGGGGACCCAGAGCTTACCCAGCGAGGCCAGGAGGGCGAAGTTCTCCAGCATCACTCGGCGGTACAGAGCCCTCTGCGCTGTATCCAGGAGCCCCCATTCCTCCTGGGAGAAGTGCACGGCCACATCCTCAAAGGCCATCAGGCCCTGCCAGAGTCCGAAGGTGGACACAATGAAGCTATGGCTGTGTGACCCAAGACCCCGCTCTCTGCCCTGAAAGCTACCTCTGCACATGTCTCTCAGCTGCTACCCACCCCCACAACAAGGCTCTGCAGGTGGAACGCCCCGCACCTGGCTGAGCCCCTCCGCCTTTCTCACCCAGGCTGTAGACGCCTCTTTAACCCCGCCTGGCCATCTACACGAGGAAGCCAGAGGAAGCCCCAAGGGGAGCCCCTGGTGCCCATCCATTCTCCAGCCTTTGCAAATGCTGACCCACCCCAAAGGTGCCCTCGCTGCTCCTGCACAAGTAACTGCAAGTGGTCAGCAGAGCCCCCAGGACATGCCCACCCCTGCAGGGATGCCCTCTCCTGCTGAAACATTTCGAGGCTGCTCTTGAACCAGAGGGCTGGCTGATCCCCCTGCAGTCGCTATAGGCAAGATCCCAAGGACCTGGCGGGCACATAGAGCCACTTCCCTCCTCCCTCCTCTATTTCCTCCTCACTCAGCTGCCACCTCCTTTCCCTCAGCCACCTGCCAGACTTCCCCCAAGAGCCCCAGGACTGCCAGCCATTTCCATCTTCCTAGAGCCCTAAGTATCCATGCCTGTCCCTGGCTGACTCCATGAGATCCCCTCCTCCTACGTTTGATTCCCAGGCTCGGCCTCGCTCAGGACACCTGGACACTGTCGTTGGACAGCTACAATTCCAGGTCCATGTGACACCTCCACTTTAAGAAACCACAGACTCTTCCCTATTTCCCCTTAAACCTACTTTCCCTTCAAATGCCTAATTGTGTCTACAGCACCTCCTTCCCCCCTCCCTCACTCTGTCCCACTGGGTGGCAGTTGTCACTGACAGTCCCAGGGCAAGGACGTAATCAAGGGTTTTCAATTTCAGGCCAAGCTCCCAAATCCCGGCCCCACACCTGCATCCTGTTGGGTGCTCCGCGGAAAACCTTAGAATGGCCCTTCCACTGGGCACTCACGCACATCCCACTTGCTACACCAGCGTATCTACACAGAATTCTCCTCTCCACTGCCCGGACTCTGGCCGCAGCCTGCTCCTTGCACAACGCCACTCCCTCCGCTGCCCTCCATCCATAACACGATGGGATACCTAAAAACTCATGACTTAAAGCATATCCAGTCTCCCAGTGCCCTGGGATAGTCTTAACTCCTCGGCCTGTCCTTTCGGACATATCCTTTCCCGGTCCCGCCGTTTCGGTTTCGGAAGCGCCTACACTCAGGCTTCCCTCCTAGCTTTTGCACACGGGGCAACGTCCCCTCGGAAGTTCTACTCACACCTCACCCCCTTAGCTGCAAGAAGTGGGGATCCCACGAGTGCACGCCCAACCGGCCGGAACACCAGGGCCTAGGACGAAGCGCGAGAGTAAGACATCACGTGAAGTGCCTCCCCGGCTCGGGGCTCTGGTCCTTGGAAGAGGCAAAGTGGGGTGGGGTTCCCGGGGCTCTCGCTACTCACCTGCTCCTGGTTGGGCTGCGCCGCCGCCGCCATTAGAACCTGCAGAAAGGGCGGGCGCCCAGAGGCGGGCCGCGCTCTCCCCGTCCGTCAATGGCGCCGCGTCGGGGCTGCGTGGAAACCAGTGAGCGCGCGGCTCGGCGGCAGCCCACGCGGAACCCGGGGAAACTGAGACTGGCTACGAGCCGTGGGCCTCCTGGCTCCGCCGCCCGCGCCTCGGATCTCCTCTCGCGCGTCCTCGCTGCCCGCGCCTCGGGTCACAAGACCCTCTAGCCAAGCCGGCCGCGACCCTGCGCCCTCCGGCCGTCACCGGCGTGGCCCGACACCGGTAGCCAAGTGACAGTCCCAGGCGCCCGAAGTCCAATCTCGTGAGCTCTCATTGGCCCGCGGCGCGCTGCGGACGCACGCGCAGAGACTTCGGGGAGGCGTGGCTTCCGCCTGCCTGCAGGCACGACGGGCGGGGGCCCCCCTCCTGTCTCCACGGCAACGGCAAAGCGTCACCGCGAGGGACGCTGGGAAGTGGAGTAGCCGGCCGTCCAGCTGTCTGTATTATTGATACTGTTTGTAAATCCTTGTATTGTAAGAGATAGCATCCATTTTGGCGTTCAGTTCAGTTCAGTCGCTCAGTTCGTGTCCGACTCTTTAAGACTCCATGGACTGCAGCAGACCAGGCTTCCCTGTCTATCACCATCTCCCGGAACTTGCTCAAACTCATGTCCATCGAGTTAGTGACGCCATCCAACCATCTCATCCTCTGTCGTCCCCTTCTCCTGCCTTCACTCTTTCCCAGCATCAGGGTCTTTTCCAATGAGTCAGTTCTTTGCATCAGGCGGCCAAAGTATTGGAGCTTCAGCTTCAGAATCAGTCCTTCCAATGAATATTCAGGACTGATTTCCTTAGTACAATTAGTATTTGGGCTTAAATTTTGCTTACCTGGATACTGAAGAAAATCTAATGTATATCTGGGTAGGACATGTTTCCTGCCATTCTTGTACACAAAGAATATTTAAGTCTCATTTGGGGTGCACCTTGAACCCACGTCTGGACTACAAACCCAGCCTAAACCCATATATTGGGACTCGAACACAAGGTCTTTTTCTATTTTCCTGGCTTCATGGCATAGTACAAGGGAGCCCTTCAACCAGGGATCAAACCTGCACCCCCTGCAGTGAAAGCACAGAGTCTTAGCCACTGGACTGCCAAGTAAGTCCCAACCCATGGTCATTTAATTGAGATCACACGCTGGATCTCCAGATTTAATGCAGTTCAGGTTCTTTATGTCTCAGCGCAGAAAGAATTCAGTGACATACAAGAATGATAGGTAAGAAGTAGATTTATTTAGGAACACATTCCGTAAATAGAATGCAGTCAGCCTCAAAAGGCCAGAAAGACCATGGGAGAGAAACTCCACAGTGTGGGCCATCTCAGAAAGTGAGAGGCCCCAAAACATGGGGTGACTAGTTTTTATGGGCTGGGTAACTTCATAGACTTAATGAGCGGAAGGGCTTTTCCAACTATTTGCGGAAAGAGGAGAAGATTCTCAGGAACTGGGCCACTGCCCACTCTTTGACCTTTTACCATCGGCCTCAGCACTGTTAAGGTGCTGGTGGACATGTCATGCAGCTTCCCTGCGCTGGGGAGGGGCTCTAGGTGTAACCTCACTTCAGCTGCCTCTGGCATTGGTGGAGGCTAGGGCTGAACCTGGAGCCTCCCCGCCACGCCCCCAGGTACATGGCTTCCACCTACAACCAGGTGTCTTTGAAGATGTGCACACAGGTGTCACTGGGGTGGGCTCTCCAGCTTTCTGGGTCCGTGTGGTGGTCCTGGACTGTGAGACTGACCCCACTGGTACAGATGGCAACCCTCCTCCACTCCAGGCCTCGTGGTGGCCCTTGGGCAGGTTAGGAGTCTGCAGACATCTTTGGTGGGGGACATGATTCTGCTGACCAGGAAGGGGCAACTGAACCGAAGGGCCTGGCCCAAATGTGTCACATGTGGAGGCTCAAGAGGGCCCATTCCCCTCACCTTCACCCAGTCCCCCTCCCTTCTCCGTGTGGATGTCAAACAGATGTTCTTTTTAAAAATGTATTTATTTGGCTGTGTCAGGTCTTATTTGAGGCACACGGGATCTTCCCTGTGGCTTGCGGGCTCCAGAGCATGTGGGCTCAGCAGTTGTGGCACTCAGGCTTATTTGCATCTCGGCATGAGGGATCATATTTTCCTATCCAGGGATCAAACTTGCATCCCCCACACTACAAAGTGGGTGCTTAACCACTGGACCACTGGGGAAGTCCCCAAAGGGATTCTTGTCAGATGAGTCACTTCTCCAATCATGCCTCCCCAACCCATGCCCACCCCATCCCCCTAGGATAAAGGCCTAACATGAATCTTTCTCCCTTGGGACTTTAGGGTAAAAGACTTCAGGTGTCCTGCATACCCTCCTCCAAGCCTTTGCACATGCTGATCCCTCTGAAACAGGACAGACGGGTTCTTTTAAACAGAACCTTTAAAAGAAAGACATAGCTATGGGGCACAATATGGGGCTTCCCAGGTGACTCAGTGGTAAAGAATCTGCCTGCCAATGCAGGAGGCACTGTTTCGATCCCTGGGTTACTAAGATCCCCTGGAGAAGGAAATGGCAACCCATTCTAGTATTCTGCCTGAAAAATTCCATGGATGGGAGTGGCAGAGTCGGAACTTGTTAGGCCCTAACTGCACAGGAGCTGGGAACTGACCCTCTCTGGCCGAGGGCCCTATGGAGGGTCTCCTGGCACTGCCAGGGGAGCTTCCCTGCTTCCTGGACAGACTCACTCTGCTGGGGGCAACTCCCTTCCAACTGCTCCAGACTCTGTGACAATAAAGCCGAGAGGGTTACATCACCTGGGAGCCAGGGCTGTGGCCCAGGGGGCAGAAGAGAGACTGTGACCCAGGGGGTACGGCCAGGGTGCGGAGGGGTGAGGTTCTCAGTGGGGACAGCAATGTCCACGTGCCTCTTGGGGACAGAGTGGGAGGGCAGGGGAGGCACTCTGTCCTCTTGTGGTCCAAAGGGTCTTGTGACTTCAAGCCCTCCAGGGAAAGCACTGTGGCCAGGATCTCAGAGTCACCTGTGTGCCCAGAGCTTACCTGAGGTGTAATCACTGGATTTGAGGGGTTCAGCAGTCCTGAGAATAAGGAAGCAGGTCCCTCAAACCAGGTGCATCTTAGTGTGGCCACCAGCTGGAGATGAGCCATCTTTCTCTGCCAGGCCAGAAAAACCAGATCCCTGTAATCACCACTGCAGGCAGACAGGAGCAGGTCCCCTCTACATAGATGGGGAATGGTGGGGCACAGGGAACAGGCAACAGGGGATGCCAGAGCCCAGCATGCAAGGGCACAGGCTGGAGACCTACAGGGCCTAACTCCTATCTATTAACACCACGCTCAAGGCCACTGAGCAGCTGAAGCTGTCCTGAGTCCTGCAGGCTTCCGAGTCATATTCCTGAGAGCTGTCACCCCACCCCCAGCGAACGCCAGGGAGGCTCCTGTTGCCCAGGCTGGGCTCCTGGTGACGTCAGCAGTCACGACCTCATGGCTGTCCAGCCTCAGGGCGCAGAGGCACAGCTGGGAAGAAAGGAAAGCGGGAAAGGTAAACCTAGTTTCAGGATCTTCTGTTGGATGTGTCCGTCCTGGAGGAGCTAGACCTTTGGATTTCTTTTTGCAAACTTCTGTTTTTATAATTTTTGCATCTGTTTTATTTTTTGGCTGCCTTGCACGACATGAGGGAATCTTATCTCCCTAACCAGGGATGGAACGCAGCCCCCCTGCAGTGGGAAGTGCAGAGTTTTAGCCACTGGACTGCCAGGGAAGGGGCAGCACTTATTTACAATATCTAACACCATGAGAATCTAGAAATCTTCCCCAGTGGCTCAGTAGTAAAGAATCCTCCTGCAGATGCAGATGGGTTCAACTCCTGGGTCAGGAAGACAGCCAGGAGGAGGAGATGGCAACCCACAACAGCACTCTTATCTGGAGAATCCCATGGACAGAGGAGACTGGAGGGCTGCAGTCCATGGGGTCGCCAAGAGTCGGACACGACTGAGTGTCTGAGCACACGCAATAGCCATGTGAGTTCAGTGTGGCAGGCAGAACTGCAGCTCTCCAGGAACGTCCACATCCTACTGCCTGGAACCTGTGAGCATGCTACCTGACGTGGCCCACAGACGGGAATATTATCCAGAATTGCCCGGGTTAGTCTAGTATAATCACATGAGCCCTTGAAAGCAGAGAAACACAACACAGATATTTAAATCTAAGACTGTTCCTAGGTCTGACACTCATGTCAGCTGCTCTAAAACCAAGGCCTCAGCAGGGCTGCATTGCTTCTGGGAGAAAAGGGGTTTCCTTGCCTGTTCCAGACTCCAGGGTCTGCCAGCATTCCTTGGTTCCTGGCTTTTTCTGTCTTCAAAGCCAGCAATGGCAACTTGAGTTTTTCTCACATGACATCACTCTGACTTGGTCTCTCTCCATCTCTATGCCTCCCTCTTCCACTATAAGGACCCTTGTTATTACGAGGTTTCCTCCCACCCTGCCAATCTCAGACAATCCAGAATGATCTCCATGTCCCAAAGTCAGCAGATTGTCAACCTTATTTCCACCTACCACCTAAATGTAGTTCCCTCTCACCCTGTAACAACATGCTCTGGGTACTAAGCCCTCCACATCTTTGGCGGGAGCGGTGCTTTAGTCTGCTTACCATTTATGCTCAGTCGCTTCAGTCCTGTCAGACTCTTTGTGACCCTATGGACTATGGCCTGCCAGGCTCCTCCATCCATGGGATTCTCCAGGCAAGAATACTGGAGTGGATTGCCATACCCTCCTCCAGGGGATCTTCCTGCCCCAGGGATAAAACCAGCATCTCCTGCATTGCACACAGATTCTTTACCCACTGAGCCACCTGGGAAGCCCTGCTTACCATACATATACTTACACAAAAATTAAGCATTGCCTACTTGTCTGCTTGTTACATCAAGAATGAGTGCACCTTTTATTCTGGTAGATGTTCAAGGAAGAAATGTTCACATAGTGAGGGCTAGGGAAGTCATTCTTGCTTACATATGATTTAACTTGATTTCTATGCTAACTAAAAAAGATAGCACAGAAGGAAGTCAAAATAGGAAGTCAAGAAATACCCAGAGCAGCAGGCAAGTTTGGCCTTGGAGTACAGAATAAAGCAGGGCAAAGGCTAACAGTGTTGCCAAGACAACAGACTGAACACAGCAACACAAGAGAGAGGGCTCTACACATGGACATCGCCAGATGGCCAGCACTGAAATCGCACTGATTATATTCCTTGCAGCTGAAGATGGAGAAGTTCTGTTCAGTCAGCAACAACAAGACTGAGAACTGACTAGCTGAGATCATGACTCCTTATTACAAACTTCAGATTTAAATTCCTTATTGCCAATTCAGAGTTAAACTGAAGAAAGTAGGGAAAAGAACAGGGTGCGCTGGCCAGAAATAAAGAATGTCCATGTTAAACAAAATAAAGTTTAGGGATTTCCCTGGTGTTCCAGCAGTTAATGCTTCCCAGGTGGCGCCAGTGGTAAAGAATCCACCTGCCAATGCAAGAGAGGTAAGAGATGTGGGTTCGACTGGAGTGCACACACATACACACACACACACACACACACACACACACAGCAGCTAATGCTTCCCTGGTGGCTCAGATGGTAAAGAATCCGCCTCCAATGCAGGAGACGCGGGTTCAATCCCTAGTCCAGGAAGATCCCCTGGACAAGGAAATGGCAACCCACACCAGTATTCTCGCCTGGAGAATCCTTTGGAGAGAGAAGCCTCAGGTTACAGTCCTTGAGGTCACAAAGAATTGGATATGACAGAGCGTGACATGTGCATACACACACCCCAGCGGTTAATACTCCGTGCTCCCATGCAGGGGACACAGGTTCCAGGCCTGGTGTGCCAACTAAGATCCCACATGAGCGTAGACACACTAAGTTTGAGCTCAGGAGGGCTGTGGTGTGTCACGCTTGCCACACTTGCTGGCAGAGCCCTGGGCAAGAGGAGGGCTCAGCTTGGCAGGGAGGTGCCGCACAGGCTCACCTTGTCCTGAGAATGGGTGCAGAGGCCACCTGAGAGCAGGTGTGAGCCGTGGCGTGCTGCTCGTGGCCGGACGACAGTCTGCAGGCAGGCGGCCTCCTCGGCCTCCCTGGGCTTGCTTCCGGCAAGGCCATCACCACAAGGCAGGAGCCCTGGGGCTGAGAGGTCTGCAGCCAGGATCTCAGGGGCCCAGGTGACACTGCAGGTGAGCCCGGGGGCACCTGCCCTCGCCATCTGCTGGTTTCCACTGAGGTGGGGCCCAGAACAGGGGCAGGGATGGTGGGGTCCACATTTGGTGGTCCCATTCACTGCTTTTCCAAGAGGAGTGAGAGATCCATGTTATACATGGAGCTTTTTGATTTTATAAAGGTTCAAGACTATTCCCCTCCAAACTTCAAAGTTTATAGGTATGTATGAGTTCCACGCTTTCTACATATATAGAGAGAGCTATATATAAAGTTGGTTTCTGGGCTATCATTTGTGACTCAGGACAAAAGGCAAACCAGGAGCCAAGGGGTCCCCAGACAGGAAGGCACGGGGCCCAGGGTTTGCTGCACAGCACGCTGCGGCCACTCTCAGGACCTCTCCCTGTCATCGACCTGAAGCTGACACTCCTGCAGGCCTGTGCTGAGCCAAGCTTGGGGCCTGTCTGCCTGAGCTCTCCCCAAGTTCTGAGGCGTCAGTGCGTCCCCTGAACTCAGACCTTCCCTTCCGCCGACAGGGGGGCCTGCGATCAGAGCTGCAGTCAGGTGTTTCTTGGGGCCTCAGGCTTCTGAGCAAAGGGTGGGCTCAGCTCCCTGTACTATAGCGGTCAGCTGTGGTCAGCGAGGCCTCATGGCACTGCCTCCCACGCCTGGCAGAAGCCTTTCCCCTGCCTGCTACCCTCCCCACCCAGGCTCTGTGCACTTCATGGAACACCCATGTTTCACTGGTGGTGCCAGAACAAATCCAGGTCCACTGGTTCTGAGTGTGCAATCCCTATCAAAACCACAGCTGACATTCTGAGCAGAAACTAACAGGCTGACCCTAAATTCATAGACATGCGGAACACAACAGGGAAAACAACTGTGCCAAGAAACAGAGCTGCACTTTCCTTACTCAGCTTCAAGCATTTCGATAAAGCCAAGGTAATCAAGACAGTGTGGTCCTGTCGTGAGGACAGACATACAGATCAACAGATTCAAGAGGCCAAAACACCCCTAACTGATTTCCAGCAAAAGTATAATGTGGAAAGATGGCCTTTTCAGCAAATGGCTTTGGGAAAACTAGACATTCACATGCAAAAATATATAATTCAAACCCTTATCTCAACTATATGTAAAAGTTACCATGAAAAAGATCATAAATGTAAGAGCTAAGACTATAAAATTTATAGAAAACAAAAGAGAACTTTTTGACTTTTGGCTAGGCAAATAATTTTTTAGGTATGACACAAAGATAATATATAAATAGAAAAACTAATATATTAGACAATGAGTGTAAAATTTAACATCAAAATGTAAAATTTTGCTCTTCAAAACACATCATTAAGAGACTTTCCTGCTGGCCCAGTGGCTAAGACTGCGCTCCCCATGCAGGGGGCCCAGGTTTGACCTCTGGTCGGGGAACTAGATCCCACATGCCACAGTGAACACCCGACACAGCCAAATAAATTTTTTTCTAAAAAGACTCCATTCAGAAAATTAAAAGATGAGCACACAGCCTGGATTGGAGGGGAGTTTGGTGGGGGTGATAAGGGAGATATGCATATATATGGCTGAGGCCCTTCACAGTTCACCTGAAACTGTCACAACAATGTTTGTTAACTGGCTATACCGCAATACAAAATAAAAAGGTTTTTTCTTTAATAAAAAACACAAATAAATAAAAGTTAAAAAAATGAGCCACAAAATACTTAGAAAATACTTACATATGGATTCTAAACACAGAATCTATGAAGAACTTTATGGCTCAAAGATAAAAAGATAACCCAATTAGAAATAGGGAAAAGGTCTGAATAGATGTCTTATCAAAGAAAGCAGACTGTTAACACGGACATGAACATACCATTGTTCATGAGAAAAATGTAGATCAAAAGCCCAATGAGATGACTGCTCAAGGGTAAAGAGTTCCAGTTCAAGAGAATAAAAATGTTCTGAAGAGGTATAGGGGTTAAAGTGGCACAACTGAATTTACCTAATGCCACGGAACCATACACTTAAAATGGTTAGAATGGTAAGTTTTCTGCATATTTTGCCATGACTCTTTAAAAAGCCATTGAGATGCCATTTCATACCCACTAGGATGACAGCACCAAGTTGTCTTGGTGAGGTGGAAAGCAAGGTGGAAAAACTGGAACAGCCCTACAGTGCTGCTGGGAATAGAAAAAGGCACAGACTCTTTGGAAAATGGTTTGGGCGCTTCCGAGGAGTTAAACATAAACTTGCCAGGCTTCCCTGCTGGTCCAGTGGTTGAGAGCCTGCTTGCCAATGCAGGAGGCACGGGTTCGATCCCTGGTCCAGGAGGATCTTCTATTTCTCGGGGCAACTAAACCTGCGCACCACAACTACTGAAGCCCTCGCTCTCTAGAGCCCGTGGTCCACAACCGCAGAAGCCGCTGCGACGAGAAGCCCGAACGGTACAATGAAGCGGCGCCCCCACGTGCTGCCGGACAACAGATGATGGAGGGAGGGAACCGCCACAGGTGCGGACTGGGCCACCCGATCAGGAAACAACCAAGGCCAACGATCTGCTGCGACTCAGGCTGTGATGCTTCTCATCTTGGACCATGGCTGTCAAAGTCCCAAGGCAAACAGCGCTGTGGTTGTTTACACGGTGGTCTGGGAGGAGGAGCAGCCGGACACGGCCAGCACGAGGGCCAGCAGCGCCTCTCCTGGGGAAGATGACAGCCTGACCCGGTGAAGACAGCACCACGTCCCAGCAGAGGCCTCACTGGCCTCACTAAGGAGACCTTCTTCCCCCCCAAAAAAGCACATGCTCTTGTCCTCAAAAGTCCTGCAACACCAGGCAAGGAGCACAAGAATGTGATCTAAGCACCAGGCACTGGACCCAGGCCCCCAGTCTCTGTCCTGCCCACACCTCCCCTTACGTCTCCAAAACCCTATCCTGACACCCCTGCTCACCCTTTCATCTCTGAGGGTGTGGGCCCTCCTCCTGGGTGTGCACTGTCCCCACATCCACCTGGAGTTTGGACAGTTTCTCTTTACCACCTCCTCCACTCAGCTATTGGTCCTTTAACAGGACATCCCACACTCATGTCAGGGCC
The DNA here is from genome assembly GCA_006410735.1 of Raphicerus campestris. Lineage (NCBI taxonomy): Eukaryota > Metazoa > Chordata > Mammalia > Artiodactyla > Bovidae > Raphicerus > Raphicerus campestris. Next base: position 291,070 of record SJYW01003874.1, on the reverse strand, counting down.
CATCTGGAACCACAAGCTGAGATTTCCCTTCCAAAATCCCATCTCAGGACATTCCCTGGTCCAGGCCACCAGGGCAGGGCAGTCTAGACATTAGGAAGCCAAATGAAAATTTCCTGCTTGTTCACGGGCACGTGGGTCAGCTCCACCTAGAGCTCTCCAGACAACTCAGACTCGACTCCCATATAATCCAGCTGTTACTCTTCTGCTAGACATACTCCTGCCAACCTGCCCTCTCCATCTCATTCTTTATCTGTAACACTTGGGATAGTCCTTTATCCTCCACTACATTCGCTCTAAACTCATAAATGGAAATCCCATCGACTCCACTCTGAAATACGTATCGGGAATCTGATTACTTTTCCCATCTCTCATACTTCTATTCTCGAGAGGTCACTGGAGAAACATTTGCAGCAGCATCCTCCTGAAGCTGCCTGCTTTCAGCTCCCACCACAACTCTGTGTTCACGCAGTTTCAAAATCTTAACTCAGATCATGGCCATCCATATTCTAATGAAAATCTGTGGCTCCCAGAATCCAAAGCCGGTCAACAGAGGTAGGACTCCCATGCTCACGCTGTCGATTCCCCGCAGTGGAGACTGCAGAACTTTCCCGAATGCTCCCAGGCCAGTCTCACCTCCGACTCAACGCACATGCAGATTCCTCCGCCTCCACAGTTTATCACACGACTCTGAAATGCAGGTTTCCACCTATGAACGCCCCAGTGTCCTGAGCACCGAGGCCTGGGGTTCAGTCGGGGACTTGCGGCACTGGGGTTCGGAGTCCACCCAGGTGGAGGCCAGGAGACCCTACTTCACCCGGCCCGCTTATCATGCCCGCAGTCCAGCTACATGCTGGGTCATGACCTCGGAACGGGTGGCTTTGGAGCCTGGGACCCTTCTCCGTAAAGCGAACACGACGCACAGGGCGACGACTCCGGGTCGGCCAAGGGCACAGACGCGCCTTGACGGACGACCCGCAGGACAACCCCGCGCCGGGCGGTCCCCCGACAGCCGAGGACACAAGAGCCCGGGGGGACGGGACGTTTGCTGAGGTCACGGGACATACAGGGCACAGTTGGGACCTCCTAGGCTGTCGAACCTACCCACTCCCGTTTCCGCGGGCCGGAGGAGCCACCTGGACACCAGCCACAGTCCAACAACTAGGTCCATCCGCCCGCGGCCAACGAAGAAGCGGGACAGAAGCAACCATCTGAACCCGGAAGTCCCGCCCTCCAAGGCGTGGCCGTCCCGAAAACGCTAGACTATCATTGGTCAATACTGGTGTAAACGCACGGAGAGGGTAGTTCTGGGTAGTGTAGTTCATGTCGCGTGAGCCGTGATGCGGTTCAGTTCAGTTCAGTTCAGTCGCTCACTCCTGTCCGACTCTTTGCGACCCCATGAATCGCAGCACGCCAGGCCTCCCTGTTCATCACCAACTCCCGGAGTTCACTCAAATTCACGTCCATCGAGCCGGTGATGCCATCCAGCCATCTCATCCTCTGTCGTCCCCTTTTCCTCCTGCCCCCAGGCCCTCCCAGCATCAGAGTCTTTTCCAATGAGTCAACTCTTCGCATGAGGTGGCCAAGGTACTGGAGTTTCAGCTTTAGCATCATTCCTTCCAAAGAACACCCATGGCTGATCTCCTTTAGAATGGACTAGTTGGATCTGCTTGCAGTCCAAGGGACTCTCAGGAGTCTTCTCCAACACCACGGTTCAAAAGCATCAGTTCTTCGGCGGTGCGTCCTGCCTAATCACCTAGGCAACAGCTCGGCGGCCCCGCGATAGGCTCAGAGAAAAGCGTCATAGACGTCCACGAGCCTGGAGCCAGTGAGGGTCAGGATTTGGGCGTTTTCTCCTGGCCACAGAGGGTGGGGCGGGACTTCCGGCGTCGCCATTGCAGTCTTAGTTTTGTGCCTGGTGGGCCTGGCTGCAGGAGACACACCCTGAGTNGAAGATGGAGAAGCTCTATATAGTCAGCAAAAAAAGACCTGAAGCTGACCGTGGTTCAGATCATGAACTCCTTATTGCAAAATTTAGGCTTAAATTGAAGAAAGTAGAGAAAATCACTAGACCATTCAGGTATGACCTAAATCAAATCCCTTATGATTATACAGTGGAGGTGACAAATAGATTCAAGGGATCAGATGTAAAAGACTGAGTATCTGAAGAACTATGGATGGAGGTTTGTGACATTGTACAGGAGGTGGTGATAAAAACCATCCCTAAGAAAAATAAATGCAAAAAGGCAAAATGGTTGTTTGAGGAGGCTTTACAAATAGCTGAGGAATGAAGTAAAAGGCAAAGGAGAAAGGGAAAGATATAAACAACCGAATGCAGGGTTCTAAAGAATAGCAAAGAGAGGTAAGAAGGCCTTCTAAAATGAACAATGCAAAGAAACAGAGGAGAATAACAGAATGGGGAAGATGAGAGATCTCAAGAAAATTGGAGTGATCAAGAGGACATTTCACGCAAGGATGGGCACAATAAAGGACAGAACTGGCAAGGACCTAACCGAAGCAGAAAGATTAAGAAGACGTGACAAGAATACATAGAACTATGCAAAGAAAGTCTTAATGACCCAGACAACCACGATGGTGTGATCACTCACCTAGAGCCAGACATCCTGGAGTGGGAAGTCAAGTGGGCCTTAGGAAGTATTACTACAAAGAAAGCTAATTGTGTTGATGGAATTCCAGCTGAGTTATTTCAAATCCTAAAAGATGATGCTGTTGAAGTGCTATACTCATTGTCAGCAAATTTGGAAAACTCAGCTGTGGCCACAAGACTGCAAAAAGTCAGCTTTCATTCCAATCCAAAAGAAAGGCAACACCAAAGATGTACATACTCCTGTACAATCATGCTCATGCTAAATGCTCATTTCTTATTTTGCATTTCATAAGGTTACGCTCAAAATCCTTCAAGCTAGGCTTCAGTGCTACATGAACTGAGAACTTTCAGATGTGCAAGCTGGGTTTAGAAAAGGCAGAGGAACCAGGATCAAACTGCCAACACTCGTTGGATCATGGAGCAAGCAAGGGAATTTCAGGAAAACATCTATTTCTACTCCACTGACTATGCTAAAGCTTTTGACTGTGTGGATCACAACTAATTGTGGAAAACTCTTAGAGATGGGAAAACCAGACCGCCTTACCTGTCTCCTGAGAAACCTGTATACAGATCAAGAAGCAAGAGTAGAACTGGACATGGAACAATGGACTGGCTCCAAATTGGGAAGGGAGTACGTCAAGGCTGTATACTGTCACCCTGCTTATTTAACTTATATGCAGAATACATCATGCAAAATGCCGAGCTGGATGAATCACGAGCTGGAATCAAGACTGCTGGGAGAAATATCCAGAACCTCAAGACGTGCAGATGATACCACCCTTATGGCAGAAAATGAAGAGAAACTAAAGAACCTCTTAATGAGGGTGAAAGAGAAGAGTGAAAAAGCTGGCTAAAACTCAATATTCAAAAAACTAAGATCATGGCATCTGGTCCCATCAGTTCAGTTCAGTTCAGTCACTCAGTCANAAGCAACCATCTGAACCCGGAAGTCCCGCCCTCCAAGGCGTGGCCGTCCCGAAAACGCTAGACTATCATTGGTCAATACTGGTGTAAACGCACGGAGAGGGTAGTTCTGGGTAGTGTAGTTCATGTCGCGTGAGCCGTGATGCGGTTCAGTTCAGTTCAGTTCAGTCGCTCACTCCTGTCCGACTCTTTGCGACCCCATGAATCGCAGCACGCCAGGCCTCCCTGTTCATCACCAACTCCCGGAGTTCACTCAAATTCACGTCCATCGAGCCGGTGATGCCATCCAGCCATCTCATCCTCTGTCGTCCCCTTTTCCTCCTGCCCCCAGGCCCTCCCAGCATCAGAGTCTTTTCCAATGAGTCAACTCTTCGCATGAGGTGGCCAAGGTACTGGAGTTTCAGCTTTAGCATCATTCCTTCCAAAGAACACCCATGGCTGATCTCCTTTAGAATGGACTAGTTGGATCTGCTTGCAGTCCAAGGGACTCTCAGGAGTCTTCTCCAACACCACGGTTCAAAAGCATCAGTTCTTCGGCGGTGCGTCCTGCCTAATCACCTAGGCAACAGCTCGGCGGCCCCGCGATAGGCTCAGAGAAAAGCGTCATAGACGTCCACGAGCCTGGAGCCAGTGAGGGTCAGGATTTGGGCGTTTTCTCCTGGCCACAGAGGGTGGGGCGGGACTTCCGGCGTCGCCATTGCAGTCTTAGTTTTGTGCCTGGTGGGCCTGGCTGCAGGAGACACACCCTGAGTCGTGAGGCGAAGGCACCCTGGGGGACGTTCTGGGATCCTTTTCGCACGTTGGCACTCCCTTTTACCCTCGGCTCACCGCCCCTCCTTCCTAAGCCTCGGTTTCTCCGCGGCCCGCCTTCCTCCCAAGTTCCCGGGAGGCAGCTTCCGTTTCATACTGGGGACGGTCGAAGCACTGAGTGCGACCATCAACCTGCGTCACCCCTCCCCGTGTTTGTGGGGAGGTTCGGGTGAGCCCGCAGTCTCGTCACGGTCGCCGCCTGACACGGCCCCGCCCAGCCCACAGGCTGTGACCGGTCCTGCAGAGTCGCTGATGGACTCGGGGCAGGTGAGTGCCAGTGAGAGGACACAGGTCCTCACCTGCTGAGACCCCGCCCTTGTGACCCTAGGTTCTGTTAGGAATGGTGGCGTCCCCAACTCGGCCTGCACATGAGTCTGGGCCCCTGAGAGTCACTTTCCCATGGCGTCCTGAACCTAGGCCAGAAGTTACGTGGAGCGGATCACATGGGATAAGATCTGGAAAGGTGCCTGTGACACAGAGACCAGCATGTGCCAATTGCTTGGAGGTGGGCATAAGGTGACAGTGTTGAGGGAAACGACAGATCTCCATTTCTTCTGGTGGAAATAGCAGGAGGACTGGAGACAGGCCTGGAAAGGGAGGCTGGGGTGCTGGTCCTCTATTCTCAGTGTGGTGCAAGTCACGGGAAGTTTACAGCAGAGGAGGCGGTGATCTGAATCAGATCTTAACAAGCCTGTGGATGCTGGGTGAAGAGACTGGAGGATGGGGTGAGGCTGGAGGCCCGAAGATGATGGAGGAGGTGACTGCACTAGCCCCTATGTGTGGTTTTGGTGGCTAGAGCAGGGAGGCGCCTGTAAGGCAGGAGAAGTGGTTGGCTCTTGGGTGTAATTTTTAGGGTGGACTGGATTTCCTGATCCCTTCATGACAAATAGATGTGGAAACAGTGGCTGACTTTATTTTTATGGGCTCCAAAATTAACTGCAGATGGTGATTGTAGCNCTGAGGCCCTTCACAGTTCACCTGAAACTGTCACAACAATGTTTGTTAACTGGCTATACCGCAATACAAAATAAAAAGGTTTTTTCTTTAATAAAAAACACAAATAAATAAAAGTTAAAAAAATGAGCCACAAAATACTTAGAAAATACTTACATATGGATTCTAAACACAGAATCTATGAAGAACTTTATGGCTCAAAGATAAAAAGATAACCCAATTAGAAATAGGGAAAAGGTCTGAATAGATGTCTTATCAAAGAAAGCAGACTGTTAACACGCACATGAACATACCATTGTTCATGAGAAAAATGTAGATCAAAAGCCCAATGAGATGACTGCTCAAGGGTAAAGAGTTCCAGTTCAAGAGAATAAAAATGTTCTGAAGAGGTATAGGGGTTAAAGTGGCACAACTGAATTTACCTAATGCCACGGAACCATACACTTAAAATGGTTAGAATGGTAAGTTTTCTGCATATTTTGCCATGACTCTTTAAAAAGCCATTGAGATGCCATTTCATACCCACTAGGATGACAGCACCAAGTTGTCTTGGTGAGGTGGAAAGCAAGGTGGAAAAACTGGAACAGCCCTACAGTGCTGCTGGGAATAGAAAAAGGCACAGACTCTTTGGAAAATGGTTTGGGCGCTTCCGAGGAGTTAAACATAAACTTGCCAGGCTTCCCTGCTGGTCCAGTGGTTGAGAGCCTGCCTGCCAATGCAGGAGGCACGGGTTCGATCCCTGGTCCAGGAGGATCTTCTATTTCTCGGGGCAACTAAACCTGCGCACCACAACTACTGAAGCCCTCGCTCTCTAGAGCCCGTGGTCCACAACCGCAGAAGCCGCTGCGACGAGAAGCCCGAACGGTACAATGAAGCGGCGCCCCCACGTGCTGCCGGACAACAGATGATGGAGGGAGGGAACCGCCACAGGTGCGGACTGGGCCACCCGATCAGGAAACAACCAAGGCCAACGATCTGCTGCGACTCAGGCTGTGATGCTTCTCATCTTGGACCATGGCTGTCAAAGTCCCAAGGCAAACAGCGCTGTGGTTGTTTACACGGTGGTCTGGGAGGAGGAGCAGCCGGACACGGCCAGCACGAGGGCCAGCAGCGCCTCTCCTGGGGAAGATGACAGCCTGACCCGGTGAAGACAGCACCACGTCCCAGCAGAGGCCTCACTGGCCTCACTAAGGAGACCTTCTTCCCCCCCAAAAAAGCACATGCTCTTGTCCTCAAAAGTCCTGCAACACCAGGCAAGGAGCACAAGAATGTGATCTAAGCACCAGGCACTGGACCCAGGCCCCCAGTCTCTGTCCTGCCCACACCTCCCCTTACGTCTCCAAAACCCTATCCTGACACCCCTGCTCACCCTTTCATCTCTGAGGGTGTGGGCCCTCCTCCTGGGTGTGCACTGTCCCCACATCCACCTGGAGTTTGGACAGTTTCTCTTTACCACCTCCTCCACTCAGCTATTGGTCCTTTAACAGGACATCCCACACTCATGTCAGGGCCCATCTGGAACCACAAGCTGAGATTTCCCTTCCAAAATCCCATCTCAGGACATTCCCTGGTCCAGGCCACCAGGGCAGGGCAGTCTAGACATTAGGAAGCCAAATGAAAATTTCCTGCTTGTTCACGGGCACGTGGGTCAGCTCCACCTAGAGCTCTCCAGACAACTCAGACTCGACTCCCATATAATCCAGCTGTTACTCTTCTGCTAGACATACTCCTGCCAACCTGCCCTCTCCATCTCATTCTTTATCTGTAACACTTGGGATAGTCCTTTATCCTCCACTACATTCGCTCTAAACTCATAAATGGAAATCCCATCGACTCCACTCTGAAAAACGTATCGGGAATCTGATTACTTTTCCCATCTCTCATACTTCTATTCTCGAGAGGTCACTGGAGAAACATTTGCAGCAGCATCCTCCTGAAGCTGCCTGCTTTCAGCTCCCACCACAACTCTGTGTTCACGCAGTTTCAAAATCTTAACTCAGATCATGGCCATCCATATTCTAATGAAAATCTGTGGCTCCCAGAATCCAAAGCCGGTCAACAGAGGTAGGACTCCCATGCTCACGCTGTCGATTCCCCGCAGTGGAGACTGCAGAACTTTCCCGAAGGCTCCCAGGCCAGTCTCACCTCCGAGTCAACGCACATGCAGATTCCTCCGCCTCCACAGTTTATCACACGACTCTGAAATGCAGGTTTCCACCTATGAATGCCCCAGTGTCCTGAGCACCGAGGCCTGGGGTTCAGTCGGGGACTTGCGGCACTGGGGTTCGGAGTCCACCCAGGTGGAGGCCAGGAGACCCTACTTCACCCGGCCCGCTTATCATGCCCGCAGTCCAGCTACATGCTGGGTCATGACCTCGGAACGGGTGGCTTTGGAGCCTGGGACCCTTCTCCGTAAAGCGAACACGACGCACAGGGCGACGACTCCGGGTCGGCCAAGGGCACAGACGCGCCTTGACGGACGACCCGCAGGACAACCCCGCGCCGGGCGGTCCCCCGACAGCCGAGGACACAAGAGCCCGGGGGGACGGGACGTTTGCTGAGGTCACGGGACATACAGGGCACAGTTGGGACCTCCTAGGCTGTCGAACCTACCCACTCCCGTTTCCGCGGGCCGGAGGAGCCACCTGGACACCAGCCACAGTCCAACAACTAGGTCCATCCGCCCGCGGCCAACGAAGAAGCGGGACAGAAGCAACCATCTGAACCCGGAAGTCCCGCCCTCCAAGGCGTGGCCGTCCCGAAAACGCTAGACTATCATTGGTCAATACTGGTGTAAACGCACGGAGAGGGTAGTTCTGGGTAGTGTAGTTCATGTCGCGTGAGCCGTGATGCGGTTCAGTTCAGTTCAGTTCAGTCGCTCACTCCTGTCCGACTCTTTGCGACCCCATGAATCGCAGCACGCCAGGCCTCCCTGTTCATCACCAACTCCCGGAGTTCACTCAAATTCACGTCCATCGAGCCGGTGATGCCATCCAGCCATCTCATCCTCTGTCGTCCCCTTTTCCTCCTGCCCCCAGGCCCTCCCAGCATCAGAGTCTTTTCCAATGAGTCAACTCTTCGCATGAGGTGGCCAAGGTACTGGAGTTTCAGCTTTAGCATCATTCCTTCCAAAGAACACCCATGGCTGATCTCCTTTAGAATGGACTAGTTGGATCTGCTTGCAGTCCAAGGGACTCTCAGGAGTCTTCTCCAACACCACGGTTCAAAAGCATCAGTTCTTCGGCGGTGCGTCCTGCCTAATCACCTAGGCAACAGCTCGGCGGCCCCGCGATAGGCTCAGAGAAAAGCGTCATAGACGTCCACGAGCCTGGAGCCAGTGAGGGTCAGAATTTGGGCGTTTTCTCCTGGCCACAGAGGGTGGGGCGGGACTTCCGGCGTCGCCATTGCAGTCTTAGTTTTGTGCCTGGTGGGGCTGGCTGCAGGAGACACACCCTGAGTCGTGAGGCGAAGGCACCCTGGGGGACGTTCTGGGATCCTTTTCGCACGTTGGCACTCCCTTTTACCCTCGGCTCACCGCCCCTCCTTCCTAAGCCTCGGTTTCTCCGCGGCCCGCCTTCCTCCCAAGTTCCCGGGAGGCAGCTTCCGTTTCATACTGGGGACGGTCGAAGCACTGAGTGCGACCATCAACCTGCGTCACCCCTCCCCGTGTTTGTGGGGAGGTTCGGGTGAGCCCGCAGTCTCGTCACGGTCGCCGCCTGACACGGCCCCGCCCAGCCCACAGGCTGTGACCGGTCCTGCAGAGTCGCTGATGGACTCGGGGCAGGTGAGTGCCAGTGAGAGGACACAGGTCCTCACCTGCTGAGACCCCGCCCTTGTGACCCTAGGTTCTGTTAGGAATGGTGGCGTCCCCAACTCGGCCTGCACATGAGTCTGGGCCCCTGAGAGTCACTTTCCCATGGCGTCCTGAACCTAGGCCAGAAGTTACGTGGAGCGGATCACATGGGATAAGATCTGGAAAGGTGCCTGTGACACAGAGATCAGCATGTGCCAATTGCTTGGAGGTGGGCATAAGGTGACAGTGTTGAGGGAAACGACAGATCTCCATTTCTTCTGGTGGAAATAGCAGGAGGACTGGAGACAGGCCTGGAAAGGGAGGCTGGGGTGCTGGTCCTCTATTCTCAGTGTGGTGCAAGTCACGGGAAGTTTACAGCAGAGGAGGCGGTGATCTGAATCAGATCTTAACAAGCCTGTGGATGCTGGGTGAAGAGACTGGAGGATGGGGTGAGGCTGGAGGCCCGAAGATGATGGAGGAGGTGACTGCACTAGCCCCTATGTGTGGTTTTGGTGGCTAGAGCAGGGAGGCGCCTGTAAGGCAGGAGAAGTGGTTGGCTCTTGGGTGTAATTTTTAGGGTGGACTGGAGTTCCTGATCCCTTCATGACAAATAGATGTGGAAACAGTGGCTGACTTTATTTTTATGGGCTCCAAAATTAACTGCAGATGGTGATTGTAGCCATGAACTTAAAAGACGCTTACTCCTTGAAAGGAAAGTTATGACCAACCTAGATAGCATATTCAAAAGCAGAGACATTATTTTGCCAACAAAGGTCCGTCTAGTCAAGACTATGGTTTTTCCGGTAGTCCTGTATGGACGTGAGAGTTGGACTGTAAAGAAAGCTGAGCGCGGAAGAATTGATGCTTTTGAACTGTGGTGTTGGAGATGACCCTTGAGAATCCCTTGGACTGCAAGGAGATCCAACCAGTCCATCCTAAAGGAGATCGGTCCTGGGTGTTCACTGGAAGGACTGATGTTGAAGCTGAAACTCCAATATTTTGGCCACCTGATGCGAAGAGCTGACTCATTTGAAAAGACCTTGATGCTGGGAAAGATTGAGGGCAGGAGGAGAAGGGGACAACAGAGGATGAGATGGTTAGATGGCATTACTGACTCGATGGACATGGGTTTGGGTGAACTCCGGGAGTTGGTGAGGGACCGGGAGGCCTGCCATGCTGTGGTTCATGGGGTTGCAAAGAGTCGGACACAACTGAGCAACTGAACTGAACTGAGATTTCCTGATATGTGGCAGGGAAATATGGTTGACCCTGAATATTTTTTCAGATGTGGAAGATGGTTCAAGGTGGCTCAGAGGTTAAAGTGTCTGCCTCCAATGCAGGAGACCCAGGTTTGATCCCTGGGTTGGGAAGATCCCCTGGAGAAGGAAATAGTAACCCACTCCAGTATTCTTTCCTGGAGAATCCCATGGACGGAGAAGCCTGGTAGGCTACAGTCCCCGGGGTCACAAAGAGTTGGACACGACTGAGTGACTTCATTTCAGAGGGAAAATAACTGTTTGGGCCATATCGTATTTGGAATGTCATTGAGACTGCCAAATTGAGATGTCAAGTGTATTTCATGCCAGGTCGAGACTAGAGATGTCCGCCGGCTAGGGGCTTGTGCTTGTACACTGTCTGCAGCTGTGAGCTGGGTTCAGGATGATGAACAAGCCTCTGAGTAGAGTGTAGACCTGGGATGAAAAAATAAAGCACAGGGTCTTCTTTGGTGGTCCAGTGGCCAAGACTCCACGCTCTCAATGCAGGGGACCTGGGTTCAGTCCCCGGTCAGGAAACTAGATTCCACCTGCCGCAACTAAGATCCTGCACAATGCACGTAAGACACAGCACAGCCAAATAAAAAAAAGCACAGAAGGCAGTAAGGCAGGGTGACAGCGGGGCCTGAGCTTAGACTGCTTTACCTTTCTACAGCTCCCATGGTTTTGTGGCCATCCTCCTTACGTCCAGGGCATCTATTAGGCTGCTGGAGTATCAGGGACAAAAAGGCTCAGCCCAGGCTAAGAGTTCCACGCCAAGAGTGGGGACAGCAGGTCAGGGATTTGCGTATTAGGGAAGGCAAGGGCAGCTATGACTGGTGAAGGGGCAGCATACATAAGGCTAGAGCTGGAAGAGAATAAGGGTGTCTGAGATTATTACTCCTGGTTCTGGGTGCAAGTTTGGAGCAACAGAGCCAAGAACGGAGGCTTTATCTAGAGAGGTGATGGCTCTCTCTGTTAGGGGGAAGTTTTTGCAGTCAAGGACAGTCCAAGGTTAGCATCGGATCCTGCTTGCCTCTGTTGGCAAGCTAAGTGCATAGTGGTAAATGAGTACAGCGGAACGTGCCTGTGGTGCAGCCAGGGAGAGGGACGATGGTATTGTGGGATGTGGGAAGTAGAGGTATGAGGATTGATGTGTACATGGTAAGGGACTGAGGCCTGATACAGAGGCTTAAGGAAGAAAAGAGAGCCCAGATTTTCTTAGATTTGGGAGGTGTGACCTGAAGGACACAAGGGAAGTTGGTTAGTAGGGAGCGGGGTGTCATGTGACAACTTAGAGCTCAAACAGCATCCGTCTACCCACCTTCCTCTCGTCTCTCTCATTAGGATTGGTCTGGAAACAGTGGCCAGTGGGACTGTGAGGAGAGCAGGGCACCAGTGGGGCCAGCACCTGTGGTCTTCTTGGAGGTGGGGGCCTGGTGAAGGGGGTGAGCTGCAGGCGGGTGGAGGGAGGATGGACGGGGGTCATGAGGAGAGGAGATGCTGGTGAGACACAGGGCAGAACTCTGAGTCGCACATCAAGGGCTGAATGTGTCTGCTGGACCGTTTTGTTTGTTTTCCAGCCCACCTGTTGGCCCCCTGGCCTCGCTGTCTCCTCATGGGGGAGCCTGGTGGCCTTTGAGGAGGTGGCCATGCACTTCTCCAGGGAGGAGTGGGAGCTCCTCGATGAGGCCCAGAGGCAGCTGTACCACACTGTGATGCTGGAGACCTTGGAGCTCGTGACCTCACTTGGTAAGGCCCTCATGCCCTGCCCTGGCCTGGGGACCAGCATCTGCCTTTTGTCTTCTCCCCATCCCGAAGCTGGACCAGGGACACTGCTTCCTGCCCAGGTTTCCTGCTGTAGCTGCTGTGAGTGCTGGGCCTGGGCTGTGTGCACCCCCATTTCTCCCTGAGCAGCCTCATGAGGAGTCCTAACAGCTATTAGGTCCCACAGTGGCCTTGTGGGAGCAGAGGTTGGGGATTGGGCATTCTGGCCTGCCTGAAGGGTCCTGCTCAACTTGACCAGTGCTTGGCTGGCTGATCTAGTGTGGGGCCATGCCGAGGTTCTGCCCCTTCCCCAGAGACATTTTTTTTAATGGTTTTACTGATATATATCATAACGTTCACCCTTTTATTTTTCTTTTACAAAAATCAATTTTAATGTTCACCCTTTGAAAGTGTACTGTTTAGTGGATTTTCATGTTTTCAGTGTATAAATCTCACCATACGCCATAGAACTCCTTGAAGAGAACATAGGCAAAATATTCTTTGGCATAAGTCATACCAGTGTTTTCTTAAGTCAGTCTCCCAAAGCAACAGAAATAAAAACAAACAAATGGAACCTAATAAAACTTACAGGTTTTTGCACAGCAAAGGAAACCATAAACAACAGGAAATTCAGCTTAGAACCTGGGAGAAAATATTTGTAAATGGTATGATTGACAAGGGTTTTAACTTCCAAAATATACAAACAGCTCATACAACTCAATAACAAGAAAATAACCCCATTGAAAAATGGGCAGAAGACCTAAATAGACATTTCTCCAAAGAAGACATACAGAAAAAGCATGTAAAAAGATGCTCAACACTGCTTATTATTAGAGAAATTCAAATGAAAACTATAATGAGGTGTCACCTCACACCAGTCAGAATAGCCATCATTAAACTCTACAGATAACAAATGCTAGACAGCACATGGGAAGAGGAACCATCCTATACTGTTGATATGATCCAGCTATATGATCCAGCAGTCTCACTCCTGGGCATATATCTGGAGAAAAAACAGCAATTCGAAAGGATAAGTTTACTACAGTGTTCACTGCAGCACTGTTTACAATAGCCAGGACATGGAATCAACATAAATTCTATTGACAGATGAATGGAAAAGAAGATGTGGTGTATGTATACAATGGAATGCTATTCAGCCATAGAAAAGAAATAATGCCACTTGTAGTAACGTGGGTGAACCCAGAGATTATCATACTAAGTGATGTAAGTCATAAGGAGAAAAGACAAGTACCATGTGATATCTCTTACATGTGGAATCTAAAATACAACACAGATGAACATATCTATAAAGCAGAAAAAGCCTCACAGATACAGAGAACAGACTTGTGGTTGCCAGCAGTGCGGGTTGGAAGAGGGATGGATTGGAATTAGGAAATACAACCTAATTATATACAGAATGGATAAACATTAGGTCCTACTGTATAGCACAGTGAACTATAATAGGAAAGAATATGAAAAAGAACGTATGTATAACTGAGGCAGTTTGCTTTATGGCAGAACTTAACAATAAAATTTTTTAAAATTAAGGATAATAATAAATGGACTTTCCTGATGGCTCAAACGGTAAAGTGTCTGCCTACAGCGTGGGATACCCGGGTTCATTCCCTGGGTCAGGAAGATCTCATGGAGAAGGAAATGGCAGCCTACTCCAGTATTCTTGCCTGGAAAATCCCATGGATGGAGGAGCCTGGTAGGCTACAGTCCATGGGGTCACAAAGAGTCTGACACAGCTGAGGACTTCACTTTCACTTCTTCAATAAACTAATATCACCATACTCTAATTCTAGAACATTTTCATTACCTAAAGAAAAACTCTGTACCCTTCAGCAGTCACTCTTCATCCTCCCTCATCCTGTCCTGAGTCCTAGGCAACCACTAATCTACTTTCTGACTGCACAGATTTGCTTATTCTATTAATAGATGTTTTATACACATGGAATTATACCATATGTGTTTTCTGTGACTAGCTTTTACTTGGTATAATGTTGTTGAGGTTCATCCATGTTGTAGAACATATCAGTAATACTTCTTTCATTTTTGTGGCTGAATAATAAACTATTCACAGAGTTGGACACGACTGAGCACACACTGTACACACAATGACTCATGATGTTGAGCTTCTTTTCATTTACTTTTTGTCCATTTGTGTATATATATCTTGTTTTGAAAAATGTCTTTCAGGTCCTTTGCCTCTGAGTTCTTGCCTCTGGTGAGGGCCCTGTCCCACCAGTGAGCCTTTCACTCTAACTCTGCCCCACCTGGCCTATCAGCAAACCCTTGGCCCATTCCTGTATGTGTCAGCGACACATTTCTAAGGAAGTCACCCTTTTCACTAAGTGGAACACTCAAGTTAACCAGAAATTTCTCGGCTTTCAGGCTGTTGGCCTGTGGTGGAAGATGAGGAGGTGCCTTCTGAGAGGGATGCTTCTGGAGAAGTGGTGTCACAGGTCAGAACTCCCAGTGTGCCTCCTTCCATGCAGAAGGCTGACAGCTGTGACACGTGTGAGCCACTCTGGAAAGACATTTTGCAGCTGAACAACCATCAAAGACGTACTGGAGAGACTCCCTGCACATGTTTAGCATATGGAAGAGAGTTTTGGTTTGGTGCAAATCTTCACCAGCATTCAGAGTACAATGGAGAAAAGCCCTTCCAGTGGAACAGAGACAGCGACTTGTTAGTGAAGAGCTCAACAGGCTCTCTGTCAGAGAAGCCCATTACATGTGGGTTAGGTGGCCAGAATGTCTCAGACGGCCATGACCTCCTCCAGCCCCCAAGCATGGATGGCAGTGGGGAGCCACTTAGCAGCACAAAGGACAGGGATGCCTCACTGCACCCTTTCAATTCTGGGCAGCTCGCAGAGGTCCAGCCCTCACAGAAGCCCTTCAATTGCAATGACAATGGGAAAGCTTTCCAGAAGACTTCTGTCCTCCTCAGCCACCGGAGTGCTCACTCTGAAGAGACACCATTTAGATGCCCAAGAGTTGAAAATTCCTTAGAGGAGAAATCAGCTCTTACTAGTGACCAATGGTTTCACACTGGAGAAACATCTCATGTATGTAAAGAGTGTGGCAAGGCTTTCAGTCACCCATACAAACTGAGGAAGCATCAGAAATTCCACACAGGAGTAAACGATTATGCATGCAGCGACTGTGGGAAAACTTTCAGCCACAAACTCACCCTTATTCATCACCAGAGAGTCCACACAGGAGAAAGGCCTTATGAATGCAGTGAATGTGGGAAAGCCTTCAATAACAGGTCACATCTCGCTCGGCATGAGAAAGTTCACACAGGAGAAAGGCCTTTCAAGTGCAGCAAATGTGGAAGAGCCTTCAGCCAAAGCTCCAATTTCCTTCGGCACCAGAAAGTCCACACCCACATAAAACCTTACGAGTGCAGTCAGTGCGGTAAAGCCTTCAGTCGCAGCTCNGGGTTCATTCCCTGGGTCAGGAAGATCTCATGGAGAAGGAAATGGCAGCCTACTCCAGTATTCTTGCCTGGAAAATCCCATGGATGGAGGAGCCTGGTAGGCTACAGTCCATGGGGTCACAAAGAGTCTGACACAGCTGAGGACTTCACTTTCACTTCTTCAATAAACTAATATCACCATACTCTAATTCTAGAACATTTTCATTACCTAAAGAAAAACTCTGTACCCTTCAGCAGTCACTCTCCATCCTCCCTCATCCTGTCCTGAGTCCTAGGCAACCACTAATCTACTTTCTGACTGCACAGATTTGCTTATTCTATTAATAGATGTTTTATACACATGGAATTATACCATATGTGTTTTCTGTGACTAGCTTTTACTTGGTATAATGTTGTTGAGGTTCATCCATGTTGTAGAACATATCAGTAATACTTCTTTCATTTTTGTGGCTGAATAATAAACTATTCACAGAGTTGGACACGACTGAGCACACACTGTACACACAATGACTCATGATGTTGAGCTTCTTTTCATTTACTTTTTGTCCATTTGTGTATATATATCTTGTTTTGAAAAATGTCTTTCAGGTCCTTTGCCTCTGAGTTCTTGCCTCTGGTGAGGGCCCTGTCCCACCAGTGAGCCTTTCACTCTAACTCTGCCCCACCTGGCCTATCAGCAAACCCTTGGCCCATTCCTGTATGTGTCAGCGACACATTTCTAAGGAAGTCACCCTTTTCACTAAGTGGAACACTCAAGTTAACCAGAAATTTCTCGGCTTTCAGGCTGTTGGCCTGTGGTGGAAGATGAGGAGGTGCCTTCTGAGAGGGATGCTTCTGGAGAAGTGGTGTCACAGGTCAGAACTCCCAGTGTGCCTCCTTCCATGCAGAAGGCTGACAGCTGTGACACGTGTGAGCCACTCTGGAAAGACATTTTGCAGCTGAACAACCATCAAAGACGTACTGGAGAGACTCCCTGCACATGTTTAGCATATGGAAGAGAGTTTTGGTTTGGTGCAAATCTTCACCAGCATTCAGAGTACAATGGAGAAAAGCCCTTCCAGTGGAACAGAGACAGCGACTTGTTAGTGAAGAGCTCAACAGGCTCTCTGTCAGAGAAGCCCATTACATGTGGGTTAGGTGGCCAGAATGTCTCAGACGGCCATGACCTCCTCCAGCCCCCAAGCATGGATGGCAGTGGGGAGCCACTTAGCAGCACAAAGGACAGGGATGCCTCACTGCACCCTTTCAATTCTGGGCAGCTCGCAGAGGTCCAGTCCTCACAGAAGCCCTTCAATTGCAATGACAGTGGGAAAGCTTTCCAGAAGACTTCTGTCCTCCTCAGCCACCGGAGTGCTCACTCTGAAGAGACACCATTTAGATGCCCAAGAGTTGAAAATTCCTTAGAGGAGAAATCAGCTCTTACTAGTGACCAATGGTTTCACACTGGAGAAACATCTCATGTATGTAAAGAGTGTGGCAAGGCTTTCAGTCACCCATATAAACTGAGGAAGCATCAGAAATTCCACACGGGAGTAAACGATTATGCATGCAGCGACTGTGGGAAAACTTTCAGCCACAAACTCACCCTTATTCATCACCAGAGAATCCACACAGGAGAAAGGCCTTATGAATGCAGTGAATGTGGGAAAGCCTTCAATAACAGGTCACATCTCGCTCGGCATGAGAAAGTTCACACAGGAGAAAGGCCTTTCAAGTGCAGCAAATGTGGAAGAGCCTTCAGCCAAAGCTCCAATTTCCTTCGGCACCAGAAAGTCCACACCCACATAAAACCTTACGAGTGCAGTCAGTGCGGTAAAGCCTTCAGTCGCAGCTCTGCGCTCATGCAGCACTGGAGAGTTCACACTGGAGAACGGCCGTTTGAGTGCAGTGAGTGTGGGAGAGCTTTTAACAACAACTCCAACCTTGCTCAGCACCAGAAGGTTCACACCGGAGAACGGCCTTTTGGATGCAATGAATGTGGGAGAGACTTTAGCCAAAGTTCTCACCTCCTTCGCCATCAGAAAGTCCACACCGGAGAACGGCCTTTTGCATGTGGTGAATGTGGGAAAACTTTCAGCAATAGCTCCACCCTCATTCAGCACCAGAAAGTGCATACTGGACAAAGGCCTTACAGGTGCAGTGAGTGCAGAAAAGCCTTCAGTCGCAACTCCAGCCTCGTTCAGCACTGGAGAACTCACACTGGGGAAAAGCCTTACGAGTGCAGTGAATGTGGGAAAGCCTTTGCTCACAGTTCCAGTCTCATTGAGCACTGGAGAGTTCACACGAGAGAAAGGCCTTATGAGTGTAATGAATGTGGGAAGTTCTTTAGCCAAAAGTCCATTCTTACAAAGCATCAGAAAGTTCACACTGGGGAAAGGCCTTATGAGTGCACTAAATGTGGCAAGTTCTTTAGCCGTAAATCCAGCCTTATCTATCACTGGAGAGTTCACACTGGGGAAAGGCCTTATGAGTGCAGTGCATGCGGAAGAGCCTTCAGCAGTAACTCTCACCTCATTCGTCACCAGAGAGTGCATACACAGGAAAGGCCCTACGAATGCAGCCAGTGTGGGAAAGCCTTTAGTGAAAGATCCACACTTGTTCGACACCAGATAGTTCACACCAGAGAAAGGACTTATGAGTGTGGCCACTGTGGGAAAATCTTCAGCCGCCTCTGCAACCTTGCACAGCATAGAAGGATCCACAGCTGAGTGGCGCCTTATGGCGATGGTCTTCGGGGGATCTTCAGCCACATCAAGCTTCAGGCCGCAGACTACAGAGAAATTTTCTAATGTGTCACTGATGCGGAGATGCCTTTAGAAGCTACCCTGCCCTTTCTGAGTGGCCTAGGAACCTACGCAGCACTGTCTCCCCTCTGGAGCGTAGACCTCTTGATAGCTGCCTGTTACCTCTGAGAGGGTCAGGGAATGAACTGACCCCGTGCAGGTGGAGAGATTCATTAGTAAAGACACATGACGGTCCTACACATTAATGTCCCTAAGTGCTTCAGGGCACATGAAGCAAAGACTGATAGAACTGCAAGGAGCAGTAGACAAATTCACAGTTATACTTTGGGATGTTCACACCCTCCGAGATTATCAGTAAAGGCGTGGAAGACAACACTTTCAACCAGCTTGACCTAGTCAATATTTATAGAACTTCTGTCCAAGAGGAGAGAACAGACATTTTTTTTCACATTCACATATAACATTTACCAAAATGGAGCATATTCTGGGCCATAAAAGAAGGCCTGATAAAGGGAAAAGAAATAATACACAGTATGGACCTTGACTCTAACAGAATTCAATAAGAAATCAAGAACAGAATGACGTGTGGAAAGCCTCCATTCAGAAACTGAATATCACACGGATAAGTAATCCATGATCAGAGATGAAATCAGAAGACTTCGAAAGTACTTGGAATGAAAAGGAAAACAGCATATCACAATATGTGGGATGTCCCTAAAACTATTCCAAGGGAGACGTAATGTATGTGTATTATATGTGTGTGTGTGTGTGTGTGTGTGTGCGTGTGTGTGTGTGTCCGTGTATACTGGTGAAATGTTAATAAGCCTTATGAGTTGTAGAAGAATCATTAAATGCCAGGCTTTTTAAAGTTCCAACAAAAGAAGCAGACATGACTCCAGGCCATGAAGTTTTTCTTCACTGCAAGGTAAAAGCCAACTGCATGTCATGTGAGCCCCCAGAAGACAGACATAAGGACAGACTCGGGGGTCCTGAGATAAGGTACACCAGGAGGGGCCTCACTGACACACTGAAGGGCCCTTCACAGGCCTGCTCACAGCTGCCGGTTGTGTGCTCTCTTGAGGGACGTCTGTCTCCCATGTCTTAGTCCATTTCAACTGATGTAACAAATACCGTAAACTGGGAGGCTTAAAAATAACAAATTTCTCACAGTCCTGGAAACTGGAAAATCCAAGATCACAGTGCCAGGATATTTGGTGTCAGGTGAGGATCCTGGTTGATAGCCACCCTCTGTGTCCTCACAGTGAAGGAGAGGGGGTCCTTGGGGGCCTCTTATGAGACCACTAATCCCAGTCACAAGGGTTCCTCCTTCATGACCTCATCAACCTCCCAAAGGCCCCACCTCCAAATACAGAACACTGAGTGGGTAGGCTTTAACCTAGGTATTGTGGAGGGGACACAGTGTTTGGTATAACCACCCTACTACAATGTCAGTTTCACACAGGAAGGGCCTGTGGATTTCGTCCTGCCAGGGGAGTGAAGTCTGTAGGGCTCAGCAGCTGCTCACAGCCTGGGACAGGTGTGCCTGCACTCAGGTGAGTGCAGGACGGGGTGAGCACCACTCTTTCCCTGAGGTCTCCTACCTTCTCACTCCCCGGGGTCAGCTCCAAGAGGGNGGGTTCATTCCCTGGGTCAGGAAGATCTCATGGAGAAGGAAATGGCAGCCTACTCCAGTATTCTTGCCTGGAAAATCCCATGGATGGAGGAGCCTGGTAGGCTACAGTCCATGGGGTCACAAAGAGTCTGACACAGCTGAGGACTTCACTTTCACTTCTTCAATAAACTAATATCACCATACTCTAATTCTAGAACATTTTCATTACCTAAAGAAAAACTCTGTACCCTTCAGCAGTCACTCTTCATCCTCCCTCATCCTGTCCTGAGTCCTAGGCAACCACTAATCTACTTTCTGACTGCACAGATTTGCTTATTCTATTAATAGATGTTTTATACACATGGAATTATACCATATGTGTTTTCTGTGACTGGCTTTTACTTGGTATAATGTTGTTGAGGTTCATCCATGTTGTAGAACATATCAGTAATACTTCTTTCATTTTTGTGGCTGAATAATAAACTATTCACAGAGTTGGACACGACTGAGCACACACTGTACACACAATGACTCATGATGTTGAGCTTCTTTTCATTTACTTTTTGTCCATTTGTGTATATATATCTTGTTTTGAAAAATGTCTTTCAGGTCCTTTGCCTCTGAGTTCTTGCCTCTGGTGAGGGCCCTGTCCCACCAGTGAGCCTTTCACTCTAACTCTGCCCCACCTGGCCTATCAGCAAACCCTTGGCCCATTCCTGTATGTGTCAGCGACACATTTCTAAGGAAGTCACCCTTTTCACTAAGTGGAACACTCAAGTTAACCAGAAATTTCTCGGCTTTCAGGCTGTTGGCCTGTGGTGGAAGATGAGGAGGTGCCTTCTGAGAGGGATGCTTCTGGAGAAGTGGTGTCACAGGTCAGAACTCCCAGTGTGCCTCCTTCCATGCAGAAGGCTGACAGCTGTGACACGTGTGAGCCACTCTGGAAAGACATTTTGCAGCTGAACAACCATCAAAGACGTACTGGAGAGACTCCCTGCACATGTTTAGCATATGGAAGAGAGTTTTGGTTTGGTGCAAATCTTCACCAGCATTCAGAGTACAATGGAGAAAAGCCCTTCCAGTGGAACAGAGACAGCGACTTGTTAGTGAAGAGCTCAACAGGCTCTCTGTCAGAGAAGCCCATTACATGTGGGTTAGGTGGCCAGAATGTCTCAGACGGCCATGACCTCCTCCAGCCCCCAAGCATGGATGGCAGTGGGGAGCCACTTAGCAGCACAAAGGACAGGGATGCCTCACTGCACCCTTTCAATTCTGGGCAGCTCGCAGAGGTCCAGTCCTCACAGAAGCCCTTCAATTGCAATGACAGTGGGAAAGCTTTCCAGAAGACTTCTGTCCTCCTCAGCCACCGGAGTGCTCACTCTGAAGAGACACCATTTAGATGCCCAAGAGTTGAAAATTCCTTAGAGGAGAAATCAGCTCTTACTAGTGACCAATGGTTTCACACTGGAGAAACATCTCATGTATGTAAAGAGTGTGGCAAGGCTTTCAGTCACCCATATAAACTGAGGAAGCATCAGAAATTCCACACGGGAGTAAACGATTATGCATGCAGCGACTGTGGGAAAACTTTCAGCCACAAACTCACCCTTATTCATCACCAGAGAATCCACACAGGAGAAAGGCCTTATGAATGCAGTGAATGTGGGAAAGCCTTCAATAACAGGTCACATCTCGCTCGGCATGAGAAAGTTCACACAGGAGAAAGGCCTTTCAAGTGCAGCAAATGTGGAAGAGCCTTCAGCCAAAGCTCCAATTTCCTTCGGCACCAGAAAGTCCACACCCACATAAAACCTTACGAGTGCAGTCAGTGCGGTAAAGCCTTCAGTCGCAGCTCTGCGCTCATGCAGCACTGGAGAGTTCACACTGGAGAACGGCCGTTTGAGTGCAGTGAGTGTGGGAGAGCTTTTAACAACAACTCCAACCTTGCTCAGCACCAGAAGGTTCACACCGGAGAACGGCCTTTTGGATGCAATGAATGTGGGAGAGACTTTAGCCAAAGTTCTCACCTCCTTCGCCATCAGAAAGTCCACACCGGAGAACGGCCTTTTGCATGTGGTGAATGTGGGAAAACTTTCAGCAATAGCTCCACCCTCATTCAGCACCAGAAAGTGCATACTGGACAAAGGCCTTACAGGTGCAGTGAGTGCAGAAAAGCCTTCAGTCGCAACTCCAGCCTCGTTCAGCACTGGAGAACTCACACTGGGGAAAAGCCTTACGAGTGCAGTGAATGTGGGAAAGCCTTTGCTCACAGTTCCAGTCTCATTGAGCACTGGAGAGTTCACACGAGAGAAAGGCCTTATGAGTGTAATGAATGTGGGAAGTTCTTTAGCCAAAAGTCCATTCTTACAAAGCATCAGAAAGTTCACACTGGGGAAAGGCCTTATGAGTGCACTAAATGTGGCAAGTTCTTTAGCCGTAAATCCAGCCTTATCTATCACTGGAGAGTTCACACTGGGGAAAGGCCTTATGAGTGCAGTGCATGCGGAAGAGCCTTCAGCAGTAACTCTCACCTCATTCGTCACCAGAGAGTGCATACACAGGAAAGGCCCTACGAATGCAGCCAGTGTGGGAAAGCCTTTAGTGAAAGATCCACACTTGTTCGACACCAGATAGTTCACACCAGAGAAAGGACTTATGAGTGTGGCCACTGTGGGAAAATCTTCAGCCGCCTCTGCAACCTTGCACAGCATAGAAGGATCCACAGCTGAGTGGCGCCTTATGGCGATGGTCTTTGGGGGATCTTCAGCCACATCAAGCTTCAGGCCGCAGACTACAGAGAAATTTTCTAATGTGTCACTGATGCGGAGATGCCTTTAGAAGCTACCCTGCCCTTTCTGAGTGGCCTAGGAACCTACGCAGCACTGTCTCCCCTCTGGAGCGTAGACCTCTTGATAGCTGCCTGTTACCTCTGAGAGGGTCAGGGAATGAACTGACCCCGTGCAGGTGGAGAGATTCATTAGTAAAGACACATGACGTTCCTACACATTAATGTCCCTAAGTGCTTCAGGGCACATGAAGCAAAGACTGATAGAACTGCAAGGAGCAGTAGACAAATTCACAGTTATACTTTGGGATGTTCACACCCTCCGAGATTATCAGTAAAGGCGTGGAAGACAACACTTTCAACCAGCTTGACCTAGTCAATATTTATAGAACTTCTGTCCAAGAGGAGAGAACAGACATTTTTTTTCACATTCACATATAACATTTACCAAAATGGAGCATATTCTGGGCCATAAAAGAAGGCCTGATAAAGGGAAAAGAAATAATACACAGTATGGACCTTGACTCTAACAGAATTCAATAAGAAATCAAGAACAGAATGACGTGTGGAAAGCCTCCATTCAGAAACTGAATATCACACGGATAAATAATCCATGATCAGAGATGAAATCAGAAGACTTCGAAAGTACTTGGAATGAAAAGGAAAACAGCATATCACATATGTGGGATGTCCCTAAAACTATTCCAAGGGAGACGTAATGTATGTGTATTATATGTGTGTGTGTGTGTGTGCGTGTGTGTGTGTGTCCGTGTATACTGGTGAAATGTTAATAAGCCTTATGAGTTGTAGAAGAATCATTAAATGCCAGGCTTTTTAAAGTTCCAACAAAAGAAGCAGACATGACTCCAGGCCATGAAGTTTTTCTTCACTGCAAGGTAAAAGCCAACTGCATGTCATGTGAGCCCCCAGAAGACAGACATAAGGACAGACTCGGGGGTCCTGAGATAAGGTACACCAGGAGGGGCCTCACTGACACACTGAAGGGCCCTTCACAGGCCTGCTCACAGCTGCCGGTTGTGTGCTCTCTTGAGGGACGTCTGTCTCCCATGTCTTAGTCCATTTCAACTGATGTAACAAATACCGTAAACTGGGAGGCTTAAAAATAACAAATTTCTCACAGTCCTGGAAACTGGAAAATCCAAGATCACAGTGCCAGGATATTTGGTGTCAGGTGAGGATCCTGGTTGATAGCCACCCTCTGTGTCCTCACAGTGAAGGAGAGGGGGTCCTTGGGGGCCTCTTATGAGACCACTAATCCCAGTCACAAGAGTTCCTCCTTCATGACCTCATCAACCTCCCAAAGGCCCCACCTCCAAATACAGAACACTGAGTGGGTAGGCTTTAACCTAGGTATTGTGGAGGGGACACAGTGTTTGGTATAACCACCCTACTACAATGTCAGTTTCACACAGGAAGGGCCTGTGGATTTCGTCCTGCCAGGGGAGTGAAGTCTGTAGGGCTCAGCAGCTGCTCACAGCCTGGGACAGGTGTGCCTGCACTCAGGTGAGTGCAGGACGGGGTGAGCACCACTCTTTCCCTGAGGTCTCCTACCTTCTCACTCCCCGGGGTCAGCTCCAAGAGGGCTGTGATCTGGGCCAAGTACCATCCCTCAGGGCCACCAGAGATCCCCCAGGGTCCTACTGGGTGCCAGGCTTTTGCCAGAGCTCCGTGGTAGATGCATTTCATCTCCATCTGATGTGCAATACAGAGATTTAACATGCAAAGGGACTAAAGAACAGGGTCACTGCGGAGCAACCGCAGCTCTAAGAGAAATGAAGCACAGATAGGAGTGACAGTGATGGCTGCTACTGCTCGCTTTTAGGTGGGCAGGAAAATCTGAGGCGGCAACTACAGGAACCTTTTCAGCCAGAGGCACTCAGCAGAGATGACCCATGGAGGGACCACGGGGAGAAGCAGGCCAAGAGGTCAGGAGACGGGTCATGCTGCCCTGTCGGTGGAGTGAGGAGTCTGGTCAGTCTGCCCTAACTCCCACTTGCCTGGACATCTGGGCCCTGTTTGGCTCTGCCAGACTTTGACTCTGCTCCATACAGACCTCCATGCTGAAGGTGAAAGTTTGTTGCTGAATCACACAAAGACGCTGGGATCCTTGGCCTCTGGAGGTGAATAATTCAATCCAGGGCCAGCGACAAGGCTTGATGGCTCAGAGCTTTTGTGTAATAAAGTTTTATTAAAAGTATAAAGGAGATAGAGAAAGCTTCTGACGTAGCCATCGTAGAAAGAGTACCCCCTTGCTAGTGTTAGCAATGGAGTTATATACTCTCCAGTGAATCCAAAGAATGTCTGGAGGTTGTAAAGTTCTCACCAGACCTACTCCCATAGTTTACATTTTAAGATAACAGAATTAGCCAGAAGGTTTAATCCAGAGACTGCCTTCAGGCAGGATATATTATTATATAATCCTGTAAAGACCAGACCTACCCCCATATACTGAAGTGGTTTGCCATTTGGAGAAGGGAATGGCAAACCACTTCAGTATTCTTGCCTTGAGAACCCCATGAACAGTATGAAAAGGCAAAATGATAGGATACTGAAAGAGGAATTCCCCAGGTCAGTAGGTGCCCAATATGCTACTGGAGATCAGTGGAGAAATAACTCTAGAAAGAATGAAGGGATGGAGCCAAANTTCATACACATGCACTCATTGTTTGAGTCACTCAGACGTTGCCGCCTCCTGAAGACCACATTTTAGATATTATCCACCATGTGACAGTTACTTCTCTGGTGACAGAAGTGAGAGAGAAGGGCAGTGAAGTACCAGATGTAGTTGGTTTACTCTTGCAGAGACAACCCTGGTGGTGCCAATGTTTCCTCTTTCAGAACATAAAAGGCAAAGGAAAATGACTGGGAGCCTGCTGGACTTGGCTGAGGCTGACGCTCTGCGGTTCAGTGCACTGAGGCCAGAGGCGTGAAGATGCTCAGAAGGAGGACTTTGAAGTGAAATGCCACAGTGAAGTCAAGAATTTCCAATGGAGAGTGAATCATACAGGTCAGAGGAAGCTCCGTGTCTTATACATCCTAATACTTGGAACAGAAAGTTAAATTCTTCATAAGTGAGCTCTGCTTCTCTTCACATTTGTGAGCACAGGGCTAACTGACCATCTTACATTTAACCAGAAGGATTAGTTTTGTCTTTAGAATGTGTGCATGTTTCAAAGAGTGAAATACAAGGAAGTTCAAAATATTTATTATAAAAAAAGAACTGCTTACGCCAAAGTACAGGTGAAAAATAAAAATCAGCACTTTATTAAATGTGTATAAAACCAATATGCTGATTTTATCAATTATTAAATACAGATCTAGTTTAACATTCCTCACATTTTATACAATGTGTAGATTAGATTTTCATCTTTATCATTTTGCATTAATTCCCTGGTGTGCGTGAAGGTGCCTAAGAAATCCTAATATATCACAAATTATATAGCTACTTTTTGTGAAATAATTTCAAATGAAAAATGATAACAAATTGTGTCAAATTACATATAAGATGCCATGTTATAAAATGATTTGCGATGTTCTATGTGACCTCTCGAAGTATAAGTCTCTACAGCTTACATAGGGCTTAGTGAAGACCTGAGAGGAGAAAAATGACATTAAAAAAATAACAGACCTACTTATTTACCTCCTCCCTGGATTAGCATAATTCTGAAAAAATAAAGCAGCCAAGGATTTCAAGTCTGTCAGAGAAGCCAGGTCCCAGAGCAGTCTGAGCAAATTCTAACTCCGTGTGCCCTGGGCTCTGTCTAGGTTCCCTCCTCATGAGCGGGGACCATGCCCTGCATCTTACTGTGTTGTTGGGATGGTAGTTGAGGTGCAGGCCACTGTCGCAGAGCGGGGAGGAGGTGCCGCTGCTCTGGTCGCTCGGTGCACCTGCGGGAAGAGTCAGAGCACTGCTGGTTAGAAGCCCACCTGCTCCGCATGGACGTCTTCTGTCCCATGAACTTCAGGTCACTTCAGGTATCATGCAAGCCAGGGAATAAAATTATCTCTGTTTTATTTATGTCAAAGCCAGAGTTTTGGAAGTAAGCAAAAATAAACATGAAAACCTAAAGTGGATCCTAAAAGAGACCTGCAAATATTTATCTTTGATTTCAGAAGGATTAAGGTTTTATTAAGGGAAGCATTCAACCATATAAAAATATTATTTCATTTTATTACCCAAAGAGGCCTATTCTTATGAACCATACTTACAATGGTGCAAGATTTTATTTGGCTACAAAGTCCTACTTAATTTTGTGTACCTATCTACTAGCAAATCTCCTGTGTATTTACCATAATTTTCCATAATGCAATGTTTGGAAGTGCTCTGTCTTCACAAGCATTCTTGCTTTGTACACTCTCACTGGGAACACCTTCATTGACATGCAATCAATTTACAACTAAAATAGTTCATATTGGATCCTGATGAGAAAACTACAAATATCTATTTTTAAAGATGAGTAATAAAAAATAAAGATTTGTGATTTTCTAAGATTTTACAATTTAGTGGTTGCTTCAAAGATATAATAACCTTGGTACCAAAGTCCCACTAAAATATCACAGGAAAAATACATCTGGAAATCTTTAATGAACATAGATTAAAAAATAATAACAATACTTTGCAAATTAAAACCTGTAATATGTCTATAAAGATACAGCATGATCGTGGTGTTTATGCTAGGAATGCAAGCTTTATTTAGCATTCAAAACCAACTTTTAAAAAGTTACCATATCAACAGAAAAAAATTTTTAATGTAGTATCTCAATGGATGAAAAAAATATTTGACATAATTCAACATTAACTTCTACTAAAACAAAGAAAGAAAACGAAATATCTTCAGGAACCAGGATTAGAAGGGTGTCTGTATTTTAACTGGGGCTTCCCTCATGGCTCAGCTGGTAAAGAATCCACCTGCACTGTGGGAGACTTGGGTTCAATCCCTGGGTTGGGAAGATCCCCTGAAGACAGGAATAGCTACTCACTCCAGTATTCTGGCCTGGAGAAGTCTATGGACTGTATAGTCCATGGGGTCTCAAAGAGTTGGATGTGATTGAGCAACTTTCACTTCCTATTCTAGCCCAATAAAAGGCACCTATGTTATACAGAGCAAAATAAGTCAGAGAAAGAAAGACAAATATTGTGTATTAATGCATATATGTGAAATCTAGAGAAGTGGTACAGGGGACCTATCTGTAGGATAGGAATGGAGGCACAGACATAGAGAAGAGACTTGTGGAAACAGCGGGGAAAGGAAAGAGTGGGATGAATGGAGAAAGTGGCACCAGCATACACACACTACCTTGGGTAAAGTAGATAGCTACTGGGAAACTGCTGAATAACCCAGGAGCCCAGTCTGGTGCTCTGTGATGACCTATAGGGGTGGGATGGCGGAGGGAGGGAGGCTCAAGAGGGAGGGGAATTATGTGTAATTATGGCTGATCTGTATTGTTGTATGGCAGAAACCAACACAACACCGTAAAGAAATTTTCTTCCAATGAAAATAAATTAAGTAACTAAATTAATAATAAAAAGGGCAACGATAAGCACCACAGTTGATGGCACACTTAAAGCTGGATGGTGTCCACCAGTATGTTGCACAGGGGAAGGACATCTGCACTTAGGACTTCATTCAACACATTACTAGAGGACCACTCCATTCAGTTCAGTTCAGTTCAGTCACTCAGTCGTGTCTGACTCTTTGCGACCCCATGAATCACAGCACACCAGGCTTCCCTGTCCTTCACCAACTCCCCATTACTATGTGCAAAATCAAGAAAAAACAAGGAATTAAAGAAATATAGCTTGGAAAGAGACAAGCAAAACTCACTATTTGCAGATGACATAACTTCATATGTAGAAAAATTTTTTACAAAGCACAAAAAAATCTTATTAGAATTAGTGAGGAAATTAAGCTATGTTGCAAAATGCCAATATATAAAAATGCTTGCTTTATTGTTTCTGTATGTTAGCAACAGATAATTGGCAAATTAAATGTTTAAAATATTATTTACACTAAAATAGAAAAACATAAAAGACTTTAATGAAAGATATATACTTTCTCATTGGAAATACTAAAATATTGACAGAAAAAATAAAATATAAAAAGATGGAAAGATATGTTTGTGGAATGAAAGATTTAAAGTTGTTAAGGAGTTAAGTATACTAATTGTTTATCAATTCAATCCAGTCACATTCAAAATCATAATAGTTTTTTTATATGGAAATTGACATGCTATTTATAAAATGTACACAGCAATACAAGGATCTAGAATAGCTGAACAACCTTGAAATATTGCAAAGTTGAAGAATCTACTCTGGATGACTTTTTAGAGTAGTATAAAGCTGCAATGATCAACACTGTGGTTTTGTTGAAAGAATACATTATGCATAAATTAATGGAAATCAGATGGTGATTCCTTCATTCTTGATTCCTTCTTCAGAACCAAAATGTTATTACTATAAGATAGATTATAAACTTAAACATAGAAATCAATGTTATAGGGGCTCCCCTGGTGATCCAGTGGCTAAGACTCCATGCTCCCAATATATGGGGCCCAGGTTGGATCCTGCATGGAGGAAATTAGGTCCCAGATGCCTCAACAAATATCAAAGATCCCATGTGAAGGCACAGCCAAATAAATAAATAAATTTATTTAAAAAATCAAGCTGTAAAGCTGCTTGCAAAAATGTAGGGAGAGATCCTTGCTACCATGGGGTAGGCAAATATTTTTAGAGAAGATACAGAAAACCAAAAGCATATGCAATGAAAACAACAACAAATGATAAATTAGATCTTATAAAAATAAAATTAAACTCTCACAAAGAATTGTACAAACTTGAGACACCTTGGGTAAAAAATACAATTATGCGCAAAATGAGTGAGATGTTTGTAACACACACAACTAACAAAAGGCTTATGCTACTGCTGCTAAGTCGCTTCAGTCATGTCTGACTCTGTGCGACCCCACAGACAGCAGCCCACCAGGCTCCCCCGTCCCTGGGATTCTCCAGACAAGAACACTGGAGTGAGTTGTCATTTCCTTCTCCAATGCATGAAAGTGAAAAGTGAAAATGAAGTCGCTCAGTCATGTCTGACTTTTAGCAACCCCATAGACAGCAGCCTACCAGGCTCCTCTGTCCATGGGATTTTCCAGGCAAGAGTACTGGAGTGGGTTGCCATTGCCTTCTCCGGCTAATAAGCAGTCTTATACTCTCCTACAATGTGATAATATAAAGGCATACCAATAGAAATAGGAGGGAAAGACTTGAGCAGACACATCACAAAATAAGACATACAAATAGCACATGACAAGAAGCAAATCATCATTAGTCTTCAGAGAAATGCAAATTGAAACTTCAGTCCAATACCATTGGACACTTAAGAGAACAGCTGAAGNGTCCATGGGATTTTCCAGGCAAGAGTACTGGAGTGGGTTGCCATTGCCTTCTCCGGCTAATAAGCAGTCTTATACTCTCCTGCAATGTGATAATATAAAGGCATACCAATAGAAATAGGAGGGAAAGACTTGAGCAGACACATCACAAGATAAGACATGCAAATAGCACATGACAAGAAGCAAATCATCATTAGTCTTCAGAGAAATGCAAATTGAAACTTCAGTCCGATACCATCGGACACTTAAGAGAACAGCTGAAGAAATTGTGACCTTCACATATTGCATTAATGCAGAGCAACCAAAACTCTCATCGACACTGGAGTGGACACTGAGAGATCTGTAAATACATGCCCATCTTAGAAATAGATTTAGTAGTTTGTCAGCAAGTGAATTGCACATCTGTCTTGTTACTCAGCAATTCCACTCCTAGGTACTTATAGTACTAGTTATAGTAGTGACATAAAATACTAAGACTCTCCATCCTTGTACAGGATTCTTTATAGCAATTTTCTTTGCAACAGCAAAACATTGGAAACAGTTTGTTTGCCTATGAGCAGGAAAACGTATTATCCAACTTCACTACAGTCACAAGTGGAACACTACACAGCAATATAAAAAAAGTTCTGAAAATATGTAACATGAGATGGTTCATTATGAAAGAAGCCAGATGTAAAAAAATAAAAACAGTTTGATTACATAAAATTCTAGAAAAAGCAAAAAATAATACTTGATGGCAAGAAATCAAGTCAGTGGTTTTTTGTGGGAATGTTATTTATAGGAAGATGCACAGCAGAACCATTTTATGATCTATATGCATGTGGACTGAGAAAATGTGTGTTTGTCAAAACTAATCCAACTGTGAATTGAGGATCTTTGCATTTCATTTCATGTAACCTTCATTAAAAATATACTCTTCTTTGATTTCAGCAAAACCTGTAAGATGTATGCATTTCATTTCATGATGTGCAAATAGATACAGAAAATTTTAAGTAGCTCTTATGAAAATTATTACATTTTCACATAGACCAGGGTTTCCTTCAATCTCCATATTTTCATCAAGACAGATTAAGTGTAAATGCTTATTTAGTAAATTCAGTAGTTGAATAAGAGTATACTGTTTTCTACTTAGAGAACATATATTCATCAAACATTATGAATGAAATTCAATAGAGATACAAAATATATATATTTAATATAACACATTTTAAAATAAATAATGTTTCCTCAATTATAGTTGGAAAATAGTTGTTTCAAAATACATTTTGAAACAAAAACAACAGCTGTTCCTTTTGGAGAAAGGTTAATTGAACGCTTTGTGATATTAAGACAAAATGTTTGTATTTAGGTAGAAATCCCAGCTCTGGAAAGAAGCTGCTAATTACTGTCAGGAAATAATGGTTCAGAAAGCAAGCATGACGTGAGCATTTTACCTATTCTTCACAAATGCTTACATGCACAGTCTTCGTTCAGTGACAGTTTGAGGAAAGCGGGTGCTCGTTTCAGGAATGAAACTGTCAGGGTCACCTCTTCTCCAGCATTCCGAAGAACTTGAACCTAATAGAAAGCATAATAAAAATGATACCACTATCAGTGTGTCAGCAAACATTTCTGTGATTGCAGCACCTTAAAGTAATGGGTGGTCTTTTCCAGCTCTCACATCTTGGGATACGGGTGGAAACATTCAATGGAAGGTGCACAGGCTGAGTGAGCTAAGCTGCAGGCACTCAGCCTTCACAGCCTCCCTCCCCGCACCATTCTGTGTCCCTGTTCACACACGATGTCATTATCCTTCATTTACATTCATCAAGACTCTCTTGAGTTTATGGTCTATCTTAGGTCTACAGAAAGATCTATATTTATGAATTCTGAATATTCATTGAACATCCATGATACACTATTTGGAGATCTAGGAGAAAATTACTCTGCAGACGTTGACTAGAGTGCTAATTCTAATTAAATTGTTCCAGTGCACTCACACACGTTTGAAAAAAAAAAAATAGGTATTGCTTTTCCATTATATCATTGCATATTTTCTTCTCTTTCCCTGAAAATATAAGACAACTCTCCATACTTTCCAAATTATAGAATTATTAGGTCTATTTCTACCAGTTAAGTAATGGTCATTTACCAAAATATTATAATAAGATTAATGTTAGCAATATTAAAAGAAGTTCAGAAAGCTGAGGATTATTTATAGCAAACATATCTAGAAAAGATACAAGTATATCTATAATTTCAAAAACTCACATAGAGTAAGAGGAGAATTAAGAATACATAGTGAAGAAGCAGTTAATAACCACGGGGACATAATTTGTTATTAAACGTATAGAAAAATGATCATCATAGAATCATTAAAGAACTGACTATGCAAATGGTTTAGAATGACTTCTGGTCTCTGTGTGCTATGTGCTTGTTAAGTCACTTCAGTCATGTCCGACTCTTTGAGAGCCCATAGACTGTAGCCCACCAGGCTCCTCTGTCCATGGGATTTCCCTGGCAAGAATACTGGAGAAGGTTGCCATTTCCTCCTCCAGGGGATCTCCCAACCCAGAGATTCAGACTGCATCAACTGCATTGCAGTGGGATTGTTTACCGCCCAGCCAACTTGGGAAGCCCCCCAGATCAAATGAAATTATAGAAATAAAAAGCAAAATAGCATAAACAACTTTGCTGGATTGGCCCTAACCCTGGCTTGAGGACAGAACAATAACATTAACCCAGTCTGAGCATTAGATAAGATACACGCACACAGACACACAGACACACACACACACACACACACACACACATTACACACACACAAATAATACATAGCATCATGTTAAAAGTAGGAAATTTTAAAAATGAAGAAAATTATATAATCATTTTAATAGATACAAAGAAGCCTTTGATTACATTCATTCAATTCATTTTATAAAAGCTCATAGAAAATTGAGTGTACAAAGAAGTATCCTTCATATTATAAAGAGATACACAAAAAAGTATAAGAAATATCACAGCTAATGGTGAATTACTGAGACATTTCTCTTTGAGATCAGAAATGTGACAAAAATGGCCACCAATTTCATTTCTCCTTAATCTTTCTTCAGGTTTTACTGTAATAAGGCAAGAACAGAGCTAATAAAAATCATTACAATTGAATAGAAGAAACGAAACACATTATTCAGAGGTAACATGGTTTTTGAATATAGAAAATCCTTGAAGAGCCTATAGACATCACTGCATGGTGAGTTATTAAGTGAGTTTAGTGTGGAATATCACAGATACAAAGTACTGTATAGTGAACAACTGGCTTTGATTTAATATCAACAAATAAATATAAGATTAGCTAAAGTGGAGGAAGATGATGTATCACGTACATCCCCGGACAATACTGTGAGGATATCAGTTCTCTTTTACTTTCCCATGGATTCAAGATAATCCCATGCAAAGTACCCCTCCCCCCTTTTTTTTAGTTTTTAGCTTAGTAAGAATTTATGAACTTGGCTTGTTTCACAGTGGCATTTAATGTTTATATAATCGTTATTATACAAGTGCACTGGAGTGTGTGAGGCAGTGGAAAGCAGCCATTAAATGTACACATTTTACAGTGAGTGTGCAATACATAATATCCAATGTTAAATAAAAAACAACACTGTGAGAATCTCAAGTATAATTAAGAGAATGAAGTAGAATAAGTTAAATATAGTTGCCCCAGAAATAGCTAATGGCCAAGAGCTTTTCTTTTGAAGCTTTATATTGGTAAACCTGAGTCTTGAAATTTTGTTCAAATGCCATCAAGATAAATAAAAACTTTTCAAAAATTATAAAACCTTACCCTAGCAAGGGAACTTTGAGTTTGTTTTCAATAAAAGGTCAGTTATGGGTGTCTTTTTGGATAACCACAACTTGAAGTCCTCAACACATACACATTTCTTAATTAATGCAGAAACACACGCTTGATTCAGCAACATGTACATTAAAAAAATTAATGCAGAAATAGTCATCTTTTCAGAGAAGAGGATTGAGATAATTGGCCTGATACTGTCAGGTAGAAAATATAGGTTCCACATCATGAATAAGGAAGAATGTCATCTTCCTGCACAATCAGAAATCAGTGCCAATAAATCCAATCATCATTTTCATATTCATTCACATTTCTTGATGCAAATCAAATGTTGTCCATTTTAATCAGATGACACATTAGCACAGTTTTTCTCTCATACTGCCTTGGGTGAGTACATGAGCAAAAGCACAGAAGTTGGTAAAAGATGGCAATCAATAAAAATGGAAAAAGGAAAGGGAACTACTCCTATATGTATAGGCTGACTCTGTTAAACCAGGACGAGCTAACCGTTTGGAACGTGACCTAAATGTCTGTAAAATCCATCCGTCTGTTAGACAGGAAACTGCATAGAATACTGTTGTGTTCTCTGTTCTGCCTTCCCACCGGGGCCATTCTAAATTCACAGGAGATTCTGAGGAAATATTTAGCCGCCCACCACCGCTGTGGTGTATGAAGCCAAAAATGCTCATAGCTGGAGGTTATTTTACCATTTTGTTTTCTAAAGACTATTTTTGTAGGGCAGTCTCAGGTTCTCAGCCAACTGGAGGGGAAAGTGCAGAGATTTCACCTGGGTCCCTTGCCCCCTAGAAATACAGCCGCCCCGCCGTCAACACACTCGAGCTGA
Organism: Raphicerus campestris; assembly: GCA_006410735.1. NCBI lineage: Eukaryota > Metazoa > Chordata > Mammalia > Artiodactyla > Bovidae > Raphicerus > Raphicerus campestris. The sequence goes on along the minus strand of SJYW01003874.1, from coordinate 256,289 downwards.
GTGGGACATTTGATACCAGTTATGAGCCTGCACTGACATGTCAACACCACTCAGAGTGCACAGCTGGTGGGAAGGTTTAGTCTTGGTGGTGAGCCTGCTGTGGGTTCCACATACCACACACACACAGCCCAACTACACACACACAGACAGACCACACACACACAGACCACACACACAGACCACACACACACACTCAGACCACACACACACACACCCCACACACACAGACCACACACACACACTCAGACCACACACACACACACCCCCCACACACAGACCACACACACACACAGACNCACACACACACACCCCACACACACACTCAGACCACACACACACAGACCACACACACACACACACACCCCACACACAGACCACACACACACACACAGATCACACACACACACAGACCACACACACAGACCACACACACACACTCAGACCACACACACACACACCCCACACACACAGACCACACACACACACTCAGACCACACACACACACACCCCCCACACACAGACCACACACACACACAGACCACATACACACACTCAGACCACACACACACACAGACAACACACACACACTCAGACCACACACACACACTCAGACCACACCCACACACACACACACCACACACACAGGACTGCCCACACACACAGGACTGCCCTTTGACTTTGGCCTCACCCTGCTGATATGTCCTTAACTGCAGTAAATGATTTCCTTAGAGTCCTGATCTCTGGAGGAAAAGGAAATTGAACATGACTTTGAGGAATGGTCTTAAACAAACATCTCTTCAGACAAAATAGCTAAGCTGGCAGTAGATAGGATAGCGAGCGTTACTATCCATGTTGAGATGGTGACCACCTGTGGACACTGAGTGAACAGAGCCTTTCCTTATATAGCCATTTTTATTTACATTAATTGTAGGGGGAAATAATGTACTTATTGTGAGGGGCTGTCTTGAGTGGGACTAGGTCGTCTGCTTCCCATTTTCACATGTAAATCTGAGGGGAATCTGTGGAGCAGTGGGGGGGCACACGCCCCTCTCTGTGAGGACAGGTGTGCGTGTCCACACCTACATGTGATGGGTGGGGTCAGAGTGCTACCAGCATTCAGGGTGGAGACAGGCCCTTCTCAGGAAAGAGACATCTGGTCAAGGACGCAGCCTACAGTTCCCACAAACCCTGGAGCTGGTGCACGTGTGTGTAAGTCCTGTGCGACTCTGTCCGACTCTGGTGGGACTGAAGCCCACCAGATTGGACAGTAAGTCGTGTGTGACAGCAGGAACTGTCCAGCTGGAAAATGCCGTGCAGAACTGCATACAGAAAATCCCATCACCCCTGGAAGTAGTGGGTGGATCAACATGAGGAAGCAAGCATCACATGGAATTTGGAAAATAAGAAAGAAGTTTGAGGTAACTTAGAAATACCATCTCTCACCACAAAGTGACACTGAACGGTGGTGGAAAAGCTGAGGACAGATGGAGGAAGGGATGGGGGATTGGATTACTGTGGCCATCACAACTGGAGAAAGGTGCTGTGCTGTTTCTGAGGATGAATCTCACACATTCATTCATTTCATCACCTTTGCTGCGCTTTAATTTGTGGGAAACAGTCCACATACACAAATAAGTACAATAGAATTCCTCATATAGATATTTCAAGTCTGAATGTTACATTCTCATAAAATTAAAAGAAAGTCACAGCAAAAATGTGTATATAGTTGTATGTTTTAAAAAGAACTACTAAATTTTTAGTATTTCTGAATTCTTAAAATTTCACCCTAAAATAGTGTGCGAGTATGTGGTGAGTTTTCAATTGGGGTAAATATTACAAATAAGAATGGAGGTTAACTAAATAACAATGTCAGCTCTAATAACCAAGATATAGTAATAACTATTAATGAATTTCAATATGGAAAAGAATCATTTACTTTAGTGAGGTGAGAATGTAGAACATATGATCCACTTTTACTGTAATATTTGAAGCTATAACTAAAAATTCCATCACTTTAAATGACCTCATTAAAATAAGATTCTATGTAATAAAAGTGAGTGAAATGCCACATTCTAGATGAGTTGAACTTAACAAGAATAATACATTGGTAGCTAGTTCATCCACTATAGTAACACTATTTCAGCATTTGTTTTAATTGCAGTATTTTTTCAAAGACACAAGTACTATTTTACTGGGCTTTCTAACATTGTATGCCACCCGAGTAGTTCTATTAGGCAGTTTAACAAAATTTTAAATTGGTAAAAAGTTTAGTTTAAAAAAGTCATCTGGAACAGGTGGGTTCAAAACTTTTATCTAATTTTTGAAGGAAGGTAGAGACTTTCCCTTATTTTTGTACAGCTCTGTATGAGATGGTTTCTGGAGTGAATTGTCAGGATCTGAGCAGCAGTGTGGACTTGGTGGCTCCCAGATCGGAAGAGCAGCTGAAGCCCGAAGCTGCAAGTGTTTGTTTACACACATCATCACAACACGTTTGCACAGCAGCACAGGACTCAGAAGTGAACACTGTGGAGTTGCTGGTGCACTTTCCTCCCACAGTCTTTCATCTCACTCTATCACATGCATCATTTCATATGTCACTTTGAACTCTAGGATGCCCCCACCACCACCTCCCCGGAGCATGTGGAGAGCAGGATTAATGCTCTGGTACAGTCAGCAGCGCTGTGGGGCCACTGCCGGCTCTGCCAGCACCTCCCTGGAAACAGACATTCAAGAGGGAGAAATGCAGCTGTCCTGCCATGAGAAAGCAGTGATTTCTCTGGGCGTCTGGTCATTTCAGATACTTGAAAATAGATATGAGTCTCAAATATAATGTGTTAAATGAGTAGGGAGAAAATAAGCCTTATATGCTGCTAAATACATGAAGGAAAACAGAGTTTATTACTTCATGATTACTTCAAATTTCAGTTTTCAGAGGAATTTATCACACACAAAATGGTGGGGACATGGCAATTCTAGCCCTGAAGATAGTTATGAACTTGTGCAAAACGCAGGCACTTTATTTTGAAGCCGGGTATGTCTGTCCCTGTCTGACGTATCTGAAATTACTGACGATGTGTACGGATGGCCCTTGGTAAGAGTATCAGCTTACTGCCTTTTTACTTTGTCCTCTAGAACTTCCCTCAAGTCTCCTGTTCTGCTTTGAACTCTACTTCTTTTCAACAGAGTCCCAGAGGACAGTCCTGCCATCTGGACGAAACGACCAATGACAGGATGACAAGACGGAAACCAAAACAGCCTCTTCGGGAACCTCTCTGTCAGTCACTCAGCTTCAGGCTCAGACCTCACTCTCACCCCTCCCTCTCCAACAGACACCATCATCTCAACCCCAGGACTCTTCACGGAAGGGTGAAGTGATCAAGACGATACCCGAAACGTAGCCGGTGCCGACATTAGCCTGTCTTGTCTTAAAGCTGCCTTGTCTCAGAGGCCATGGGGAACCCTATGTGTCTCATATGACTCTGAAGCCAAGGTTGAACAACAGGAACTTTAAGCTCTATCTCCTTAAATAAATTCAGGTCAATGAATGCCAATTTCAGAAATCTACAAGCTGGTCACTTGAGTAAAATTGAAATGGCTTATGTTCGGTTATAAATTTTAGAAGAATGAGGGTTCAATGAGGGCACGTAAGCTTGCAGAGCTGTTTCCAATGAAACAGTATGAGAGAAAACCACTGGCTGTAATTCTCACCAGCACGTCCCTTAAAATGCAGGTGGTGAGGAACACTGGGCTCCCTGCCCCTGACCCACCTGGTTGAGGTCCCCACATACTCCTCCACCGGCTTAGCTCTATTTGGAGTCCTGAGCAGGAGAAGGGTTCACCTTGTGAGTAATGACAGAAGGACTGCTCTTACTCCTGCATCTAGTCTGGCTCCGTTTCCATAGCAACCTGGGCAACCGTGTCCCCAGACAGAGCACCTGCCTAGCACAGCTCCTAGAGCTGAAGGAGACTGATGAGGTGAGGACAGTCAGACCACTGGACCTACAGGGTCGTCGCTCACCAGTGTGGCGGGCAGGCAGTTCCCGTCTGGGTTTCAGAAATGGGAGACTCAATCAGCAAGTCTGTGCCGCGTGGCACATGGTGCTGGGACTCCAGTCCAGCGCTGTTTCCTTCACTGCTGGGAGGAATCCTGTTTTTTCATCACTGAGCAGAAACCACAGCACAGACTGAGAGCAGCAGCAGAGCCTGGCCAAGGAGCCCAGTAAGAGCCATCACACATTCTTTCTGACCCCACCCCGCATCATCTCTCTGGACCATCCTCTTGCACCAGCCCCAAGCATCCTATAACTTGTATCGAACATAGACTGGCGCTTCGTTTCTTACATGATAGTATACATGTTTCAATGCCATTCTCCCAAATCATCCCGCCCTCTCCCTTTCCCTCAGAGGCCAAAAGTCTGTTCTATAGATCTATATCTCTTTTGTTGTTTCACATACAGAGTCATCATTACTATCTTTCTAAATTCCATATATATGTGTCAATATACTGTACTGGTGTTTTTCTTTCTGGCTTACTTCACTCTGTATAATCAGCTCCAGTTTCATCCATCTCATCAGAATTGATTCAAATTTATTCTTTTTAAGGGCTGAGTAATACTCCATTGTGTATAGGTACCACAGCTTTCTTAAAAACAACTGTGTATTCCCTCATTTTCATATTCTCTCGAAAAGAAATTTTTATTGCTAATTACAGGCTGATTTTTGATGTGAAAGCAAAAAATTTTGTAATCAGTCTTAGATTCCGCAAAATAATCTGTATCTGAGCATCAAATTATATTTTCATTAAGAACATAAAACATCTTTGAACAGACTTTCACCATCAAATCAGTGTGAAAGAAACTTTTAGATGTGGTTCACAGCACAGCATAACTCTATGTATTATCTGACAGCATGGTTATTATCTGCCTCATTTTTTAAAATTTAAAATCCACAAAAATAAAATGATGAAATTATGTCATCTATGAACAGAGATCATCTTCTTTATTTTCCAGTTTTGGTGTATTTTCTTTCCTCTCATAATTGCACTGGATAAAACTTCCAAAACTATATTGAGCTGGTAAAAGTAGGCATCCTTTTCTTATTCTTGATCTTAGCTAAAAATCTTTTTTTGCTGAGTATGATATTAAACTGGGTTTTTCATTTAAAGTGTCTATTATGTTGAGGTACGTGTGCTGCGATTCATGGGGTTACAAAGAGACGGACACAACGAAGCGACTGAACTGAAACTGAACTGAGCTTACTTTTATTCCCTGCTTGTTATTTTTATCAAGGAAGAGTGTTGAATTTTCTCAAATGCTTTTCTCTGCATTGATTGAGACAATCACTCGTTTTTATCACTGAAGAATATTCCATTTATGGTTGCAGCACAGTCTGTTTATCTATTCATATGTCGGGGACATGTTGGTTGGCTCTAATTTTTGATGATTAAGAATAAAAGTTTCACTAAAATCTCCTATACATATTTTTCTATGAACATATGTTTTCGTTTTTCTTGGCTAAATACTTGTGAATATGCATGCTCCGTTGTATAACATAACATTTCACTTTGCAACAAACCGTCAAACGGTATTTCACGGTGGCTTCATCATTTTGCATTTCCACCTGCAATGAGTGAAAATTCCTGGGGCTCCACACCCACTCCATCATTTTGTACTGCTGATTTTTGGATAATGTTATTCTATGGGATTTATAGTCTATCTTCCTGTTTTTGACTCAGTTTTGTTTGTGGCACATAATTGTTGGAAGGCACTGGCTCACAAGTTGAAGTGACAGGTAGATAAACATCCCTTGAGGAATGCTGATGTGATGCTGAGCAGCCCCAAATGCATTTATGCAACAATCTTCAAAAAGTCATTAGTACATCAAACCCAACCAACAATGTATAAAAGGAGTAATACATCACAACAAACTGGGTTTATTCCAGGTAAGCAAGGATGATTCAGCATTGTAAATTCAAACAAGGATATCCCCACATCAAACATTTAAAGAACAAAACAAGTATATTCATATCAACTGATGTAGGACAAGCATTTGAAAAGCCTCAACATACGTCCTTGATTAAAACTCTGCAAACTAGAAATATAGGGGGACTCCTTCAACTTGATAAAGAACAAAACACACACAGCTTATATCACACTTAATGATGGGGAATTGGACCCCTTCCCACTGAGACCAGGAACAAGAAAACGACATATAAGGACATATTTTCTCATATTCATATGAGTATTCAAATCATGTTGCAAGCTTCCAGACTTGTTTCTAATATGATGGAAACAAAACATAAATTAAGGTTACATAGATTTAAAGAAGGAAATAAACCAGTCTTTATGGACATCAAATAATTGATGTGTTGGACTTTATTGAAATTAAAAAAAAAAAACTTTTGTTCTGTAAAATATATTTTTAAGAAAATTAAAAAGCAATTTTCTCCCCCACAGACAGGGAGAAAATATCTTTAAACCATTTATTTATGTTGCATCCAATACACACAAAGAATTACTTCCTATGTATGTATACATAACTGTATATATATATAACTTTGTTCATTCAACAATAAGAAGACAAACAACTGGATGTAAAAATGGGCAAAATATGTGAACAGACATCATCAAAGAAAATATAAAGAGGGCAAATAAACATATGAACATATGTCCTCTATCATCTGTCATTAAGGAATCGTACATTAGTAGAATGAGATACCCCTGCCCACATGGTTCAGATCCACAAACCTTAAGACACCAGTTATGGCTGAGGATACAGAGCACAGGACACTCCTTTACTGCAGATGGAGGGACTGCAGAATAGCACTGCTGTTTCAGAAGACAGTTTGGCAGCTTCTTCTAAACTAAGTAAAATCTTACCATACAACCAGCAATATACCTCCTAAGTTATTTTCAAAGTATTTGAAACTTAGGTCCACACAAAAACCTGCATGCAAATATTTATAACAGCTTTGTTCATAATCACTGTGAACTGGAAGTAAGCACAATGTCCTCCAATGGGTAAATATATTTAAAGAAAAACTGTAGTGAAATTGCTTAATATTCCCTTGTCCAGACCCTCAAATATTATTTGGTGCACAAAAATAAATCGAGAGCTAAATTACATGGATCATTCTTCAATGATATTGCTAAGTGAAAGAAGCCAGTCTGAAAAGGCTACATTCTCTATGATTTCAACTGTATGACATTCTGGTGAAGGCAAAACTCTGCAGACAGTGAGATGGTTATTTCCAGAGGATCGTTGGTGTCAGGGAGGGGGGATGGTTGAGGAGGCTATTTTAGGGATATGGAACTCTTCTGCCTAGTGTCATGATGATAGAGACACAATGCTGTGCACTTGTCAAACTTGTAGAGTGTGCAGCAAAAGGTAAAACTAATGAAATCTTTAAAATTAATGAAAACTAGAATACAAAACTTTAAAACTAATGAAATCTAGAATACAAAAAGCAACAAGGAAATGTACACCAATCTTCTACTGTCCTCATGGAGTTTGCCCACTGGTGAGTGGGTTAACCATCCTGATCCTGCTGTACATATGTACTGGGTTAGAACAATTAAATCGACAGGGGCCTCGGAGGCAAAGCTGCTCCAGAGCAATGAGCACCCAGCTCCAAGAACGCAGTTTCTCAGATGTTCTCCAACAAGGGAAAGCAGGGCCTCTGGGAGAAACAGCTGATTCCTGGTAAGTGAGCCTTGATGTGTGCAGACCTTTAAAGGAGTCATTTGGGAGGTTGAGGGATGTTAAGATGAAGAACAGAAGGCTACAAGATTGTGTTATCAGTGTCTGAAACCACTTCCCTGTAGGGGATGGGGGAGTGGAACTGACCCAAAACTAATGAAATCTAGAATACAAAAAGCAACAAGGAAATGTACACCAATCTTCTACTGTCCTTGTGGAGTTTGCCCACTGGTGAGTGGGTTAACCATCCTGATCCTGCTGTACATATGTACTGGGTTAGAACAATTAAATCGACAGACGGCAGATGGTGTGGCCATCTGTTGAGGGGGGTTCAGTTCACTTCAGTTCAGTTGCTCAGGCATGTCCGACTCTTTGTGACCCCATGAATCGCAGCATGCCAGGCCTCCCTGTTCATCACCATCTCCCAGAGTTCCCTCGAGTCAGTGATGCCATTCAGCCATCTCATCCTCTGTTGTCCCCTTCTCCTTCTACCCCCAATCCCTCCCAGCATCAGAGTCTTTTTCAGTGAGCCAACTCTTCGCATGAGGTGGCCAAAGTACTGTAGTTTCAGCTTTAGCATCATTCCTTCCAAAGAACACCCAGAACTGATCTCCTTCAGAAAGGACTGGTTTTATCTCCTTGCAGTCCAAAGGACTCTCAAGAGTCTTCTCCAACAGCACAGTTCAAAAGCATCAATTCTTTGGCACTCAGCCTTCTTCACAGTCCAACTCTCACATCCATATATAACTACTGGAAAAACCATAGCCTTGACTAGACAGACCTTTGTTGGCAAAGTAATGTCTCTGCTTTTTAATATGCTGTCTAGGTTGGTCATAACTTTCCTTCCAAGGAGTAAGCATCTTTTAATTTCATGGCTGCAGTCACCATCTGCAGTGATCTTGGAGCCCCCCCAAAAATAAAGTCTGACACTGTTTCCACTGTTTCCCCATCTATTTCCCATGAAGTGATGGGACCAGATGCCATGATCTTTGTTTCCTGAATGTTGAGCTTTAAGCCAACTTTTTCACTCTCCTCTTTCACTTTCATCAGTGACGAGGGTTATAGTTAAGCAAAGGGAGGGGGCTAGTTCTAGTTGTTCATCTACTTGATGATGGCTTTCCTTGGAGGCAGCCGTGTAGCCTCATGTTTAGCCTAACGTGGACATGGACATGGACATGTGTGAGTAGGTATGTGAGCACCTCGGCACACACATACATACACACACACACACACACACTCACACACGCCTCCTGTCCTGTGAGCCGAGGGGCCTCGGAGGCAAAGCTGCTCCAGAGCAATGAGCACCCAGCTCCAAGAACGCAGTTTCTCAGATGTTCTCCAACAAGGGAAAGCAGGGCCTCTGGGAGAAACAGCTGATTCCTGGCTTGGCAGGAAATGTGCAAGATGCGCCTAGAACAACTTTTAGTGCCACGAACTGAGAAAGTGCTAAAAAAAAAAAATAATCCGAAGTCCAAGGACTATTGCAAAGCAACACTAAATCCACTTGAAAAGAGCTTATAGCCCAGAGTACAAGGTCAAGGTCCACAACCCTTACTGATCTATCAGAAAGATGGAATAAAGTTTAAACTCTGAGGATAAACAGACAAATCTCCTGTGCAGCAAAATTCCAGGGAATGTAGGCAGACAGCCCACCCCGTGAGAAAGAAGCATGGTACCATTGAGTGTGGGGTCTGCACAGCGACCCCCTTCCTCAGAGCAGAGCGTGGGGGGAGCATGCGGGGCCTCAAGCAGAGAAACCTGAAGCTCAGCCTCTGCCCAGCGCTGGCCACTCAGTCAGGAAGGTGCGTACACATGGTGAGACGGGATGAGGATGGGCTGTGCCTCTGTGGCATTCCTCCAGAAACACAAACACCCAGTCTAGTTGCAAGAAAAACACCAGAAAACTCCCAGTTGAGACATATGGAACAAAATAGCTGAGCAATACTCCTCAAACCTGTGAGTGTTATCGAAAAAAGAAGTCCTGGAAACTATGACGGCCCGGAGGAGCCATGGGACACTTGACAACTCCCTTTGATGTGTAATCTGGCTTGGATCCTGGGACAGGAAAAGAAACACTGGGCAAAAACCAAAGAAATGAAATAAAGTACAGACCCCTGTTAATAGCCAGATAGGGACTGGCTGAGAGTCTGTAGCCAGGAGGAAAATTAATTAACTTATCTCCTGTGCTGTCTCTATTCATAACCTAATTAGGGGACAGACCTGTGAGAAGGAACTCCTAAAGGTGTTAATGAAAACCTAAGGATGTAAAAAAGGCAAGTTCTGGATATTTTATTGCTTTTCAAAATTCACAGATTCAATAAACAATATTTCCCACATTTTTGCCTTTGCGCTTAATATTTCCCAAACCATCGGGAAATATTAAAAGTTAAATTATTTCGTGTGTGGCTTTAGTTGCTGGTAGTTGATCCAAAGGAAAAAAGTCCACTATAGTCATAGTCCTTAAGGAAAATATTAATCGGTTAGATCTTAAAACCTATTTCCAAACTGAGAACATACTGGGAATTGTCAGCAGTTAGGTAAAACATGGTGTGTAACTCAGTGACAAGTTAACCTTTTTGTCAAGGTCTAAATTGATCTGTAGTCCCAAGTCACATCCTGAATGTGTTTCTTGGGAACTCACAAAACCTCTAGTATATAAACTAATGCCTCATTTTCAGATGATGTGATACAAACCCTTGCAATGTCATTTTCTGATTGAGCTAAAAAGGTAAATGTTATTTTTATTCCAATGAAAATTTTGAATTAAGCACATATTATAACAATCAAAATTATATTAAGCAATATTTTATGTTTCTCTTATCAAAATTTGATATCACTGCTTGAACGAATCCTTTAATTTACATAATTTGAGCTCCTCCTTCTACTGTTGTAAAAATTACACACTCTGGTAAAGTCTGGTTCAAATTCACAAATTCAGAATTAGAGTGATAGTTATTTTCACTTCTAATTATCTAATGCTCTTTATGAGTAAGATCATAACAACAAAGAGTGGATGAAACTCTTTTTTAGGACACGCACGTCTCAAAGTTGGTGCTTGTGTTAATCCTTTCTGATATGGAAACTGGGAGCTTTCCTTTCTTGGTTTCTTGTATCAAGAGGCCTCCCAGGGTGGAGTGGATACAGCCTGGTGTTGAGATCACTCACCCCAGCTGGCAACGTGAGAAACAGATGCAGAAGCCATGATGATCTATTTTTAGGCATTTGGGTAAAGAATTCCATTAACACAATCCCCTGAGCACCCAGGGGTGAGAAGGAGGGATCCCCACATACACAGTCCAGCCTACAGCTCATCATAGAAGCCATGGCTTCCTGTAGAAGGCATCTAAGAACGATGCTGCTTCTAACGGCAGTGACCTGTGCAGGTGAACAAGAGAGAGTCAGGTGCACAAACAAGCTACGGCCATACCTTCTCAATTTCTTTCTAAATTAAGGAGTCGAGGCACTGACTGAGGCACTAAAACTATCCATACCTCTCAGCTTGTGGTGCCTTTTTCTGCCCGTGTAATTCTGGTCTTAAACATTTAATGAAAATCAGCCCCACTGAGGTGTCAGTCAGTTTGCTTACTTAGATAATTGACAATGAAGATAAAAACTTGCTAATCACTGTTGCAAAGTGAAAGACTGGAACCAGGTACGAAAATCCGTATCTACATTTCAAAGCTGATAAGTTTAAACTTCTCAAAAGAATAAAAGCTTATAATAAAGGGCCACATACAATTTGCAATACAATCGCAAGCCCCTTTTCTTTGAAACAGAATGAACACCATTTAAGCATGTTCCAATCTTTCAGACTGCAGCCATGAAATTAAAAGACACTTGCTCCTTGGAAGAAAAGCTGTGACAAACCTAGTAGCACAGTAAAAAGCAGAGACATCAATTTTATGACAAAGTATTGTATTGTCAAGTCTATGGTTTTTCCAGTAGTCATGCACGGATATGAGAGCTGGACCATAAAGAAGGCTGAGCGTTGAAGAATTGATGCTTTCGAATCATGGTGCTGGAGAAGACTCTTGAGAGTCCCTTGGACAGCAAAGAGGTCAAACCAGTCAATCCAAAAGGAAATAAACCCTGAATATTCATTGAAAGGACTGATGCTGAAGCTGAATCTCCAATGCTTTGGCCAGCGGATAAGAGAACTGACTCATTGGAAAAGACCCTGATGCTGGGAAAGATTGAGGGCAGAAGGAGAAAATGGCAACAGAGAATGAGATGATTGGATGGTATCACTGTCTCAATACACATGAGTGTGAGCAATCTCCAGGAGATGGTAAAGGACAGGTAAGCCTTGGCGTGCTACAGTTCATGGAGTCGCAAAGAGTTGGACATGAATACTGAGCAACTGAACAACAGTCACAAATCTTTCAGGCCACACTGATCTATTCAATCAAAGCCCCACATAGTTCCTATAAGCTCACTGCATGCCTCTGAAGAACAAATCACAAACAGGCCTCCACTGATAGCATGCGTTTTTGGAAGAGAATGCACCTGTTTTTGCTCCCTGGACAATGAGTTTAACATCTCTCTGTACTTCTGAAAAAAAGACTAAAGTTAAAATATCTCTGCTTACAGGGCTTTATTTGGAATTTATATATATTCAGAACAGAGCAGTCTGTGCTGTGCTGATTTTCATTTGTCTAAAAGTTTGTTCTCAAATGTTGCCTTTCCCTGTACCTATTTGGTGTGGCATAAGATCTGAAGTATATACATTTTCTGTGAGGCTCACCAGGGATCCCAAAGGGGACCAAATAGGATTTTTGAAAGAGCAGAGGAGTGATGCAAAGGGACACTCATTGCCCGTCCCACGAAGAACCCTCCAGAACTCTGCTTGTGGAGCTGGAGCTTTTCAGACACTTGAAGCTGCCTCTTTGAGGTCTGAAATATGTAAATGTCAGAAGAGTCTTCTCCAAGTAGCTGTTAGCAGAGCTGCCACATCCTCACAAACCAAATGAACTGAAGCTGTGAGAAGCCGAAGGCTCAGGGTATTTTCATTTTGTTTGACCCCTGAGTACAAACCTTTAAACATAATTTCTCCTCTCTCCTTTCCCATGTGAGCTGATATGGAAATTGAGTGAAGGTTCTATGAGTGTTATTGAATCAACCGTGAAAAACATTTCCCAAGCGCCCGACACTGGCTGTTCTCTCCAGCATCATTTTTTTAAGTCCTCCCTCAGCCCCAAGGAAGCTCCTCCACCTCCCAGTTTCTCCCAAAGTGTCGATTAGAGGTTGCTGACATGAAACCACTGGGCTGGCTGCTGAAAGACAAATTCCTGGGTCACCTAAACTGAGTGAATAAGGACATCTGAGGCCCGGAATTCAGGTCTGCACATTTACCAACATCCAAGAAAATTCACAATAAACACTGCTGACCTTTTTGTGTAGCTGCTGAGTGCTAAACCAGAGCCTTGAGATCAACTGTCTCTAAATGTTGTCTCTCTCTGTCACACACACGCACACACACACACACACACACACACGTCTCTTAAGTCTCCTGCCAGTTTGAACCCTGTGTGGGGAAGATGCCCTGGAGAAGAAAGTGGCAACAGACTCAGTATTCTTGTGTGGAGAAACCCAAGGACAAAGAAACCTGACGGGCTACAATCTATAGGGTCACAAAGACTCAGAAAGGACTGAGCAACTGAGAATGAACAAGATTGCAAAGACTTTCAAAGATTTAGAGGTATATTTCACCTAGAGATATGCTCAGTGGACATGCTCTGGTGGTGGTCTAGTCACTAAGTCCTATAAGACTGCTGCAGCACCGTGGACTGTAGCCCACCAGGCTCCTCTGTCCATGGGATTCTCTCTCTAGGCAAGAATACTAGAGTAGGTTGCCATTTCCTTCTCCAGGCGATCTTCCTGATTCAGGAATCGAACCCAGGTTTCCTGCATTGCAGGCAGATTCTTTACTGACTGAGCTACAAGGGAAAACTGTGGGGATTAATTGGGAAACATAGCAAATAGCCCTCCTTTAGTATTTCTTGAATTACATTTTGTTCCTGGTGATAGTCACTGATCTGTTTCTCATATGAAAAATAAAACAAGTAAGAGATTATTCGAAATCTGATATCACACAGGACCAGTTTCATATGTTCCTAATGAAAAAAGGAAGTTTTTATCAATGCCATAAATCATTTGCACATGGGGAAAATAACAATATTAGAAAAGGTAAAGAAGACTCACCACTTCTTCATGTCTGCATTTTCTCACATTAATCCCATTTATCTGCAATGGAAAGGGAGAGAGAATTTGAAGAGCATACTGTGAACTGATTGTATCTTGATGACACATGGAAAATAATGGTAAAATGTATACCTGGAGAATTGCGTCCCCAATAAACAGCAGTCCTGACAGTTCAGCTGTGAATGGAGAAGGAGAATTGACTATGCCTCATCTACTTTTTTCACTCAAAAGTAAGAGTTCTTAATTCAATAAAGCCAAAACTGATTGAGGGCAAAGGGAAAGATGGAGGAGGATTAAAGGAAAAAGTAATTAAAGGAAAAAGTAAAATGGTCTATAAGGGTAGCATCTTAAAAAATCCACAAGCAATGGAAATTTCCAAAACTAATCATATGATTCAGTTCAAGTACTGAAACACATGTTCTGATACTTCCATTTAATCCCATCACTTCAGATCTTACAGTCTGGAAGTAAGACTAAATGCTCTCATGTTCCTATAAGTTTAAGGTGTCTACAAAAATGTCTGGACCTGGACAGTCATTCCATTGACAGTAGAATCAGTTCTGTGTTTCTTTCAAAGAACAGCCCGCCCCACCGCAGGGGGCTGGCTGTGGATAAGGGTCTGAAACTCCACAGTTAGAACCAGCCATGTGTGGCCTGGTCATGGCAACTGGACTGAGAGATTTTGTACAATCTTCTCCTGGTTCTGAACTACAGCCTTGCTCCTCAGAACTGTGACTCACTCAGGAAGCAGCCACAGGACACCCTCTGAACACTTTACCTCTCTGCTCCTTCGATATTTTTGAAACCACAACTGGAATGTTATGTTCCGCTCCCCCCTGGAAAAAAAAAATCACACGTTTCACTTTTTAATCTCAAAAGAATAAAAACAGCTTTTAGTTCAGAAACTATACAGGCCAAGGATAGCAGGTGAACAGACACTAAATAGAATTTAAATAAACTCGTAGAATCGCTCTATCAAGGAAACTGTGCTCTCAAGAAGTTTATCTGTTTAGAATTTCACTGTGACATCCAAGAATTAATAATAGCTGACTTTAAAAATTTTAATTTTTTAAGATTAATATGGTGATTCCTTAAGAAGACATTTCCTCCAATGACCAGCCATGCTATCCATTGTAGAAACTCTTATTTCGGGTTCCAAACAGCAGACAATTATGCATTTCCATTATCTGGCTAAGCTGCTTTATGCTGGGAACCAAGCAATGGCCCCTTGGAATGCTAAGTGGCTAGACAGACCTCTACCTGCATAAACTGGACAAAAAGCAGAGTGTGCATATGCTTAACGGGGTGGGGGGAGATCATCAGTATTATATGGAAGCATATACTGAAGAACACAGTAGGCCACCAAGAATAATGCAGTGGTACTTTGGGTAACGGATCAAATGAGATAGGAAAAAATACAGAAAAATAAGTAACTGAACTTATGTGGAAGAAAATAAATTCCTGAAGTAACTGTATAAATTACAGTTTTATGTAACAGAGCTGAGAAGGTTGAAAGCAATAGTTTAAAAATCAAGTAAGTTCATTAAACAGTACGATTTCACATAGAAGGTAAGGATGGCACTTTTAATGTAAGTAGTTCAAAAGAAGATCTAAATTCCACTGGGGCTTCTGCAGCTTCAGAATAAGTAAATCCCTAAGCCTTTCTCCCTTCAAGGGCAAAAAATATTTTAGAATAGACAATTTTCCCCATGAATGTCCATTTTTAGTACTGAGTTTCAATAGACTTAAAAATAAGATAGACAATGCACATATGCTCAGTTGAGTCAGATTCTTGCAGCCCCATGGACTGTAGCGCCAGGCTCCTCTGTCCATGGGATGGATTTCCCAGGCAAGAACACCAGAGTTGGTTGCTGTTTCCTCTTCAGGGGACCTTCCTGACCCA
>SJYW01003874.1:221562-234462 GCA_006410735.1 Raphicerus campestris | reverse complement strand
GAGGATGAGATGGCTGGATGGCATCATGGACTCAATGGACATGAATCTGAGTGAAGTCCAGGAGTTGGTGATGGACAAGGAGGCTGGCGTGCTGCGATTCATGGGGGTCACAAAGAATTGGACACGACTGAACTGAACTGACCCCCATAATTTACATTTTAAGATAACATGATTAACCAGGTTTAATCCAGAGACTGTCCTCAGGCAGGATACATAATCCTAAAGAATGTAGAGCAAAAAAGACAGTTTGTCCTGTTTTGCCTCCTCGAGAATTCCAGACCCCTCTCTTTGGGGACCCCTAGACTTCTTATCAACCTGCCTAGGAAATGACTCTCTCAAAGGCAGACAGTTATTACACACGGGTTACACACATATGGGCCTAAGCAGGCCTGGGGTGGTGTGTGCCTCACGGTGCTGGAAACACCGAGCAGACTGGCCAAGAACTTCCTGCCCCCGTGGCTGCCACCCCTCCTACCAGCGGGGTGTCTGAGAGGAACTGCTGAAGCTAAAGGCGGCAGCAGCCTTTATGTTCCGACCCCAACTCGTGGTCCTGGCTGAGCACCACTCAGCCCAAAGCCTCCAGTCTGGGGTTGGCTCTCCCAACACGCCTCCACTAATGTTTTCTTCTTGACGTGAAGCACTGTTTGTAGACCTGAGACACAGTGACAACCACATAACAAGTTGCGCTGAACTGACATATACCTTGTAAAGGAGTAGTTTCCAACATTTTAAAATCAAAGGGCCCACAGCCAGCAGATCTGGATCTACATGTGGATCAACAGCTTCCTTCCCTGGAGCCCTGTGATCGCAACAGCAAAACGTCAAGGCTGCAGTGTGCAGACACACCAGGAATCCCAGCCAGGCCACAAAAGCTGCATCCCAGCATGACGGATCTCCTCTCAGCCTCAGGGTGATGGTCAGGCAGTGAACATGCCCAGAAAGGCTCTGAGGATCCAAGGAACCTGTAGGTTATTTGCTGACAGTGACCTTGGACACTGGGAACAGGCTTGAAATTCTGAGAAACTGCCCACCTCACCCCCTGAAACCATGTTCCCGGCACATCCATGGATTCCTCCTTAGAACCAGCTCAAGCCTCACATGTGCCAGGGCCCCCGCTCCACAGGACTCCTCTCTGTGCTCCTGTGCCCACTCATTCTGCCCAGCAGGCCCTGCAGGATGTACGGCCACTCTCAAACTTACCTCCACGTTCTCGGTTTCAGAGAGCTCGGCTTCTGAGCTGATTCTAGAAGCAGCTTCTTCTGGCCAGCACTGGAGGTTGCAGAACTTTCCCCAGAAACAAGGAGCCCAGCTGGTACCTGTCCCCAGTCACAGGGATCTTCTCTCCACCACTCCATTCTTCAGGCAAGCTCTGGGCCCAGAGGTGCACCTGACATTCAGGCCAGGGATCCACCCACAGAGCCCTTCAGTCTCCCCCCAGAGGTCTGAAGCTCCAGTGCAAACTCAACCTTAACTGGAGCTGGCCTCTGCCACCCTGCTGTCCCCACTGAGGCAGACAACAGTCAGGGACCTCCAGAGAAGCAGCGCCCTCTATTCATGAGCCTAGTTTGGTTCTCAGTCCTTCCACACACACAGATCAGAGCCCACAGATTAAGGGTGGTGTAAACAAAAAGGTCTTTATTAGACATTCCAGAACTGCACAAGACAGTCAGTCCCAGGGCTGGATAACTCCACGACAGGGACCAAACGTGGCATCCACAGAGTCCATAAAGATGGCTAACCTTCCTGGAGGCCCCTGCAGCCACTGCTTTGCTACTCTTGGCCAGAGCTAGGTCATGTCCACACCTGAACTGGCTGTGGGGATAAGACCCCATATGGAATCCGGCGCACATGAATCTCCCTTGTGGAGGAGAGTGGCCTCCAGAGCACAGAGTCACTGAAGCACACTACAGGGGCTGCCAGCTCAGAGGGCTGGGGCAGCTCCCGTCACAGGAGCTGGCAGTGGCCCAGCACTGCCAACTGCCGGCAGGGCGGAGCGCAGCGCGCCTGCCCCAGTTGGTGTGGGCGTCAGGCAGCGGTCCGCTTGCAAACGGCCCCTCTCCCCAGCCTCCCTTCTGGACTGAACCTGAGCAGGCGCCAGCCGCGGCCGATGGCTTCCTGCCTGTCTACCGGCCCCTATGGCCTTCCTGCAGCGTGGACCTTCCTGTGCTGGAGGAGGGTCGAGCCGTGTTTGAAGGCGCGACCGCACTCGGGGCACTCGTGGGCCTGCTCCTCGGTGTGGAAGCGCTGGTGGCGGTTGCGGTAGGACCTGGTGCTGTAGGTCTTCCCGCAGAGGCCGCACTCATAGGGGCGCTCGCCGGTGTGGACCTTCCGGCGCTGGTACAGCCCCGAGCGGGTCACGTAGGCCTTCCCGCACTCGCCGCAGCCGTGCGGCCTCTCTCCCGCGTGCACCCTCTGGTGCAGGATGGAGCTGTGGCTGTATTTGAAGAGCTTCCCGCACTGCGTGCACTCGTGCGGCCGCTCTCCGACGTGCACCTGCCGGTGCCGAGTGAAGGTGGACGGCACGCTGAAGGCCTTCCCGCACTCGCCGCACTTGTGAGGCCGCTCTCCGGTGTGGATTCTCTGGTGCAGGACGAGCGCGTCCTTGCGGCTGAAGGTCTTCCCGCACTTGGCACACCTGGAAGGCTTGATGCCAGTGTGAACCTTCTGCTGCTTCCTCAGTTTAGACAGGTAGCTGAAGGCCCTGCCACACTCCCTGCACACATGGGGGGGTCTCTCCAGGGGGAGCGCTCCAGTGAGGAACTAGGGTTGAGTTCTCCGTGGGGCTGCTTCCACCTGCTGTGCCCCTGAAGGGCCTCTCTCTGGCATGAGCAACGAGATGGCCGAGGAGCGTGAAGGCCTGAAGGAAGGCCTGCCCACAGTCACTGCACCGGAAGGGCATCTGCGCCACGTGGCCGCCCTGCTGCCGCTGGCCAGCGGGGCTCCCGCGGGGCTCCCCCTCTCTGCGGGCAGCCTGAGACTGGAGGAGGCCTACAGTGGCAGGGAAGGCCCGTCCAGACGTCCCACACAGAGAGGGCTTCTCTGACAGGCGGACTCGGCAGCTCTCTCCGAGCTCGCAAGGGTGGTCCTCATCCTGCAGTCTACACAGACAACCTGGATGGAAGAGGCGGGCACTGAGAGCGGGCCTGCAGGGAGGAGGCACCTTCAGTACCATGCCTTTGGCACACACCCACGGAGGTGTCCACAGACTTGCAGGACATTGCCGGGAAAGGTTCGAATGAGGAGGGGCTGGTCCAGGGGAACAGGGCTCTGCCTAAGCCCAGAACAGGGAACCTGCAGCAGGGATGAGGAGACAGACGGGAGCACTGCAGGGAGGGGTCACGGTCTTCAAGTCATGCTCTGCCAAGGGCTTCAGCGGCGCCAATGATGCTGATGACAGCAAGCTCTGTGGAGAGGATGGCTGCCCCAGTGAAAGGATGCCTGGCAGAGCAGCCAGTGTTCATGGATTACTGAGGGACATGTGCATCTCACGCCACATGCAGAGCAGGTCACAGTGGACAGCGCTGCAGTGGCACAGAGAAGAGGGAACGAGAAGACAGAGGCCAGAGGGGTGGGTCATCCAGAGCCTCGGTAGAGACTGCAAGACCACACGGTGAGTCCAGAAGAGGGGCAAGGCGGGAGCAAGTTGTGGTCACCGGCCCCAGCACCGAAATGCCAGTGCACAGATACGCGTCCCTGAAACTGAGGCCTCCCCTAGCCCCGGCACTGAGTCTGGGACCCTTCCTGGCCTCTGCTCTGCTGACCACGCTGTCCACCATGTTGGGCACCCAGGCCTCTTCCTCACCCTCCATATGGGCAACCTTGGGGGACCTTGAAGGTGCAAAGCCTAACAGAGAAGAGTAATAAGACCTACCCACCCTACAAAAACAGGACGCTCGTGTCACCATGGCAACCATGAAGGAAATCAAGTATTAGAACATGGGACTCTACATTTTTTAAAAAATTGTCAGAGGCAATTGAATGTTCATTTATTTCTTTAATTGAAATATAGTTGAATTACAGTGCTGTATTAGTTTCTGATGTACAGCAAAGTGATTCAGTTATATATGTGTGTATCTTTTTCAGATTATTTTCCATTATAGGTTATTAGAAGATACTGAACATATCATGGTTTTACCAAAATTTTCTAGAAAAGAACCCACTGTGAGGCAAAACTGACAATAATTAAAGAAAGAAGACAATAATAGAGACTTCAATTTCTAACTTTCATAAATGGATAGGATCACTAGGCAGAAAATGAAGGATATAACACTTGAATAACGCTAAAAATCAACTAGACCTCTAAGACATCTATAGAGCATGCTACTTAACAGAATGCACAGTCTCCTCCATTCTGACATGCACAGGAAACATTCTCCAAAAGACACCATTTGCTAGGACATAAAACAAGCCTCAGTAGACTTCAGAGTAGAGAGCAACAACAGGAAAAAAATTGGGAAATTTACAAATATTTTAGAATTCTTTCTCCTCATGGTTTATTACAATATATGAATATACTTTCCTATGCTATACAATAGGCCTTTGTTGTTTATCCGTTCTATATATAATAATCTGCATCTGCTAGTCACAAACTCCAGTCCACCCCTCTCCTGCTCCTTGCCCCATCCCCTGGCAAGAAAAGTCAGTTCTCCATGTCTATGAATCTGGAAAACTCACAAATTTATGGAAATTAAAGTACTCCTAAATCACCACAAGGAAAATTATCAAACACTTTGAGATAAATGAAAGAGAACACAACATACCAAAAGTTATGGGGAAAAGTCTTGCTTAGAAGGAAGATTATAGCAACACCTCTGAGCTGCCTTATTCACAACACCTCTGACACCAAATCCATGGGGGGTTTTCCATACCATTTCTCCAACTCCAACTGGGTGTTCAAGGATTCAATTCAATTCTGACACCAGATATGTGGAATCAGCACCAGGCCCACAGGTTACAGGCTCGGTCTCACAAGACTGCCCCTATCTCAAGCATCAGTTGAAGTCCCTTGCCTCCCATACTTCTGATAGCTGTAAATCTGGGATTCTCACAATTATTGATTCCTCTTCAGGTTCAATAAGTTGTTAGAACAGATCAGATAACTCAGGAAAAGAATTTACTTACTATTACCAATTTATTTTCAAGGCTATAACTCAGGAACAGCCCAGTGGAAGAAATGAAAAGGGCAAAGTATGCCAGGGGTGGAGACTGAGGATGCAGAGGGTAAGAAGGATCCATGCCCTTGGTGGCACCATTCTCCTAGCATCTCAGATGTGTCCACTAACTCAGAAGCTCTCTGAACTGGTCATTTTGGAGTTTTTATGGATGGTTCCTCACATAGGCATGACTGATTGAATCACTGGCCATTGATGATTGGCCCAAACTCCAGCCCCTCCCCCTTCCCCCCAAAAAAATCAGGGTAGGGAAGCGAGAGGAGGAGGGTGAGAATAACTGAAAATCCAACCTTCTAATCACCTCCTGATATTTCTGGTGACCAGCCCCTATTCAGAAACTATCCAGGGGTCCCCAGCAACTGTCAATGTTCATCAGCATCTCATCACTCCAGAGATTCCAGAAGTTTTAGGAGCTGCATGCCAAAGAATTGGGAACAAAGACAAAATACATATTTCTTATATTGTCATAACACATATAATAAAAAAGATCTCTATACGTATGACTGAATCACTCTGCTGTACCCCTGAAACACTGTAAATCAACTACATTTCAATTATAAAATGAATTTTTTAAAAAAGGCCTTCAACCAATATNATATTGTCATAACACATATAATAAAAAAGATCTCTATACGTATGACTGAATCACTCTGCTGTACCCCTGAAACACTGTAAATCAACTACATTTCAATTATAAAATGAATTTTTTAAAAAAGGCCTCCAACCAATATCCTAACTTTATACTTCAAGGAACAAAAAGAAAAAAAAAAAAACAACCCAAAGGTAGAAGAAGGAAGACAATTAGGAAAAAAAAAAAAAACAGAGATAAACTGACTGAAGAAGAAATAGAATAGGTGAATAGACTTAAAAAAAAAAAATTTTCCCACAGGAAAAACAAGAAAAGCTAGGCTGAGATGGTGTCATAGATTAATATTAACACAGAAATAATACCACCAATATTTCAGAAACTGTTCATAAACAGAAGAGAAGGGAACATTTCCCAATTCATCCACTGAAGCCAAAATTATCCTCATACTCAACCCAAATAAAGATACAAGAAAAGGAAACTGTGCCACTACTGACTCTCATGAGTGCAGAAGATCAGTTACCGTAATGCACCACAGTAACAGGGCAGAGGGCAGGAATCCATGTTCATTCAACAGACACGGAAAGCACTGCACAGAGTCTAACAACTTTTCACAGTAAACGCACTCAACAAGACAACTTCCGCACCTGAATAGGGCACATGTAATAAACTTACAGCTGACATCACACTGATTAATGAAAGACTGATGAGTGCTTTTCTTGTAAGAACTGGAACAAGAAAAGACATCTACTCTTACAATTTATATCCAATAGCCAAGTTGGTTAGGCAAAGGAAAAGTAAAAATGTTTCTATTCACAGATGTCCTGACATTATATATATAGAAAATACCAAACAATGCATGCACTCCAAGAACTATTAGAACTCATAAATGAATTTAGCAAGATTGCAGAGTACAAGATCTGAATAGGAAAATCAATTACATTTCTATACACTGCTGCTAAGTCACTTCAGTCATGTCCAATTCTGTGCGACCCCAGAGACAGCAGCCCACCAGGCTCCCCCGTCCCGGGGATTCTCCAGGCAAGAACACTGGAGTGGGTTGCCATTTCCTTCTCCAATGCATGAAAGTGAAAAGTGAAAGTGAAGTTGCTCAGTCGTGTCCGACTCTTAGCGACCCCGTGGACTGCAGCCCACCAGGCTCCTCCGTCCATGGATTTTCCAGGCAAGAGTACTGCAGTGGGATGCCATTGCCTCCTCCGTTCTATACACTAGCAATGTATAATCTAAAATGAAATTTAAAAAATTCCATTTAAAAGAGGATTAAAAAAAGATTAAAAGGAGGGGGGAAAGAGCAACAAAATGAATAAAATACTTAGAAATAAATTTAGCCTTGTATATTAAAAACACTTTAAAAAATTAGAGCTAGTGGGTTTCCGTGGTGGCTCAGTGGTAAAGAATCCATCTGCCAATGCAGGAGACACAGGTTCAATCTCTGGTCTGGGAAGATCCCACATGCTGTGGGGCAACTAAGCTCCTGAGTCACAACTACTGAGCCTGTGCTCTAGAGCCTGGGAGCTGAAATTACTGAGCTCACTTGCTGCAACTACTGAAGCCCATCTGCCCTACAGCCCACACACTGCGCTAAGAGAAGCCACCTCAATGCCTGCCTATGGCAAGGAAGAGTAGCCCAAATGCTGCGACTAAAGAAAGCCCACCTGCAGCAACAAAACCCAGCACAGTCCAAAATAAATACATAAAATTATTTTTTAAAAAATATATGGAGCTAAATAAATACATTCATGTTTATGGATTGAAAGATATTAAAGATGGCAGTCTTGGAATTTTCTGGAGGTCTAGTGGTTAGGACTCCACGCTTTCCCTGTCAAGGGTGCAGCTTCAATCCCTGATGGGTAACTAAAAGCCCACAAACCACTCAAAGCAGAAAAAAAAAAAAAGTGGCTATCCTGCCCAAACTGATCTACTGATTTGAATTCATGGTTGACATCTGGCCCAGGGAGGGCCCTATAAAATTTCTTTTGGAGGAAGAAGGCAAAACTCGGAGCACAGAGGGGCCAAAGCTTCAGCAAAGTCACACAGTCAGAGGCAGAGCTGGGATTTGTTAGGCAAACTATAAACATCTGAACCCCAAGCCCTACTCCAGGAGCCTGTGGGGCAACAGGTGTCAAAGCTGCGGACAGGGCTGCTCAGAGCCAGGGAAGGGCACAAGACTCTGGGGGCTTTAGGATAAACAGAACTTCCCACAGAGAAAAGGTAGAGGTGGTCGGTCTGTTGGGGAAAAGTGTGACTTACCCAGTGAGCCAATGAGTGCAAAGTTCTCCAGCATAACATCACGGTACAGGCTCCTCTGGGTCAAATTAAGGAGACCCCACTCCTCCCAGGAGAAGTACACAGCTACATCCTCAAAAGTCACCGGGCCCTGTAATGATAAATTCCACTGAGTCTTAGGGTCAATAATGGCCAGAAAGACAACCAAAATATAGACAGAGAAACACACCCACGCCCTTGACCCGTGCCTCAGGTCCCGCCACATCCCTCACTGCCATCACGGTTCCCTGTGAGCCCCACCACTCACAAGCCCTCATACCTCTCTCCTCCTAAGACCCCCAGCTCAGAGGATTCCCAGGGCCCCCAATACCATTGGTGCCTCTCTCATCTTGTTGCTATTAAACTCTGCATCCAGCCCACAACAACAGGCTGCCATCGATGGACACCTTGAAGGACACAGGTCCATCCTATTTCCTGCCAGTCAATTCCCTGTCTCCCAGGGATCACCATTCGGAAGCAACAAAACGCACGGTACCGTCTCTCTCTCAGGCCTGAGTACCACACTCCAAAGGCCCTCCACTTTGCCTTCCTGCACGCCAGGCACGTTAACTGTACGGCAGCACGGTACAACTCTACACCCTCAGCACGACCTCACCAGTCCACCCCACTGGCAACTCTCGCATGCCACTGCGCACACTGGGGTCTCCAGGGTGCTGCCACGGGGAGCAACTTCAAGTCCATCCTGCCTCGCCCCCCACCCCGCCACACCTCCAACGGCCCGCGGCCAAGGGTACCCCCCGGCTCTGCACAGAGGACCTCCTCACCCTGCAATCCTCTGTCGCCGGGAACCACAGCACACACGTAGCTCCGAGATCCCCGTCCCTCCTCCGTCTCGGTCTCTGCAAACTGGCCCTTCACCTGTCACAGCCTTCCTCACCTCTCACAGGCCATTCAGAGTGCAGACCTGCTGGGTGGGGATTCGGGTGCTGAGAACCTGGGGCGCACCTCCCACTCACCTGCGCCTCCTTTGCCATCGGAACCGAATGGCGGAGAGTTTCAGCGGGCTCAGCTGAGATCCGTACCCGCCAGCCCGCCCGAGCCCCCCGGCCGACTGAAGACCAGGAGCCGCTTAGGGAGGTTCTCGGGGGACAACAGCAAGTCTCAGCAAAAGGGACTCATGGCCGGGGAGACGGTCTCCGCGGCGAGAGCGCTGCCCTCAACGTGCCTCACAGCGCGGGGCATCGCCGGAAGCCCAGCCCCAGTGCCCTCCCCGGGACGCGGGGGCCGCCAGCGGAGGCAAGACGGACCCCCGACAGCAACGGCGGAAGGCCCGGCCGGCCGGCCGGCGCCGCCAGGTGGCACCCCTGTGCGAGCGCCTCCATTACCTCGACTGCCGGCTCGCCCGCGACCCGGTTTGGGGCGCGCGCTCCCTGTCGCGCAGCTGACGTCGCAGACGGCGTCGGTGCCCGCGCGGCGAGGACGGCCCGCAGGGGGCGTTTCCGGGAGGGCGCAGGGGGCGGGCCCGGGAGGGCGCAGGGGGCGTTTCCGGGAGGGCGCAGGGGGCTCGCGCTGGGGCGTTTGCACCTGATCGCCGGCGAGGACCGCTGTGCCCCACCCACCGGCCTTTCCGTTATTGGCAAATGTATTTGTTTTAGACCCAAGAGTTTAATTATACTGGTTTTGTTGCTTTTAAAGTAGGAAATATGAATTTACACTTTTTTTATACACGTCAGTCAGTATATATATATGTATATATATGTGTATATTTTATACAGTATACTACAGGATAGTTTTGCTGCGGGAAAAATCTCCTCGGTTCCATCTATTCACTTCTCCCTCCCTTCCCCTGAGACCTCAGCAACCACTATTTCACTCTCTCTAGTTTTACCTTTCCCAAAATGTCATAAAGTTGGAATCATACAGTATGTACCGTTTTCAGCTGACTTTTTCACTTAGGAATACACATTTAAGATTCCTCCATGCTTTTTTTGTGGCTCCAGAGCACAGTTCTTTTTATTGCTAAATAATATTCCATTGTATGAACGTACCAATTTCCTTATTTACCCATGGAAAAGCATCTCAGTTTGACTCCAGTTCTAAGCAATACGGATAAATTTGCTATAAACATTCCTGTTCCACTGTCTGTGTGGACATATTTTCAATACATTTGTGTAAATACCTAGGTGTGTGGTAGATGGATCACATAATAGGAGTGTATCTTAAGTTTATAAGAAACTACCAATTGTCTTCCTAGTTCAGTTCAGTCTCTCAGTCCTGTCCGACTCTTTGTGACCCCATGAACTGCAGCATGCCAGACCTCCCTGTCCATCACCAACTCCCAGAATTCACTCAAACTCACAGCCATCGAGTCAGTGATGCCATCCAGCCATCTCATCCTCGGTCGTCCCCTTCTCCTCCTGCCCCCAATCCCTCCCAGCATCAGAGTCTTTTCCAATGAGTCAACTCTTTGCATGAGGTGGCCAAAGTACTGGAGTTTCAGCTTTAGCATCATCCTTTCCAAAGAACACCCAGGGCTGATCTCCTTTAGAATGGACTGGTTGGATCTCCTTACAGTCCAAGGGACTCTCAAGAGTCTTCTCCAACACCACAGTTCAAAAGCATCAATTCTTTGGCGCTCAGCTTTCTTCCCAGTCCAACTCTCACATCCATACATGACCACAGGAAAAACCATAGCCTTGACTAGATGGACCTTTGTTGGCAAAGTAATGTCTCTGCTTTTGAGTATACTATCTAGGTTGGTCATAACTTTCCTTCCAAGGGCTATATAATTTTGCATTCTGGACAGCAGTAGAGTTCTGGTACAGCTTGTCAGTATCTTGGATTTTAGCCATTCTAATAGATAAGTATTGATATTGTTTAAATTTGAAATTCCATAATGGCATATGATGTTCAGAATATTTTCATCTGCTTCTCTCTGCCATCTGTGCATCTTCTTTGGTGTGATATCCAAATCTCTTGTTTTTCTTTTCTTTTTTTTTTGGCTGCACCACATGGCATGCAGGAATCTTAGTTCCCAGACCAGGGATCAAACCGATACCCTCGGCAGTGGAAGCACCCAGTCTTAACCACTGGACCTCCAGGGAAGTCCCCATTGCCCTTTGAGAATTGACATCAGGGCTTCCCTGGGGGTCTGTGCATGCATGCTAAGTTGCTTCAGTTGTGTCCAACTCTGTGCAGCTGTATGAATTGTAGCCTGCCAGGCTCCTCTGTCTATGGGATTCCCCAGGCAAGAATATGGGGTGGCTGGCCATGTCCTCTTCCAGGCGATCTTCCCAACCCAGGGATTGAACCTGTGTCTCTTATGGGTAAGTATGGTGTCATCTGCATTTCTGAGGTTATTGATATTTCTCCTGGCAATCTTAATTCCAGCTTGTGCTTCATCCAGCCCGGCATTTCATATGATGTACTCTGCATATAGGTTAAATAAGCAGGGTGACAATCTACAGCCTTGATGTACTCTTTTTCCTATTTGGAACCAGTCTGTTGTCCTATCTCCAGTTCTAACTGTTGCTTCTTGACCTGCATACAGATTTCTCAGGAGGCACGTCAGGTGGTCTGGTATTCCCATCTCTCTCAGAATTTTCCAGTTTGTTGTGGTCTACACAGTCAAAGGCTTTGGTGTAGTCAATAACTCAGAAGTAAATGTTTTTCTGGAACTCTCTTGCTTTCTTGATGATCCAACAGATGTTGGCAATTTGATCTCTGATTCCTCTGCCTTTTCTAAATCCAGCTTGAATGTCTCATGTACTGTTCCTGTACTCAGTTCATGTACTGTTGAAGCCTGGCTTGGAGAATTTTCAGCACTACTTTGCTAGCATGTGAGATGAGTGCAATTGTATGGTAGTTTGATCATTCTTTGGCATTGCCTTTCTTTGGGATTGGAACGAAAACTGACCTTTTCCAGTCCTGTGGCCACTGCTGAGTTTTCCAAATTTGCTGGCATGTTGAGTGTAGCACTTCCACATCATCATCTTTCAGGATTTGAAACAGCTCAACTGGAATTCCATCACCTCCACTAGCTTTGTTCATAGTGATGCTTCCTAAGGCACACTTGACTTCCCATTCCAGGATGTCTGGCTGTAGGTGAGTGATCACACCACTGGCATTACATGGGTCATGAAGATCTTTTTTGCACAGTTCTTCTGTGTATTCTTGCCACCTCTTTTTAATATCCTCTGCTTCTGTTGGTCCAGACCATTTCTGTCACTAATTGTGCCCATCTTTTCATGAAATGTTCCCTTGGTATCTCTAATTTTCTTGAAGAGATCTCTAGTCTTTCCCATTCTATTGTTTTCCTCTATGGTTGCATTGATCACTGAGGAAGGCGTTCTTCCTGCGTTTCTTTCTTCCTCTCTTTCTTCCTTCCAGCACATGCTGGAGTCAAGAGTGCTGGGAGAAATAGCAATAACCGCAGATACGCAGATGACACCACCATTATGGCAGAAAAAATGAAGAAGAACTAAAGAGCCTCTTTATGAAAGTGCAAGAGGATAGTGAAAAAGTTGGCTTAAAGCTCAACATTCAGAAAACTAAGATTGTGGCATCTGCTCTCATCACTTTATGGCAAATAGATGGGGAAACAATGGAAACAGTGAGAGACCTTATTTGGGTGGGGGGGGCTCTAAAATCACTGCAGATAGTGACTGAAGCCATGGAATTAAAAGACTCTTGTTCCTTGGAAGAAAAGCTATGACCAAGCTAGATAGCATAATAGAAAAGCAGAGACATTACTTTGCCAACAAAGGTCCATCTAGTCAAAGCTATGGTTTTTCCAGTAGTCATGTATGGATGTGAGAGCTGGACTGTGAAGAAAGCTGAGCGCCAAAGAATTGATGCTTTTGAACTGTGGTGTTGGAGAAGACTCTTGAGAGTCCC
>SJYW01003874.1:163105-177615 GCA_006410735.1 Raphicerus campestris | reverse complement strand
CCCGCCAGAAGGTAAGGCCGACCCCTGTGAGAGGCGGGCGCTGAATGAGGTGGGCAGTGGTGGGAGCCAGGGCTCCAGGGTCAAACTGAGCTGCATGTCCTGCCAGAGTCAGGCCTAGCGGAGTCACAGCTCCTCATATGTGGTGACTGAAGTGCCCTGTGCTTGGCCATGCTGCCCATTGTTCCCAGCAGGTGTCTCCATCTTCCCACAAAGCATTTTCTTCTTGAAGCGAGTGGATTAAGAGACACCTGGTTGAAGAGAAGTCTGTGCCCTGGGGAGAATACTGCCAACCCCGCATTAATCTTCTGATGTAAAAACTGCTTGCTGTGCAGTCAGCTTGACCATGGACAAGAAGCTGTTTTATTTTACCTAACAATTACCAAGACCTTGTTTTTATTATAGAAATATTGCTTAAACACATATGCACTCATCTCCTGTCAATGTCCCTCTGGCCGGGGCTCGGATGACTTCTGGATGTTGGTGGGTGGGCTGACCCCAGCCACCTCAAGTGGACACCCCAGCACGCCAAAGGCAGGAACGCCTTATGCTCTGAGTGCTTCTGCTTTTGAGATGCAATTCACAGAACATAATTGAATCATTTCAAAGTGTACAATTCAGGTTGGTTTTGTTTTTGTTATATTTTTTAGTTCATGCATTTTCTGTGCTGTGCTGTCATCATCATCAGCACTAATTCCAGTACATTTCCACACCCCAAAATGGAACTCTGCTTATTAAGCCATTACTCCCCTTTATTCCTCCCCTCAGCCCCTGCCAACCACTAATTCACTCTTTGGATCTACTTGTTCTAGATTTTTCATATAAATGGAATCATACAATATGTGGCCTTTTGGTGTCTGGCTTCTTTCCCTGACCATGATATTTTCTGTGATCTGACCATGTGCCAGTATTTCATTCCTATTTATTGCTGAGTAATATTCCATCCTATGGGGAGACCACAATTCATTTAGCCATTCATCAGTTGATGGACATTTGGCTTGTTTCCACCTTTTGGCGGTTAGGGAAAATCCTGCATTGAACATTAGTGTACAAGTGTGTGCTTGCACGCCTGTTCTCATTTCTCTCAAGTGGACACGTAGGACTGGACGTGTGATGTGCTGCTTGACCACTGGGTGCCTGGGCGGCCGTCCACAGTGGCTGGCTGCGCGGGCTTCCATTCCCAGCTGCCACATGAGGGTGCACTCTGCACTTGCCTTTCCCCGGCAGCTCTTCCCGCCCATCTGTCCTCGGCAGGACAGACTCTGTGTGGGCTGGGTGCTGGATGCCCCTGAGCAGTTAAGCCGCAGTGGGTGACATGACAGGGCCTGCCGCCCACCGCTCTACCTGTCCTGGCGCATGAGTGACGCCTTTTGGAACCTGCAGCTGGTCTACTTACTTGCACAACAGGCTTCAAATTTAGAGAAACACCACCCTTAGCCTCCCCCAGGAGTCACGGCTGCTGGACCCAGCTCCGTCCGCCTCAGCTGGCATCCACTGTGGGTCAGGTCGTTCCCACCTGCTGCTGGGATGGTGGGCAGGTGAGCCCCTGGCTGCCTGCCCCCCAGCTCACCCGGCTCCCCACAGCCCCGTTCTCTGGGAGCTGCCTGGTCGGTGTCTCAGGTGGACAGGCGGCATGGCAGCTGGCCCACCTCCCACCTGGGACGAGCATCCTCAGACTCCAGCCCATGAGCTCTGGGAAAGTGGAGCTTCTCCGTCACATCCTCCCACATGGTGACGGGTGACCATCAGGGCCCTGAGGACAGTTCAGCATGTGGCGTGGATGCCAGTGTTCACCATCACCCGAATATCCTACTTGGAGAGGGGGCTCCCAGCACCCATCCTTCGGTCTCGAGCTCCGCTGGCTAATTTGTCAGATGGAGAAATCGAGGGACAACGTGGCGAGTTGCCACAGAGCGCGGGAGGCACTGGATTTCCAAGGAATTACCTGATCAATGCCACCAATGTGGGGAGAGGCCTTCACCTCCCTGGGTTGAAGGCCAGGCCCACACAGGCCCGGACGGGATGGGAGATTGTGCAATGGCCACCTGTGTGTGTGATGAGTGTGTGTGATGTGTGACCTGTGTAAGAACCTTAGGTCCTGCCTGTCCATATGGCCTCCTTATTTCTCTGGGGAATGCGTCAGACCAGCTAATTGCCTAATACAGGACCAGACGGGCCGTTCTTACAGGGCTTTCAGCTTCCGGATTCCGACAAGCAGCCCCAGACGAGCGGCTGCACCTCCTGTGGCCCCTCACCGTCCTCGGGACATGCCTTCCTCTGCAATCTCACTTTTAACCAATTCACTGTGGCTGATTTCCACTCAAAAACCTTTTCCCCAGAGCTCTGACCACTGATTCATCTCTGCTGCTGTAGTTGAGATTTTTTTTGTTTAGTTGCTAAGTCGTGTTGGCTCTTTGGGACCCCATGGACTATAGCCCTCCAGGCTCCTCTGTCTGTGGAATTTCCCAGGCGAGAATACTGGAGTGGGTTACCATTCCCTTTTCCAGGGGAGCTTCCTGACTCAGGGATTGAACCAGTCTCCTGTTGGCAGGCAGGTTTTTTGTGGTTGGGATATCCAAGGGAAAAATAACCTGCCCGCGAGGGCTGCCAGCGGGACCCTGAAAAGAAGCCGTGTCCAGTCCTGACACGTGCGGGGCCTAGACGTGCATCCTGACTGCTGCTAGTCCCTGTAACTGCGTGTGAGATTTGCACAACTGACCGGAAGGGGTGGTTATTGACTGTTGCTGTGGCTGAGCCTCTGGGGGCAAGGTCCGCCCTTTGCCCTGGAGCCCAGCTTTCCGGGAAGGACGTGGGGGTCAGCCGTGCCGCCCCGGAGCCGTGCCTTATAACCCTGCAGACAGCCCCGAGGCTGCGCCTGATAACCCCGCAGACAGCCCCGAGGCTGTGGGAGGCCAGCCATGTCTGCCCTCCTGCTGCTCTGGGGTGAGGCTGGGTCCTGGGGTGGCTGGGGGCGGGGGGAACAGCAGTGAGGCCTAACAGCAGGCTCTCTGCAGGTCTGGCCCTGAGCCCGGTGACTGAGCAGGCGACGTGTGAGTGGGGCGGCCTGGGCACGGGGGGGCGCTGCGGGGTGAGCCCCCAGGTGGGTGCCCGGCTCTGACTGCCTCCCCCATGCAGTCTTCGACCCCAGGCCATCCCTGTGGGCCGAGGCCAGCTCACCGCTGGCACCCTGGGCCAACGTGACGCTGACCTGCCAGAGCCCGCTGCCGACCCAGGAGTTCCAGCTCCTCAAGGATGGCGTGGGCCAGGAACCGGTGCACCTGGAGTCCCCTGCTCACGAGCATAGGTTCCCGCTGGGGCCAGTGACCAGCACCACCCGGGGCCTCTACGGCTGCAGCTACAAGGGCAACAACGGTTGGGTCAGCCCGAGCAACGTGGTGGACGTGTCGGGAGCAGGTGAGTGTGGTCCACAGCCCGGAGGCAGGAGGCGGGCCGCTGGAGAGGCTCCTCTGCCCACACCTCGCCCTCCCTGCGCTCTTCCTGCCGCTCTGAGCAGCCGGTGGCCTCAGGCAGCTCAGGTACCGTCTCTGAGCCCAGTGTCCCCATCTGTAAAATAAGGGGGACTGGGCTTCCCTGGTGGCTCAGTAGTAAAGACTCCACCTGCTAGGGCAGGAGAGGCCACGTCAATCCCTGGGTCGGAAAGACACCCTGGAGGAGGGCATGGCAACCCACTCCAGTATCCTTGCCTGGGGAACCCCAGGGTCAGAGGAGCCTGGTGGGCTAGTCCGTGGGGTGCCAAACAATTGGACTGAACAAAAAGAGGGTGATGTTTTCAGCAACCCTAGAAGGCTGTGAGGAATAAATGACAATCCCCAGGAAGCTGCGGGCAGGCCTGCCCCATGCCTTCTGCTTGTATCCCGGGCTCACGCCCCTATCAAGACGTCCATCTCCCGGCTCTCACACAGTCAGGAGCTTGGAGGTCCAGCTCAGGCTGGGCCCCCATGTCTCCCAGCTCAGGCAGAGCCACCTGAGACCCCTGCCCCACTGTGACCCCTGCCCCATCCGCAGAGCCCCTGCCCCCACCCTCGCTCTCAACCAGTCCCGTGTCCTGGATCACACCTGGCCTGAACACCACGCTGCTGTGCCTCTCGGGACTTCGAGGTGTGACCTTCCTGCTGAGGCAGGAAGGCGAGGACCAGTTTCTGGAGGTGGCTGAGGCCCCAGAGGCCACGCAAGCCACCTTCCCGGTCCACCGGGCTGGGAACTACAGCTGCAGCTACCGGACCCACCCGGCAGGCATCCCTTCGGAGCCCAGTGCCACAGTGACCATAGAGGAGCTGGGTGAGTGGGTGGGCCATCCCAGAGGGCTTCCTGGGGGAGGAGGCTCCTGGAGGACGAGAAACTACCCTGGACCCTGAGCAGCCCCACCCAGGACGGCTGTGGGAAGCAGCGGCCTGTCTGGGAAATGGCGTCGGAACCCACCACAGGCAGGCTGTTCCTGGGACAGAGGTCTGGAGGCTGGGACTCCCAGCGGCCGCCCCAGTGACACACCCCTCCCTGCAGCCCCGCCGCCGGCTCCCACGCTGACGGTGGACAGGGAGTCGGCCCAGGTCCTGAGGCCGGGCTCGCCTGCCTCGCTCACCTGCGTGGCGCCCCTGAGCGGCGTGGACTTCCAGCTGCGGCGGGGCGCGGAGGAGCAGCTGGTACCCCGGGCCAGCACCAGTCCGGACCGCGTCTTCTTCCAGCTGAGCGCACTGGCCGCGGGCGACGGAGGCAGCTACACCTGCCGCTACCGGCTGCGCAGCGAGCTGGCGGCCTGGTCCCGGGACAGTGCGCCGGCCGAGCTGGTGCTGAGCGACGGTGAGCCTGCGGGACGAGACCGCGGGGTTGCGAGGGCTGCGAGAGCCGGGACAGAGCCTGGACGCGGCCCTGCCCGTGCCCGGGGCGCGCTCTCCCCAGCGAGCCGGGGGCGAGGAGCGCAGGGCCGGCCCCAGTGGGCCCTGAGGCCGCTGTGGAGGGAGCCGGGGAAGCTGCAGGACCCCGAAGGACTCGGACCAGGGGCTAAAGCTCAGGAGAGGACGCGGCCGTCGGGGGCTCGGGGGTGCTCCCTCCACAAAAGGCGCCCGCACCCCGTTTTCCTACGCTTAACGGACTAGTGCGGAGAGCGTAGGAACGTCCGCGTCCGGCGAGGGTACCGGACCGGGTCGGGAGGAAGGCTCGGGGGTGGTCCCCGCCGGCCTCCCAGGAGGGAGCGGGGCGGATCTTTCCGGGGGAGGATCCGATTTGTGCGCCAGCCTCCCGCGCGCTCCCCACAGGAACGCTCCCAGCGCCGGAGCTGTCGGCCGAACCCGCGATCCTGAGCCCCACGCCGGGCGCGCTAGTGCAGCTGCGGTGCCGGGCACCCCGCGCCGGCGTGCGCTTCGCCCTGTTGCGCAAGGACGCGGGCGGGAGCCGGGTGCAGCGCGTCCTGAGCCCCGCGGGCCCCGAGGCCCAATTCGAGCTGCGCGGCGTCTCGGTGGTGGACTCGGGCAACTACAGCTGCGTCTACGCGGACACGTCGCCGCCCTTCGCGGGTTCCAAGCCCAGCGCGACCCTGGAGCTGCGCGTTGACGGTGAGCTGCGGGCACGGCCGCCCGGAGCCCCCTTCTACCCGGTCGCCTGTCCCAGGATCCGACGGGAGGCGCCCGGGGCCTGAGGGGGTGGGGGTTCGGCCGCCAGGGCTCCGGGGCGCCCCGCCTGGTGGCCTGTCTGCCGCCGCCGTGAGCGCCGGGCAGGTGGGGCGCTTTGTTGGAATCGTGGAGGGCGGATCCGGTTTTTAGGGTTCAGACTTCTAACCGCTCTGCACCGGCTCGTGCCTTGGTTTCCCTGCGCCAAGCGCCTGTCGGTGGTCGTCAGATTAGGACCCCGGCCCTCCTGGAGCCCAGGTGCCTATGCGGAGGGTCGAGGTGTAATTCTCGCCGAGCCCCCGCCGGCCCTGGGTCTGTGTGCTCCTTGGATTTCCGCGTCCGGGCCTCTTGGGGGCACAGTTCCCACCTCCGGGTCGCTGTCCCGGCTGTGCCCTCCGTGGGAACCCCACTCCGCTGGGCGGGTGGCGTTTTCCTCCTGGGCGCTGCGTGCCCGTGATGGGGACCCCTGGGGGCTCAGACCTCATGGCAGGCCCTAGGGGGTAGGGGCGGGGAGGCTCGCCAGCTACAGCGCAGTGCCCAGGGTCGGAGGGGGCGAGGGGACTCACTTGACCTCCCGCGGCTCGCCCAGGACAGCTGCCCAGGCCGCAGCTCCAGGCCCTGTGGACTGGGGCCTTGACTCCGGGCCGCGATGCCGTCCTGCGCTGCGAGGCCCAGGTGCCTGACGTCTCCTTCCTGCTGCTGCGCGCGGGCGAAGAGGAGCCCTTGGCGGTGGCTTGGTCCACCCACCGCTCCGCGGACCTGGTGCTGACCCACGTGGGGCCCCAGCACGCCGGCACATACAGCTGCCGCTACCGCACCGACGGGCCCCGCTCCTTGCTGTCTGAGCTCAGCGACCCGGTGGAGCTCCGGGTGGCAGGTGAATTGAAGGCTCAGGAGGAGGGGGTTGCGATCCAGGCCTTTGCCCAGATGGTACCCTCCTCCAGGGCTGCGCTTTCATGAGCCCCTCCAGCGCTGACATTGGCTGGTGGGCCTAGACCGCTGGGTTGTGTGTGTGTGTGTGTGTGTGTGTGTGCCCGCGCGCGCCTAGATTGCTGGGTGTGTGTGTGTCGGGGGGACTGCAAGGCAGGGCGAGGTGTGGTCACCAGCACCTGTAGGGGGCGGGTTTCCTCGCGGGCAGCTGAGCAGTCCCTGTCCTGCTGAGGCCTCAACGAGGCCCGCCCTGACTCATCAGGAAGGATGCAGGGAGCTTTCCTCCCCACCATCACTTTTGCCCACTTGGTCCAGGAAGCTGACCCAGTGGCCGACCCGGGTGCTTACGGTATCCTCAGGAAGTCCTTTCTCCAGCCTACCTCCGATTTCTTGTGCTGCAGCGGGAAGCTGGAGTTCTCCCTGGGGGCAGGGGGAGTGGCCGCCTCTCCCTGATCCATCCCAGGAACTAAAAATAAATGTGCAGACAGCCTTTAAGACGTGTCTCTGTCCCATGGTGGTCCAGGTGCGGAGGGCGGGAGCTCCCGGGCTGGGATCCTGAGTCCTGAAGGTGGGTGGGCTCTGGGCTGGATCCTGAGGGTGGAGGCCCCTTCTGCCTTCTCCCATTAAGCTTCCTCCTGCTCCCCAGTCCCCTCCGTCCAGCCCCCGCAGGTGTGGGAGGCAGATGAGGCTCCGGACCTCCTTGACTGGATAGGAGGCGGTTCAGAGGCTGCATTTTGCAGCTCTCTCTTCCCGGCCTCCGGGGAGAGAGGAGGTGATGGACAGGGAGGCCTGGCGTGCTGCGATTCATGGGGTCGCAAAGAGTCGGACAAGACTGAGCGACTGAACTGAACTGAACTGAACTTCCTGGCTCAGCGGCCACCAGGTGGCGATGCGGGGCTGTGTCCCGCCCCGAGACCGGGCCGCCCACCCCGCAGCCCAAAGGCCGCGGGAGGGGAGGAGTCCTCTCTGCTCTTCCCCACGGTCCCCTAACCGGACCCCTCCTGGACCACTGACCCGCCCTAGCCTGGCCCTCCAGGTGCCGACATACATGAGTTGTGACTAAGGCTAGTATTACCAACTAATGCTTGGTAAACTGTTTCTGCAAGAAATTTGCCTATTTCTTGAACGGAGAAGTCTGATTGTCTGGCACAGAGTGGCTCATCGCGCTGCTGTAGTCTCATGCCTGCAGGGTCTGTAGTGACGCCACCTCTTTCATGACTGATGCTGTGTCCCTTCTCCCTCTCTGTCTAGCTAGAGGTTTATCAATTATATTTGTATCTATCAAAGAACAGATGGCCTTTTGAGAATGCTCATTTTAGTACTGTCTCTCTTCTACTTTGTGAATCTCTCCTTGTATCATTCCCTTCCTTCTACTTAATTCTGAATTAATTTCTTCTTTTTCATTTTCTTCAGGTGGAAACTTAGACCATTCACTTTTGGGGGTAAACATTAGTAACAGCTTAATATCAGACTTAAAAAGCTTTATCTTAGCTTAAATCATGGAAAATGACTTATTTCTGGATAAATTTAGTTTGACCTTTGGCAGCTTCATCCATTACATCCAGTTGGTTGATGACACTGGTCAGTTCTTTTGTATCCTCACTGGTTTTGTTTTGTTCTGTTGATTCTAGTGAGAGGGGTGTTGAAGTCTCCGATTATAATTGTGAATTTGTCTTCTATCAGTTTTTATTTCCTGTTATTTTAAGGCTTTGTTGTTAAATGCATACATTATTTGGAACTGTTATGTCTTTTTGGTGAATTGTCTCTTTATCACTATGTAACTTCTCTCTCTGTTCCTAGTCATTTTCCTTGTTCTTAAGTCTACTTGGTTTGATATTAATTTAGCCATTGCAGCATTTTTTTTTTTTAAATTTATTTATTTATTGGCCACGCTGTGCGGCATGTGGGATCTTACTTCCCTGATCGGGGATTGAACCTGGGTCCCCTGCATTGCAAGCCCAGAGTCCTAACCACCGGACCACCAGGGAAGCCCCATTGCAGCATTTTTTGATGGAGATTTCATAATATATATTTTTCCTCACTTTCTTACCTTTAGCTTACCTATATAATTACATTTTTAAAATATTTATTTATTTGGCTGCACTGGGTCTTAGTTGAGGCCTGAGGATCTTCGTTGAATCATTCAGGATCTTTCCATGGGACACATGAAGTCTCTAGTTGTGGCTTGGCGGCTTCAGAGCACGTCAGCTCAGAAGCTGTGGTACTCACTTTCTACACAGCATGTGGGATCTAGTTCCTTGACCAGGGATCAAACCTGTCCCCTGGATTGCAAGGTGGATTCTTAACCCCTGGACTACCAGGGAAGTCCCTATAGCATTATACTGAAAAATGTTTCTTATTTTTTTAAAAAAATTCATTCTGGCAAATTCTTTTAACTGGCACGTTTAGATCACTGATACATAACGATGTATAAGCTTACAGTTTGGTCTGCCTTTTTCTTTCCTGTTTGTTCTTTTGTTATCTGTCAGTTTCCCCTTTCCTGCTTTCTTTTCGGTTGTTTCTCAGCTTCCTTTTTAACTCATCTGAGTTTTTGATCATCTGTTTCAGTTCATTTCAGTCACTCAGTCGTGTTGACTCTTTGTGACCCATGGATTGCAGTATGCCAGGCTGTCCTGTCCATCACCAACTCCCAGAGCTTGCTCAAATTCATGTCCATCGAGCTGGTGATGCCGTCCAACCCTCTCATCCTCTGTCATCCCCTTTTCCTGTCTTCAGTCTTTCCCACCATCAGGGTCTTTTCCAATGAGTCAGTTTGCGTCAGGTGGCCAAAGTATTGGAGCTTCAGCCTCAGTCATTCCAATGAATTCTCTTTGTATAGTCTTTTTAAAAGATTTCTCTTGGGATTACAGTATGTATACTTAACTCTTTACAGTCTACTTAGAATTAATATTTTACCACTTAAATGGGATGTAAGACCTTAATAAAGATTCCTTTCTTCCCCTGAACTCCTTCTCATTTGGATAAACAAAGTAGATACACATCTCACGACAAAGTGGGTGTGATAGGTGCTCTGAGTGCCGGGGTGGGGAGGAGATTCAGTTCCTCAGTGAAAGAGAGGGGGAGGGTGGGCTGGAAAGGGGGAGTCAGATGCCAGCCGTCAGGGCCAGTGCCAGAGCCTGCATCAGGTGCTGCAGGAGGCGGTCTCTTCATCCCCTCTCCCGAGCAAGCCGGCCACCAAGGCTCAGGGAAGTCACTTACCTGGGCTCCCCAAGGCGGCCTGATGTTAGGTTCCTGTCTTCTCTGCTCCCGGCAGCCTGCTGGGGGCCTACGGGCAGGGGGACACGCATCTCTCACCTCTCAGTCTTCTCTCACATCCTGTCAGCTCCTCAGCATCTGAGCCTCAGCCATGCTGTGTCTAGGTACATCTGGGACTCTCTGAGACACTGACAAGACCTCCAGCTCCCTGGCTCTCAGCTTTCCTGCTCTGAACCTCACTCCTCAGAGGTCTCTGTTTACTCATGACACAGAAGGAATGAATTAGAGACAGGGAGAAACACAGGGAGATGGTGTTGATGACCAGTACACAATGCACCACTGTGTGGTGGGGGGTCAGGTTCACACGCCATAGAGTCATCAGAGAAACAGAGGGAAGGCTGATGCCTTGACAGGAACAGAGGAACAGAGGCTGCCACGTGGCTTACAGACGTGGAGCCTGCAAGCAGGTTGGGGGCACAGAGCTGAGAGGAAGGCAGAGAGCTTATGGCCAGCCGCGGCAGCCATGCAGCTGTGGGGCCATGGAGAGGGCTGGCTTGGCACACTGTAAGGAGGCCACAGATGCCGGCCTGTCTGGGCGATGGGGCCCTGGAGGAGTTGGGCAATTTGTCCTGGAGGGCCCACAACTGGGGGAGACAGCAACATAAACGTCTGAGGACGACTCAGGGTGGAGTGTCGTGACCGCCCATGGAAAGGCGTGTCACGCATTCAGCAGCCGTTGCTCAGCGCCTCTGACCCGTGTGCTGTGGACACTGAGTGAGACACAGTTCTGCTCCTGGACGCTCAGTGTCCTCAGGAAAGACAAACTCCAAGCTCTGTGAGGAGGACATGTAGGAGGCTCAGGAGGAGTCAGGAGGAGGCACTCGGGCAGCAGAGAGCACAAGTGGGGACATGGGGGAGGGACAGGGGAAACTTCCTGGAGAAGAGAGCGGAGGGTTCCAGGCACAGAGGCAAAGGCATGTCCGTGGGAGAAAGGATGGCTCCTCCAGGAAGTGCGTGTTCTGCAAGCAGGTGTGTGGGAGGCAGGGCCACAGGAGACGAGGCTGAGGGCCCGGCACCGACAAACCGTGAATGGCAGCTGACGGAGTCTCAGGTTCATCTCACGGGGCAGTGATCTGAACTCATGTTCACTCCGCTGCACACACAGCAAAATGAGTGTTCATAAACACATAGGTAACTGGAGAGACAGCCTGGTACCCAAAGCCACTTACGTCTCGGCAAACTTGTAACCCATTCAGGAAGCTCTGCTGGAGAAGGTGACGCAGTGGAGAGCTTCCCATGACTGTGGAGACACGATCAGATTCGGGTTGTAGAGCTTGCTGGAGGCCCATGTGGAGAAGGAAACAACCGTGTGTGTGTATGTGGGGAAGTGTATGTAAGTGGCACGGGTGTGTGGTGTGCGTTGGTTTGTGTGTAGCGTCTGTGGTGTGGGAGAAATGTGTATGTATGTAGTGTGCTTGTGTGCTGTATGTATGTGGTATGTGTGATATATATATGTGTGTGTGGTGTGTGTATATGTGGTGTGTGTGATATATATGTGGTATGTGTGTATACATGTGGTGTGATATACACATATATGTGGTGTGTGTGTATGTGGTATGTATGTATGTATGTGGTGTGTGTGGTATGTGTGATATATGTATGTGGTGTATGTATGTGGTATGTGTGATATATGTATGTGGTGTGTGTGTGTGCTGTATGTATGTGGTATGTGTGGTGTGTGTGTGTGGTATGTGTGATATATGTGGTGTGTGTATATGTGCTGTGTGTATGTATGTGGAATGTATGTATGTGCTGTGTGTATGTATGTGTGATATGTGTATGTGGTGTGTGTATGTGGTATGTGTGATGTATCTATGTGTTGTGTGTGTATGTGGTATGTGTGATATATATATGTGGTGTGTGTATATACATGTGGTGTGTGAAATACATATATATGTGGTGTATGTATGTGGTATGTATGATAAATGTGCTCTGCGTATGTGGTATGTGTGATATATGTATGTGGTGTGTGTGTATGTGCTGTGTGTATGTATGTGGTGTGTGTGATGTATGTATGTGCTCTGTGTGTGTGATGAAGGCAGGAAGGTGTCAGGAAGGAGAGCCCTGCTGCACTGCCGAGGACAGGGGATGTGGGCCCGCAGAAGGTAATGACGGTGAAGATGGAGTAGTGGAGGTAAAACCAACAGCCTGACGACTGGTGGGCCGTGCACGGAGTGGGCAGGGAGAAATGGATGCTGTGCAGGGACAAGAGCACCCTCAGGACAGGGAAAATGCCAGAGAGGCTGAGGGTCGGAGAGGGCCTCGTGGAAAAGGCAGCTCCCAGGCTGGCCTCGGAGACGGACTGGAGCCGGCAGAGAGAACAGTGTGTGTGAAGTAGGTGGGTGCGGGCAGGCCCCAGTTACACAGGAGAGGGGCGGGCAAGGAGGGCAGCCACGCGGGCGTGTGAAGACGAGCCTCCCACCTGAGCACCTGGGGGCCCCTAAGTCCTGAGAGCAGTGCGACCTGGGCTGTCCTGGCTTCAAGGACCAACGCCGCCCCCAGAATCAGCTGTCCTGAGACGGCCCTAAGTGGGGAACAGAGGGCAGCCGGGGGCTTCTGGAAGCTTCGTTGGGTGGCCTGAAGAGCCTCCTTCCGCATCCCTGAATGAAGTGCTGTCCCCCAGCAGCCCCAGATTCTGCCCGTAAGCCCCTTGTTGTTTCGGGGACATACCAGTCCCCACTCCAGCTGTCCTGGCTCTTCTGGAATTCAGGTTCCTTGCCAGTGCTGCGCCGAAGCAGGAGGCGCGCCTGTCACTGGAGGACGCTGACGTGGAGGCGCAGGTGAACCATGAGGGCTGAGCTGCGGCTGAAGGCCTTCCCGCAGTCGTTGCACCGGTACGGCTTCTCGCCTGTGTGCACGCGCTGGTGCTCCAGGAGGGAGGAGCTCTGCGCGAAGGCCTTGGGGCACTCCCGGCACTGGTAGGGCTTTTCCCCGGAGTGCACCCGCAGGTGCCGCACCAGCGCTGAGCAGTTGTTGAAGGCGCGGCCTCAGGCACCGCACTCATAGGGCATCTCGCAGGTGTGCCCGTGCTGGTGCTGGGTCAGATGCGTGCTCTGGCCGAAGGCCTTGCCGCACGCATCGCACGTGTAGGGCCGCTCGCCCGTGTGCGTCCGCCGGTGCTGGCTGAGGTGGGTGCCGCGGCGGAAGGCCTTGCCGCACTCTCCGCAGGCGTAGAGCTTCTCACCAGTGTGCACCCTCCGGTGCTGGCTCAGGTGGGTGAGCCGACTGAAGGCCTTGCCACACTCCATGCACGCGTGGGGTTTGGCACCCGTGTGCATCACTCAGTGCTGGGCCAGGTGCGCGCTCCAGCCGAAGGCTTTCCCACACTTGCTGCAGGTGTAGGGTGTCTTGCGGGCCGGGCTCTTCTGGTGGACCTCCAAGGGGCTGTGGAGGGTCTTCCCCCACTCTCCACACGTGGAGGGCTTCCTCCCCAAGCACGTGCCTGGAGGCTCTGTCCCACAACCATCTGGTGGATCCCATCTCTCCTCAGAAGGAGTCTTCTCTCTGGAGGTGAGGTCTGGCCGCATGTGGGGGCTGTCCCCCAAGGCACCAGCTTCACAGCTGGGCTGGGCTGGGGGCCCATCCTTGTAAGGCCCTGAAGTTTTCCTGAAATCCATCTGGTGGGGGACAGACTGGGCCCACGTTTCCTCTGAGAGTCTGGCTTGCCTCTCTGGGCCGCCCTGGGATTCACAGTAACCACCAAAGGTGGCTCCAGGGGGAGTCCCTCATCCCAGGGTTTTGGCAGCCCTGTCCCAGCGCTCCGACTCCTCCGAACCGCTCTGCTTACAGCTGGTGTCTGTGATCTCAGATCCCAGCACCCAGCCTGCAACAGTTCGAACCACAGAGTCACAGCTTTTCCCATACCAGGCCTCCCCAACTCTGTTGAGCCCTGGCCTCGCTCTGAAAGGGAAGGTGTGGGCCACTCCTGACATGGTCCCCTTTCCAAAGAAAAGTTTCTCACTTGGTGTCTTGGATGACAAAAGGTACAGGGCTGTCCTCCAACACCATCAACCACCTGCGCCACACACACAGATGGCCAATGGGCACATGAAAGGGTGCTCACCATTGCTAATTACAAGAGAAATGCAAATCAGAAGTGAGATACCACTTCATGCTGCTCAGAATGGCCATCATCAAAAAAGTCTACAAACAATAAATGTTGGAGAAGGTGTGTAGTGAGAATGTAAACTGACCTGGCCACTATGGAGAACAGTACGACAGTTCCTTAAAACACTAAAAATAGTGTTGCCATATGATCCAGCAATCCCACTCCTAGGCATATAACCAGACAAAACTCTAATTTGAAAAGGCACTCCTGTGTTCATATTGTATTTACAACAGCCAAGACATGGAAGCAACCTAAATGTCCACTGGCAGAT
The DNA here is from genome assembly GCA_006410735.1 of Raphicerus campestris. Lineage (NCBI taxonomy): Eukaryota > Metazoa > Chordata > Mammalia > Artiodactyla > Bovidae > Raphicerus > Raphicerus campestris. The sequence continues at coordinate 163,409 of SJYW01003874.1, read as the reverse complement.
GAATGGATAAAAATGCAGCATATATACACAATGGAATATTACTTAGCCATGAAAAGAATGAAATAATACCATCTGGAGCAACATGGATGGGACTAGAGATTACCATACGAAGTGAAGTCAGTCAAAAAGAGAAAAATAAGTATCAGATGATATCACTTATATGTTGAATCTAAAATATGACACAGGGACTTCCCTGGAGGTCCAGGGGTTAAGACTCCCTGGTTCCACTGCAGGGGGCATGGGTTCAATCCCTGGCCAGGGAACTGAGATCCTGCATGGCACATGTTGCAGCCAAAAAAAAAAA
>SJYW01003874.1:105087-161907 GCA_006410735.1 Raphicerus campestris | reverse complement strand
TGGTGATGCCGTCCAACCCTCTCATCCTCTGTCATCCCCTTTTCCTGTCTTCAGTCTTTCCCACCATCAGGGTCTTTTCCAATGAGTCAGTTTGCGTCAGGTGGCCAAAGTATTGGAGCTTCAGCCTCAGTCATTCCAATGAATTCTCTTTGTATAGTCTTTTTAAAAGATTTCTCTTGGGATTACAGTATGTATACTTAACTCTTTACAGTCTACTTAGAATTAATATTTTACCACTTAAATGGGATGTAAGACCTTAATAAAGATTCCTTTCTTCCCCTGAACTCCTTCTCATTTGGATAAACAAAGTAGATACACATCTCACGACAAAGTGGGTGTGATAGGTGCTCTGAGTGCCGGGGTGGGGAGGAGATTCAGTTCCTCAGTGAAAGAGAGGGGGAGGGTGGGCTGGAAAGGGGGAGTCAGATGCCAGCCGTCAGGGCCAGTGCCAGAGCCTGCATCAGGTGCTGCAGGAGGCGGTCTCTTCATCCCCTCTCCCGAGCAAGCCGGCCACCAAGGCTCAGGGAAGTCACTTACCTGGGCTCCCCATGGCGGCCTGATGTTAGGTTCCTGTCTTCTCTGCTCCCGGCAGCCTGCTGGGGGCCTACGGGCAGGGGTCACGCATCTCTCACCTCTCAGTCTTCTCTCACATCCTGTCAGCTCCTCAGCGTCTGAGCCTCAGCCATGCTGTGTCTAGGTACATCTGGGACTCTCTGAGACACTGACAAGACCTCCAGCTCCCTGGCTCTCAGCTTTCCTGCTCTGAACCTCACTCCTCAGAGGTCTCTGTTTACTCATGACACAGAAGGAATGAATTAGAGACAGGGAGAAACACAGGGAGATGGTGTTGATGACCAGTACACAATGCACCACTGTGTGGTGGGGGGTCAGGTTCACACGCCATAGAGTCATCAGAGAAACAGAGGGAAGGCTGATGCCTTGACAGGAACAGAGGAACAGAGGCTGCCACGTGGCTTACAGACGTGGAGCCTGCAAGCAGGTTGGGGGCACAGAGCTGAGAGGAAGGCAGAGAGCTTATGGCCAGCCGCGGCAGCCATGCAGCTGTGGGGCCATGGAGAGGGCTGGCTTGGCACACTGTAAGGAGGCCACAGATGCCGGCCTGTCTGGGCGATGGGGCCCTGGAGGAGTTGGGCAATTTGTCCTGGAGGGCCCACAACTGGGGGAGACAGCAACATAAACGTCTGAGGACGACTCAGGGTGGAGTGTCGTGACCGCCCATGGAAAGGCGTGTCACGCATTCAGCAGCCGTTGCTCAGCGCCTCTGACCCGTGTGCTGTGGACACTGAGTGAGACACAGTTCTGCTCCTGGACGCTCAGTGTCCTCAGGAAAGACAAACTCCAAGCTCTGTGAGGAGGACATGTAGGAGGCTCAGGAGGAGTCAGGAGGAGGCACTCGGGCAGCAGAGAGCACAAGTGGGGACATGGGGGAGGGACAGGGGAAACTTCCTGGAGAAGAGAGCGGAGGGTTCCAGGCACAGAGGCAAAGGCATGTCCGTGGGAGAAAGGATGGCTCCTCCAGGAAGTGCGTGTTCTGCAAGCAGGTGTGTGGGAGGCAGGGCCACAGGAGACGAGGCTGAGGGCCCGGCACCGACAAACCGTGAATGGCAGCTGACGGAGTCTCAGGTTCATCTCACGGGGCAGTGATCTGAACTCATGTTCACTCCGCTGCACACACAGCAAAATGAGTGTTCATAAACACATAGGTAACTGGAGAGACAGCCTGGTACCCAAAGCCACTTACGTCTCGGCAAACTTGTAACCCATTCAGGAAGCTCTGCTGGAGAAGGTGACGCAGTGGAGAGCTTCCCATGACTGTGGAGACACGATCAGATTCGGGTTGTAGAGCTTGCTGGAGGCCCATGTGGAGAAGGAAACAACCGTGTGTGTGTATGTGGGGAAGTGTATGTAAGTGGCACGGGTGTGTGGTGTGCGTTGGTTTGTGTGTAGCGTCTGTGGTGTGGGAGAAATGTGTATGTATGTAGTGTGCTTGTGTGCTGTATGTATGTGGTATGTGTGATATATATGTGTGTGTGTGGTGTGTGTATATGTGGTGTGTGTGATATATATGTGGTATGTGTGTATACATGTGGTGTGATATACACATATATGTGGTGTGTGTGTATGTGGTATGTATGTATGTATGTGGTGTGTGTGGTATGTGTGATATATGTATGTGGTGTATGTATGTGGTATGTGTGATATATGTATGTGGTGTGTGTGTGTGCTGTATGTATGTGGTATGTGTGGTGTGTGTGTGTGGTATGTGTGATATATGTGGTGTGTGTATATGTGCTGTGTGTATGTATGTGGAATGTATGTATGTGCTGTGTGTATGTATGTGTGATATGTGTATGTGGTGTGTGTATGTGGTATGTGTGATGTATCTATGTGTTGTGTGTGTATGTGGTATGTGTGATATATATATGTGGTGTGTGTATATACATGTGGTGTGTGAAATACATATATATGTGGTGTATGTATGTGGTATGTATGATAAATGTGCTCTGCGTATGTGGTATGTGTGATATATGTATGTGGTGTGTGTGTATGTGCTGTGTGTATGTATGTGGTGTGTGTGATATATGTATGTGCTCTGTGTGTGTGATGAAGGCAGGAAGGTGTCAGGAAGGAGAGCCCTGCTGCACTGCCGGGGACAGGGGATGTGGGCCCGCAGAAGGTAATGACGGTGAAGATGGAGTAGTGGAGGTAAAACCAACAGCCTGACGACTGGTGGGCCGTGCACGGAGTGGGCAGGGAGAAATGGATGCTGTGCAGGGACAAGAGCACCCTCAGGACAGGGAAAATGCCAGAGAGGCTGAGGGTCGGAGAGGGCCTCGTGGAAAAGGCAGCTCCCAGGCTGGCCTCGGAGACGGACTGGAGCCGGCAGAGAGAACAGTGTGTGTGAAGTAGGTGGGTGCGGGCAGGCCCCAGTTACACAGGAGAGGGGCGGGCAAGGAGGGCAGCCACGCGGGCGTGTGAAGACGAGCCTCCCACCTGAGCACCTGGGGGCCCCTAAGTCCTGAGAGCAGTGCGACCTGGGCTGTCCTGGCTTCAAGGACCAACGCTGCCCCCAGAATCAGCTGTCCTGAGACGGCCCTAAGTGGGGAACAGAGGGCAGCCGGGGGCTTCTGGAAGCTTCGTTGGGTGGCCTGAAGAGCCTCCTTCCGCATCCCTGAATGAAGTGCTGTCCCCCAGCAGCCCCAGATTCTGCCCGTAAGCCCCTTGTTGTTTCGGGGACATACCAGTCCCCACTCCAGCTGTCCTGGCTCTTCTGGAATTCAGGTTCCTTGCCAGTGCTGCGCCGAAGCAGGAGGCGCGCCTGTCACTGGAGGACGCTGACGTGGAGGCGCAGGTGAACCATGAGGGCTGAGCTGCGGCTGAAGGCCTTCCCGCAGTCGTTGCACCGGTACGGCTTCTCGCCTGTGTGCACGCGCTGGTGCTCCAGGAGGGAGGAGCTCTGCGCGAAGGCCTTGGGGCACTCCCGGCACTGGTAGGGCTTTTCCCCGGAGTGCACCCGCAGGTGCCGCACCAGCGCTGAGCAGTTGTTGAAGGCGCGGCCTCAGGCACCGCACTCATAGGGCATCTCGCAGGTGTGCCCGTGCTGGTGCTGGGTCAGATGCGTGCTCTGGCCGAAGGCCTTGCCGCACGCATCGCACGTGTAGGGCCGCTCGCCCGTGTGCGTCCGCCGGTGCTGGCTGAGGTGGGTGCCGCGGCGGAAGGCCTTGCCGCACTCTCCGCAGGCGTAGAGCTTCTCACCAGTGTGCACCCTCCGGTGCTGGCTCAGGTGGGTGAGCCGACTGAAGGCCTTGCCACACTCCATGCACGCGTGGGGTTTGGCACCCGTGTGCATCACTCAGTGCTGGGCCAGGTGCGCGCTCCAGCTGAAGGCTTTCCCACACTTGCTGCAGGTGTAGGGTGTCTTGCGGGCCGGGCTCTTCTGGTGGACCTCCAAGGGGCTCTGGAGGGTCTTCCCCCACTCTCCACACGTGGAGGGCTTCCTCCCCGAGCACGTGCCTGGAGGCTCTGTCCCACAACCATCTGGTGGATCCCATCTCTCCTCAGAAGGAGTCTTCTCTCTGGAGGTGAGGTCTGGCCTCATGTGGGGGCTGTCCCCCAAGGCACCAGCTTCACAGCTGGGCTGGGCTGGGGGCCCATCCTTGTAAGGCCCTGAAGTTTTCCTGAAATCCATCTGGTGGGGGACAGACTGGGCCCACGTTTCCTCTGAGAGTCTGGCTTGCCTCTCTGGGCCGCCCTGGGATTCACAGTAACCACCAAAGGTGGCTCCAGGGGGAGTCCCTCATCCCAGGGTTTTGGCAGCCCTGTCCCAGCGCTCCGACTCCTCCGAACCGCTCTGCTTACAGCTGGTGTCTGTGAGCTCAGATCCCAGCACCCAGCCTGCAACAGTTCGAACCACAGAGTCACAGCTTATCCCATACCAGGCCTCCCCAACTCTGCTGAGCCCTGGCCTCGCTCTGAAAGGGAAGGTGTGGGCCACTCCTGACATGGTCCCCTTTCCAAAGAAAAGTTTCTCACTTGGTGTCTTGGATGACAAAAGGTACAGGGCTGTCCTCCAACACCATCAACCACCTGCGCCACACACACAGATGGCCAATGGGCACATGAAAGGGTGCTCACCATTGCTAATTACAAGAGAAATGCAAATCAGAAGTGAGATACCACTTCATGCTGCTCAGAATGGCCATCATCAAAAAAGTCTACAAACAATAAATGTTGGAGAAGGTGTGTAGTGAGAATGTAAACTGACCTGGCCACTATGGAGAACAGTACGACAGTTCCTTAAAACACTAAAAATAGTGTTGCCATATGATCCAGCAATCCCACTCCTAGGCATATAACCAGACAAAACTCTAATTTGAAAAGNAGGACGACTCAGGGTGGAGTGTCGTGACCGCCCATGGAAAGGCGTGTCACGCATTCAGCAGCCGTTGCTCAGCGCCTCTGACCCGTGTGCTGTGGACACTGAGTGAGACACAGTTCTGCTCCTGGACGCTCAGTGTCCTCAGGAAAGACAAACTCCAAGCTCTGTGAGGAGGACATGTAGGAGGCTCAGGAGGAGTCAGGAGGAGGCACTCGGGCAGCAGAGAGCACAAGTGGGGACATGGGGGAGGGACAGGGGAAACTTCCTGGAGAAGAGAGCGGAGGGTTCCAGGCACAGAGGCAAAGGCATGTCCGTGGGAGAAAGGATGGCTCCTCCAGGAAGTGCGTGTTCTGCAAGCAGGTGTGTGGGAGGCAGGGCCACAGGAGACGAGGCTGAGGGCCCGGCACCGACAAACCGTGAATGGCAGCTGACGGAGTCTCAGGTTCATCTCACGGGGCAGTGATCTGAACTCATGTTCACTCCGCTGCACACACAGCAAAATGAGTGTTCATAAACACATAGGTAACTGGAGAGACAGCCTGGTACCCAAAGCCACTTACGTCTCGGCAAACTTGTAACCCATTCAGGAAGCTCTGCTGGAGAAGGTGACGCAGTGGAGAGCTTCCCATGACTGTGGAGACACGATCAGATTCGGGTTGTAGAACTTGCTGGAGGCCCATGTGGAGAAGGAAACAACCGTGTGTGTGTATGTGGGGAAGTGTATGTAAGTGGCACGGGTGTGTGGTGTGCGTTGGTTTGTGTGTAGCGTCTGTGGTGTGGGAGAAATGTGTATGTATGTAGTGTGCTTGTGTGCTGTATGTATGTGGTATGTGTGATATATATGTGTGTGTGTGGTGTGTGTATATGTGGTGTGTGTGATATATATGTGGTATGTGTGTATACATGTGGTGTGATATACACATATATGTGGTGTGTGTGTATGTGGTATGTATGTATGTATGTGGTGTGTGTGGTATGTGTGATATATGTATGTGGTGTATGTATGTGGTATGTGTGATATATGTATGTGGTGTGTGTGTGTGCTGTATGTATGTGGTATGTGTGGGGTGTGTGTGTGTGTGATATATGTGGTGTGTGTATATGTGGTGTGTGTATGTATGTGGAATGTATGTATGTGCTGTGTGTATGTATGTGTGATATGTGTATGTGGTGTGTGTATGTGGTATGTGTGATGTATCTATGTGTTGTGTGTGTATGTGGTATGTGTGATATATATATGTGGTGTGTGTATATACATGTGGTGTGTGAAATACATATATATGTGGTGTATGTATGTGGTATGTATGATAAATGTGCTCTGCGTATGTGGTATGTGTGATATATGTATGTGGTGTGTGTGTATGTGCTGTGTGTATGTATGTGGTGTGTGTGATGTATGTATGTGCTCTGTGTGTGTGATGAAGGCAGGAAGGTGTCAGGAAGGAGAGCCCTGCTGCACTGCCGGGGACAGGGGATGTGGGCCCGCAGAAGGTAATGACGGTGAAGATGGAGTAGTGGAGGTAAAACCAACAGCCTGACGACTGGTGGGCCGTGCACGGAGTGGGCAGGGAGAAATGGATGCTGTGCAGGGACAAGAGCACCCTCAGGACAGGGAAAATGCCAGAGAGGCTGAGGGTCGGAGAGGGCCTCGTGGAAAAGGCAGCTCCCAGGCTGGCCTCGGAGACGGACTGGAGCCGGCAGAGAGAACAGTGTGTGTGAAGTAGGTGGGTGCGGGCAGGCCCCAGTTACACAGGAGAGGGGCGGGCAAGGAGGGCAGCCACGCGGGCGTGTGAAGACGAGCCTCCCACCTGAGCACCTGGGGGCCCCTAAGTCCTGAGAGCAGTGCGACCTGGGCTGTCCTGGCTTCAAGGACCAACGCCGCCCCCAGAATCAGCTGTCCTGAGACGGCCCTAAGTGGGGAACAGAGGGCAGCCGGGGGCTTCTGGAAGCTTCGTTGGGTGGCCTGAAGAGCCTCCTTCCGCATCCCTGAATGAAGTGCTGTCCCCCAGCAGCCCCAGATTCTGCCCGTAAGCCCCTTGTTGTTTCGGGGACATACCAGTCCCCACTCCAGCTGTCCTGGCTCTTCTGGAATTCAGGTTCCTTGCCAGTGCTGCGCCGAAGCAGGAGGCGCGCCTGTCACTGGAGGACGCTGACGTGGAGGCGCAGGTGAACCATGAGGGCTGAGCTGCGGCTGAAGGCCTTCCCGCAGTCGTTGCACCGGTACGGCTTCTCGCCTGTGTGCACGCGCTGGTGCTCCAGGAGGGAGGAGCTCTGCGCGAAGGCCTTGGGGCACTCCCGGCACTGGTAGGGCTTTTCCCCGGAGTGCACCCGCAGGTGCCGCACCAGCGCTGAGCAGTTGTTGAAGGCGCGGCCTCAGGCACCGCACTCATAGGGCATCTCGCAGGTGTGCCCGTGCTGGTGCTGGGTCAGATGCGTGCTCTGGCCGAAGGCCTTGCCGCACGCATCGCACGTGTAGGGCCGCTCGCCCGTGTGCGTCCGCCGGTGCTGGCTGAGGTGGGTGCCGCGGCGGAAGGCCTTGCCGCACTCTCCGCAGGCGTAGAGCTTCTCACCAGTGTGCACCCTCCGGTGCTGGCTCAGGTGGGTGAGCCGACTGAAGGCCTTGCCACACTCCATGCACGCGTGGGGTTTGGCCCCCGTGTGCATCACTCAGTGCTGGGCCAGGTGCGCGCTCCAGCCGAAGGCTTTCCCACACTTGCTGCAGGTGTAGGGTGTCTTGCGGGCCGGGCTCTTCTGGTGGACCTCCAAGGGGCTGTGGAGGGTCTTCCCCCACTCTCCACACGTGGAGGGCTTCCTCCCCAAGCACGTGCCTGGAGGCTCTGTCCCACAACCATCTGGTGGATCCCATCTCTCCTCAGAAGGAGTCTTCTCTCTGGAGGTGAGGTCTGGCCGCATGTGGGGGCTGTCCCCCAAGGCACCAGCTTCACAGCTGGGCTGGGCTGGGGGCCCATCCTTGTAAGGCCCTGAAGTTTTCCTGAAATCCATCTGGTGGGGGACAGACTGGGCCCACGTTTCCTCTGAGAGTCTGGCTTGCCTCTCTGGGCCGCCCTGGGATTCACAGTAACCACCAAAGGTGGCTCCAGGGGGAGTCCCTCATCCCAGGGTTTTGGCAGCCCTGTCCCAGCGCTCCGACTCCTCCGAACCGCTCTGCTTACAGCTGGTGTCTGTGATCTCAGATCCCAGCACCCAGCCTGCAACAGTTCGAACCACAGAGTCACAGCTTTTCCCATACCAGGCCTCCCCAACTCTGTTGAGCCCTGGCCTCGCTCTGAAAGGGAAGGTGTGGGCCACTCCTGACATGGTCCCCTTTCCAAAGAAAAGTTTCTCACTTGGTGTCTTGGATGACAAAAGGTACAGGGCTGTCCTCCAACACCATCAACCACCTGCGCCACACACACAGATGGCCAATGGGCACATGAAAGGGTGCTCACCATTGCTAATTACAAGAGAAATGCAAATCAGAAGTGAGATACCACTTCATGCTGCTCAGAATGGCCATCATCAAAAAAGTCTACAAACAATAAATGTTGGAGAAGGTGTGTAGTGAGAATGTAAACTGACCTGGCCACTATGGAGAACAGTACGACAGTTCCTTAAAACACTAAAAATAGTGTTGCCATATGATCCAGCAATCCCACTCCTAGGCATATAACCAGACAAAACTCTAATTTGAAAAGACACCCCTGTGTTCATATATTGTATTTACAACAGCCAAGACATGGAAGCAACCTAAATGTCCACTGGCAGATGAATGGATAAAAATGCAGCATATATACACAATGGAATATTACTTAGCCATGAAAAGAATGAAATAATACGATCTGGAGCAACATGGATGGGACTAGAGATTACCATACGAAGTGAAGTCAGTCAAAAAGAGAAAAATAAGTATCAGATGATATCACTTATATGTTGAATCTAAAATATGACACAGGGACTTCCCTGGAGGTCCAGGGGTTAAGACTCCCTGGTTCCACTGCAGGGGGCATGGGTTCAATCCCTGGCCAGGGAACTGAGATCCTGCATGGCACATGTTGCAGCCAAAAAAAAAAAAGACACAAATGAACTTACCCACGAAACAGAAACAGACTCACAGACCACAGACATAGAGCACAGACCTGTGGTGGCCACAGGGAGGAGGGGTAGGGATGGACTGAGTCTGGGGTTAGCAGATGCAAACTAGTATATACAGGATGGATAAACAAGGTCCTACTGACAGCATAGGGACTATATTCAATGTCCTTGAATAAAACATAATGGAAAAGAATATTAAAAAGAATGTATATGTGTGTATAACTGAATCATTTTGCTAAACAGCAGAAATTAACACAGCATTGTAAACCAATATATTAAAAATCCTGTGTTATAGGTTTCTAGTCACCCCTCACTCACTACCTCCCTCTCAAACCCTTCATTCTTTAAGACTCCCGAGTTTTTCTCAAATATCAGAAGGAAATCCCCAGGGTTGAACTGATCTGAGAGAGCCAGGTGCCTGAGGACATGCTTCCGGGACCGGCTCAAGCTCCATCCCACCCCCTCATTCCCTGCTGCTTGGACCTGGATGAGTCTGCAGAGGTTCAGTAGAGATGGTTGGATGAGGGAATCAATCCAAGCTGCAGGAGACTTGCCCTTGAAGCCCAGGCAGACACCTGGGGCTGTGGGTGGTGGGTGATGCCCACCTGGCCTCCCTGAGCCACCTGGGAACCCAAGGCCCACTCTTCATAATCTGCTGGGAGGGCAGCGCACACCTAAGGGGCAGCTGCAAGCTGGCCTGTGAATGGGGTAGGAGCATGCCTGAACTGACCTGCTCTTGACAGGTACATACGGCACCCGAGGATGCCTGACTGGGCATTGTTTACTGGACATATTCCAGGAAGGGGGTGGCTGGAATAACTGTCGGTTAGGTCCACAGTAGTGCTCTAGCTCTGCCGCTGGCCAGCTCCAAGGGTTGGGCAGTCTTGCCCTCCTTTGGGCCTCAGTTTCCTCATCTGGAAGACGGGATACTATACTGCTTGCCTCTCAGGGCTGCTGGCCATCATCAGGCTCTTGTTCTATGCTAGGTTCCAACAATGGCGGATAACTTCCATTGCCTCCTGTAAGCTTCATTCTGCTCTCAGAAAGAGGCTTTGACCACTGTGTTCCAGGCAAGGAAATGTACGCCCAACTGAGGGGAGGTCTTGAGTAACTGGTACAAGACCACATGATTCACTCAGAGAGGGTGAGTAACTTTTACAAGATCACACAGCTAGCTAGTGGCCAAGCTGGGATTTCAGCTCTAGAATCTTCTCCTCCTCTAAGCCCACTGTGCGTGTGTGCTAAGTTGTTTCAGCCCTGTACATCTTTTTCGCAGCTCTATGGACAGCAGCCCACCAGGCTCCTCCGTCCATGCGATTATTCCAGGCAAGAACACTAGAGCGGCTAGCCATGCCGTCCTCCAGGGCATCTTCCCAACCCAGGGATAGAACCCTGCCTCTCATTTTTCCTGCTTTGACAGGTGAGTTCTTTACCACTAGCGCCACCTGGGAAATCCCTAAGCCCGCTGGTGTTCCACTAATTCCCCCAATCCCTCCAGCCTTACCCTTTTTTCCCTCTATTCCAGAAACACTGTGCCGCCTGCTCTTCCTCGAATACAATAGTCCACATCGTGCCACAGGGTTTCCGTATCCCACCATCCCTCTGCCTGGACTATCGTTCTTTTCTGCTGTTTCAGAGCCATTTTGCAGTTTCTCTGAAGACTCTCCTGACCCTACAGGAAGATGTGGCCTCACACAGCCAGGAGGTGGCAGAGCAGGGGTTGGATGCACCAAGCCTCGAGGATTCTCAGCTCAAATTCCATGCTCTCCCTGTCCACGGCCCCAGCCCTGGTTCCTGGCATGCCCACCCCACCAAATGCTACCATCAAGAGGGGCCAGGCCCTTCTGGGACAGAGCCTTCATCCCTGCCCTGAACTGACTAAGGACTGGGTCCTCCCGGCGTCCCATGAGACCTCCCTGGGCTGCAACATCTGAGTGGGTCTCTGAGTGACAGGGGCCCTCCTCTGTCTGACCTGGGGCAGGTCTGTCTCAACCCTGGAGGTCAGCACAGGGAGCGCTCCAAGGCAGAGCATCTGGACACATGGCATTTCTGCCCCCTCATCTGGCAGCAGCCTCCTGGTCCTTCTCTGGGGAACCCCCTTGCTTACATCAGTCCCTGGGGCTTTGGTTAGCCGAACACAAGCACAAGACCCCAGCCAGTTCAGGAAGGCTCAGCTTGGGGATGGTCCACTGTTGTGCCTATGGGGTTTCCACATGGATAAGACACAAGCATAAGACTGCTGGACCAACTATGTCTTAGGTAGCTTAAGAAGCTACTTAAGAATGAAGCTAACATAGGAAAACTCAACCGAGAAAGGAGAACGAGTCCTGAGGATGTCACCTGAGCTCCTCATGCACAGCCACGAAACCTCCCTCCTTGGCTTCTGTCAGTTGGAGCTAGGCTTTTGGTCACTGGCAACCAAAACAGAACTGCTTACCGAAGCGTGTGAGGGTTCTGGTGAGTGACCCCAAGTCCAAATCTGCACCCTTACATTCCAGTCCAGGCTTCGCCCCCAGGGCACTACGAGCCAGTCGCCCCCCCTCCCCCTTATCTCTCTTGTCCAGTGCCCGACTCAGATCCTCCACCAGCACAGCGGCCTCCTCGCCACTCTTGGGGCACTGAGTGCCCACCCAAGACTGGATCTCGGGGGGCAGCGTGCCCAGGAACTGCTCCAGCACCAGCAGCTCCCGCATCTGCTCCTCGGAGTGCGCCTCGGGCTGCAGCCACTGGCAGCAGAGCTCCTGGAGCTGGGCCAGTGCCTCATAAGGGCTGGACGCTTTCTCAAAGCAGAAGTGCTGGAAGCGCAGGCGTGCAGCCTCAGGGTGGACAGTGTGGCCAAAACTAGATTCCTGGACCTGGGAGAGGCTGGCCTCCTCCTCCTCCATCTTCACCCAGAGAAAGCCATCCAGTTCCCAGGGCACTAGGCTCAGGCGACTCTTGGGCATGGCCACTGGGCAGCAGACCTTCAGTGAGACACAGGATGGCTGGAGCCTTGGAACTGGGTCTGCAGGAAGATCAAAACTTGGTCATCCCATGACCTTGGGTCCTGCCTAAACACAGATGATCAAAATATGGACAATGCCCACTGGGTGCTGATAACTTTTCTAAATGCTTGCAGAGTAATTTGTTCAAAACTCACAACAAACTCAGGAGGTGGAAGCTTTCTTTCCATATTATAGGTATGAAAACAGACAGAAGAGAAAGATTTACCCAAAGTTTCCCAGACAGTGAAAGGGAAGGCTGTTGCTGAGCTGCAAACTCCTGCAGCCTGACCCCTCAGACCATCTGCTTAAGGCATACGCTCCTTTCACATATGGAGGGTCTGTCTGTCTCCTACCTCACACACACCCCAGTCCCCAGGGAGGCACAGGAGCATTCCCTTACTTTATTTGCTAATTATTTTGTAGCTTCTGAGATTAATACTTAGATAACTAACATTCAGCCTTTCTTTGCTAATATATGTATTTCAGGCTATAAATTTCCCTATAAACATAGCTTTAGCTGTATACCCATAAGTTTGGTTTTGCATCTTCATTATCATTTAGTTTAAAATATTTTCTAATTTTTTTCTTCTGGTTTCTTCCTGAACCATGGGCTACTTAGAACTCTGCTGCTTCATTTCCAAACAATCTAGAGTTTTCTAATTGTCTTTTTATTACTGATTTCCAGATTAACTTTGGTGTGCTCAGAAAATGTGTTTTGGTCAATTTTAATCCTTTGATACGTGCTGAGACTTGGTTTGTGATCTGGTGTATGGTTAATTGTGGTCAATGCTCCACATACACTTAAAAATAATGGAAAGTGACAAAAGAGAAAACTAGACCATCAAAATTAAAAACCTTTGCTATTTGAAGCACATCAAGAAGGTGGAAAGGGGAATTCCCTGGCAGTCCAGGACTCAGTGCCTTCACTTCCCAGGCAGGGGATCAATCCCTGGTCGGGGAACTAAGATCCTACAAGCCATGCAGCAAGGGAAAAAAAAGAAAAAGAAATGGCAACCCCAGAATGGGAGAAAATACCTGCACATCATATATCTGATTAGGGACCTATACCTAGAACAACTACATAATAGAAAGACAAATGGTCCAAACTTAAAGAATGAGCAAGTGATTCGACCAGACATTTCTCCAAAGACATGCAAGTGGCTAAAAAGTACATGCTGCTGCTGCTGCTGCTACGTCGCTTCAGTCNGATTATCTGGGTCATGAAGATCTTTTTTGTACAGTTCTTCTGTGTATTCTTGCCACCTCTTAATATCTTCTGCTTCTGTTAGGTCCATACCATTTCCATCCTTTATCGAGCCCATCTTTGCATGAAATGTTCCCTTGATATCTCTAATTTTCTTGAAGAGATCGCTAGTCTTTCCCATTGTTGTTTTCCTCTATTTCTTTGCATTGATCATCCCTAGAAAAAGAATACAAGGACTTTTCCCTCCTGTGTGTTTTCGTCTTACTACTCCATGGTCCATCATGCCAGCTGAGGCTGTCAGTACAAGAAACCAATGCACATCAAATCTGGTTCTGTTGCTCAGTCAGACTCTTTGTGACCCCATGAATTGCAGCACGCTAGGCCTCCCTTTCCATCACCAACTCCTGGAGTTCATTCATACTCACGTCCATCGAGTTGGTGATGCCATCCAGCCATCTCATCCTCTGTCATCCCCTTCTCCTCCTGTCCCCAACCCCTTTCAGCATCAAAGTCTTTTCCAATGAGTCAACTCTTCGCATGAGGTGGCCAAAGTACTGGAGTTTCAGCTTTAGCATCATTCCTTCCAAAGAAATACCAGGACTGGTCTCCTTCAGAATGGACTGGTTGGATCTTCTTGCAGTCCAAGGGACTCTCAAGAGTCTTCTCCAACACCACAGTTCAAAAGCATCAATTCTTTGGCCCTCAGCCTTCTTAACAGTCCAACTCTCACATCCATACATGACTACTGGAAAAACTTCCACACTATTCAGCCTGCCTATGAAGTTGACAATTTTCCCAGCCCTGTGATCATCAATGATTTCAATTCTCCAATGTAATAATGCTTCATCATCACAATTAGAAACCTGATGATGACTTTGGAGCAGAGTCTAATTAGCACTGGGAATTTACCTCTCTTACGCATTGTTGATACTCTTGAGAGTATCATCTAGGACATTCATGTGCACCATTCTGGCAGCACAGAAAGATGGCAGAAAGGACAGGAGGGCAAGCGTGTGGCAGTCTCTGTGTCCTTTTAGCTATGCTGCATATATACTTTTTTTTCCTCTTCCTCTTGACCTATATACAAGTATTAATGAAAGGAATTTTTTATGTATTGAGGTATGGGTAAGTCATTCTGGCTTATAAATGACTTATCTTGATATTTATACTAACTAAAACAGTCCATTTACAGCCTGTCATACACACACTATCTGCTTTAATCACCAAAGAAAATGGTGCACTGACCAGAACAAATGTCCATGTTAAAAATAAAGATTAGGAGAAGGATATGGCAACCCACTCCAGTACTGTTGCATGTTAAAGTTAAAGGAGTTATTGTTGCCTGTTAAAGACAGAGGAGCTTGCTGGGCTGCAGTCCATGGGGTTACATGACTGAGCACGTGTGCATGAGGGTGGAGCGAGATGAGATGGTAGCAATAAACTGGTAGAACTAAAAAAAAAAAAGATTAAATGCCTTTCTTCTTGGGACACCAATGCTGGTCCTCCTTCAACAATGAGGCTCCCTTCCTAGGTGCCAAGGCCATACTGACTCACTGTTGATCTGGTGGTTTTGTGTTTTGAAATGCTGTCTCCCAGGCTATAGTCCTCAGTTTGGCTCAAATAAAATTTTTTTCTATTCCTACTGTAGATTGGTTTATTGATTGGAAATGTGTGTGCTACAACTAGCTGGCAGGAAACTTCATGGGGCCTAGGATATCTTACACTCAATGGGTCCTGTTAGCTCCACACACACATGTACAAGCTCAGTCATGTTTGACTCCTTGTGATCTCTTGGGCTGTAGCCTGCCAGGCTCCTCTGTCCACGGGATTATCCCAGCAAGAATACTGGAGTGGGTTGCCATGCCCTCCTCCAGGGGATCTTCCCAATCCAGGGATTGAACCCACATCTCTTTTATATGATACAGGTGGATTCTTTACCATTGACATATAAAACAGATATGGCCAAGACACACAGTCATGTGGATGTTTAAGAAGGGGAAGACAGTGAACAATGAAACAAACTCAAATTTAGTTTAATTTGAAAGAGTTAAGGTTTTGTTTAAATTTATTTTTTGAACTGGTAATACTTTTACATGTTTCAAAATTCCAAAAATATCAAAAGATATAGAGTGAAAATTATTCCTCATCTTCCCCCTCCCTCCAATTCTCCTCCCCAAGAGCAAGTAGTATGTCTGGTAACCTTGTACCCTTCAGATTCAGTGTGTCTGTGTATGTGTAAGCAATGGCTTCCTCTTTACAAAAATGGAAACGTATCATACAACCTGTTTTATACCTTTTCATAGACAATGTATCTTGGTACTCTTTTCCACACAAGTTCATAAAGACAGTCCCCATTTCAAGGGCTGTGGGAAGTCAGCCAGTCCACCCGAAATCACTTGGCCAGTCCCATGTGGTGGACGCCAAGGCTGATTCTAAATTTTCACTTTCTGAAATCAATATCATAGTAAAAACTACACAAGAACAGTTTGTGTGGGTACAAATATATCTGTAGGATTCATTTCCAGCAAATGGCTTGCTGAGACAAAGAGTTTGCTGTAATTTAGATAGCAACCAACAAAGTGACCTTCACAGAGGCTGTATCAACTCATACTCCCTCAGAAACGTGTATGAACCCCTTTGCCTCCTTTTAGGTAAAAGTGAAAGCTTAGGTAAGTTGGTGGGTGGAGATCACACTACTACAACCCTCCTTAATGTTAATTTAAAAATCCATCTTCACAGGAAAATGTTCAAAATATAGTAAGAAGCACATTACAAGAGAACTTTCTAAACAAAAGGTAACTATACATATTTTTGCTGTGTTTAAGATTTAATGTTCACTCTATGTATACACACATGAATACTTCCAGAAAAAGTTACAAAGAAAATTAACAAAACCTAAGGTAATGAGTATCCCTGGATGGTGGAAGTATGAGGAAGCAAATTTTAAGCCTTCATACTTTTGTGAGTTTTACTTTTGTGCATTTTCCAGGTTTTGCTACAAAGATTTTACATTATTTTGATAAACTAGTAAAACCATATTCTTTCTCTAGTTTACAGCGATTTCCCCTGAGGAGTTTCTTATCTGACTTGGTTTCAAAGTATCTGTAAGGAAATTAGTAGAAATATGATGCCCAGAAAAGGTGACCCGAAATGAGAAATGGACAGTTCCCAAAGAGCTGCACTGCATGGAGAGGGCCGCAAACACTGACGGTGAAGAGCTTGTTCCCAGCTTAACCGACGAGGTGCCTGGAGCCCAGCCCACCCAGCGCCCACTCTAAGAACTCTGGAGACACGACCCTTCTGCAGTTGCCACTGTGCGGGCTGCGGTGGAAGGGACGGGGCAGTCACAGTTCTGAGCTGTCCAGTTACCGTGGGGTCTCCCCGAGCCAGAGCACACAAGTGGTGGGAGCATTCCAAGTTGGCACCCCCATACCAACAATGGGGCTGTCACAAGTGGAGGGCACTAGTGGGCAGGCTTCTGCTGGTCACCCTGCGTCAGTGGCAGCGGTGGGAAGGAAATGGAACAAGGACAGCCAAGCTGCTTACATGGTAAAATCAACAGGATGTCTATTGGTATCTTTTGGATTGAGAGATGGGATGGCAGGCGGCAACAATCCTCAAGAAAAGGAGCAGGGCAGGAGGCACAGGTTTGGGATGGAAAGTGGCATTTCCCTCTGGGTAGGCGGTTTCCCCAGTTTGCCAGGCGTCCAGGGGGAGCTTCCGGCAGCATGCAGCTGCTGTTCCACCCGAAGCTCGGAGACCAGGACCTGGGAGTGAGCAGCACGCAGCCACGGTGTGGACTGGGGCATCTCGGGAGTGCGGGGAGCTCAGGATGGGCCTCTGGGACAGCAGCCCAGGGGGCCCAGAAGTTGCGGAGGGGAAGGCAAGAGGCCCCTTGAAAGACAGAAGGGATCTGGGCAAGCACAGTGCTCCAGCATGCCAGGGGACTGAGGACTGTGGGGGGCCTGGTTGGCAAGCGGGACAAGCCAGGCATTGAAGAGGCGGTGGCACCTNGGACCTGGGAGTGAGCAGCACGCAGCCACGGTGTGGACTGGGGCATCTCGGGAGTGTGGGGAGCTCAGGATGGGCCTCTGGGACAGCAGCCCAGGGGGCCCAGGAGTTGCGGAGGGGAAGGCAAGAGGCCCCTTGAAAGACAGAAGGGATCTGGGCAAGCACAGTGCTCAAGCATGCCAGGGGACTGAGGACTGTGGGGGGCCTGGTTGGCAAGCGGGACAAGCCAGGCATTGAAGAGGCGGTGGCACCTGACCCAAAGAGGGAGTGCTGCAGATTCCTCCAGAAAGAGAGTGGGGAGAAAGGCGGCAGGCGCTGCCAGCTGCCCACTGTTAACCTCTTCTGAGGCTTTTTCTTGGGTATAGTCTCAACCATAGAGGTTAGAGAAGCTAAGTGATTCAGTCTTGGCCAGCGAGACATGGAGGCATTGGATGGAAGCTTCTGGGAGAGTCGTTTCTTTGAAACCTCACCAGCGATGAGTAGTGGCCTGCCTTTCCGCCTCCTCCAGTCCTGATGATGGTGGGTGCATCGGCTGAGGCTGCAGCGGTCTCCGTTGCCACGAGGGACAGGCTGGGAGAGGAGACACTGACTGACGGCACAGAGCCACTGAAGACGCAGCCTTCAGGCAAAGTCTGAACTGTTTAAGCCACTGTCAACGGGGTGCTGACTTCAAATGCTGCCTCCAGTTCCTAGCTNAGTGGCCTGCCTTTCCGCCTCCTCCAGTCCTGATGATGGTGGGTGCATCGGCTGAGGCTGCAGTGGTCTCCGTTACCACGAGGGACAGGCTGGGAGAGGAGACACTGACTGACGGCACAGAGCCACTGAAGACACAGCCTTCAGGCAAAGTCTGAACTGTTTAAGCCACTGTCAACGGGGTGCTGACTTCAAATGCTGCCTCCAGTTCCTAGCTGTGCAACCTTGGGAAGGTTATGTTTGTCCTGGGCCAGATTTTCCTTATACATAAAACCGCGCCACTTCACGGAGCTGTGAGTCACTGCCTATCTGAAAACACACCTCTTCTGAGTCACGTAAATAGAAGGTTATTTGCTAAGAATGAAATGGAAGGTGGTGCAGGCCAAGGCATGACCACAGAGGCGCAGTGATAATGAGAGCTGACGGAGAAGTTCATGAGGCAAGCCCAGAGAGTGACAGGGTGGCAGAGACAAACCTGAGGCTTCAAGGCATCCTGTGGAACCTCTGGAGGTGAGCTGCAAGCCTGGCTCTGCTACTGTGGAAACCCTACGGGGTGCGACACTCAAGCATCCAAAGAGCAGAATTGGACAAAGCAAAGTTCTGACAGGTCCTGACACTCACCCATCACATCTCAGTAGTGAGTTCTGATGGTCGGTCACTCTGACACTGTGCTTAGAACAGCCGCTGTGCCGTTCCAGAATACTTCTTCCATTCAACTCGACGCTCTGACAATCCAATATTCCTTTTGGGGGATATTCTTCTGGAACGATTTCTACAAGCTGACCTGCGCCGTGGCCACTTTTCCTTCCTTCCAATTGTCGGTGTTTATGTTTTGTATTTAACTTTGCTAGGGTGCAGCCACAGCGAAGGCACTTGTGCTGTGTGACTGGGGCACACAACACAGCATCCCAGAGGGATGGGCATTTCACCCTTTCATTCTAGGTTAGAGAGCAGGCAGGTTAAGTCCTTAGTTTCTGCATTCTTTCTGCTGAGATACCAAGGATCACACCTTTGAACACAATGTTCTTCTTTATACCAAGAACAGCACAGACAAAGTTCAGAAAGCTTTGATTTCCTCAGGAGTAAAGTTGGAAGAGAGCAAGGTGATGAGCCAGGCCAAGTTTCCAATTGTGGACATGAAAATGGTCATATTACAATGTACTGCATCATATATAAGTAAGCCATTTTCTCAGACATCTTCCTTTCCTGGACATTGACAGCTGAAAGAAAGGTCTTTTGCAGGTCAGCAGAGATCCCAGCAAGATGGTAAGCTGTGCTTGAGATGGGGCAGATAAACTTTGAGAACAAAACAGTCACATCATTCACAAAGGGCCCTCAGCATAGTCAGATGGGTCCGATGGGCAGGCTTGGGATAGGGACAAAATTTAGGTTATCCTGTTGTTTCCCCCAACATATAAGACTACAAATGAAAAAGAAGGGAGACCTATAGATTAAAAGAGACCTAAGTCAAGCAAATGCACTATGTGATTTTTCTTTAGATCATGATTAGAACAAACCAAACAGAAAAAAAAAAATTATAAGGAAGCCAGGAATATCCACTAGATATTTGATGACATAGTAATTAGTTATTTCTGCTTAGATGGTAATATAGTTTTACTTGAGATTTAATGAAATTAATAATTTTTTTCCTGCTTCATCACAGACATTCTTAAGGGAAACCATCCCCCTCATTCCCACCCCCTTTACTGAAATGCCAGGGAAGGAAAAATATGAATAGTGACCTCAGGGCAACTTCCTTGATTCTCACTGAGACTCTGGCAGTGTTACCCAGTGTTGGATTTGCACTATCAGTGTAAACATCAACTTAGTGAAAAAGGCAAATGATAGCTCAAAATGACTATAAAATGGTTTTTGGCATCATGGGCCATGCTTTTTAGAGATAATTTAAAAAACTGATAAAATGACAAGATTTCTGGTGCTGATGTGTAAAAATAATCCTATGGCCACAGGGGTGCCAGTGAAAATGTATCAGCACATGGAATGTCCAAAATAAAATGCTAAAATTACTCAGAAAAATAAGTGGATTCTCTTCCCTCATACCAACTACAAATGTTGCAAAACAGTGGAAAAGACTTACTGAAAGAAAATGTGTACATGCTCAAGATAGTATTTGTTAAAATTAAATGTACAGGACTGTTAACACAGCCCTGATTAATCAACTTCCAGAATCAGGAAAGCCAGATCTTATGCTGGGTGAGGGTTCTCCACCTCAAGGCCAGGTGGCTCTTTGGTGATGGGGGTTTTGCAGGATGCTCAGCAGCATCCTCGAGCTCCCCCACAGGATGGCACTGCTCCCCTCTGCCAGTCATGACAACCAAAATGTGTCCAGACACCACCAAGTATCTCCTGGGGAACAAAGCCACTCTGAGTGAGACCCTCCATCACAGGCAACGCTGCCAATCTAAGGCCACGGTTTCTAACAGGAGCCGTGACACCCCCAGGGAGAGCTGGGGAATTTCACGGGGGAATCC
This sequence comes from Raphicerus campestris, assembly GCA_006410735.1. Classification (NCBI taxonomy): domain Eukaryota; kingdom Metazoa; phylum Chordata; class Mammalia; order Artiodactyla; family Bovidae; genus Raphicerus; species Raphicerus campestris. Next base: position 141,531 of record SJYW01003874.1, on the reverse strand, counting down.
TCTGTCACTTGATTTGGGCATGAGTGTGGCTGCCAGGCCTCTCTAATGACGCTAAAGTGCAGAAACGGATCCCAGCAGCCATGGATGTAGTATGTCTGAAACGCCTTTCTATAACATGAACTGCGACTTGGGTCGACTCCACATATAAACTCCTGCACGTTTAGAATTTACACAAAACCTTCCAGTAAGGCAGCTGCATTTGTTTCATGCAAATCTTCCCCAAGCCTTCACCGCCGCTTTGGGCTGTCACACCCACACAGGCCTCTCCTCGTGTTTCTGTGGGCAACCCCATGCATCAGCTGGCAAGCCGCAGGCAACGCAAGTCTCCAGGCACGATGGTCGCCACCAGAGGGAGAGACAGCAACTCAGCCGAGTTACCTACTGACAGTTCCTTTTAATTATCCTTTACAAAACGGGGACATGTATGGGTTTTTCAACATGACACACGTGTGTAGGTTCCGTTACCTCTGAATTCATTTCTGAGTACTGGGTTTGAGACTGGAGAAATCAGTGATCTCAGGTGTTTACAAGCACCACTGCCTTAGGAAATCTGAGAGCGTTTCCACCCTCAGGCCCCTTCCAGAAATACACCTTGTGGACGTGCCACCTTTCTGTACCTGTGGTTCAACAGTCATCTGCCGCGTTCCTTCCCTACGTGGACTCCCTGATGTCAAACAGCATGGACGTGCCCATGGCGGGCTCTTCCACCCCAATAACGCGCACCGGGTTCTTTTCCTGCATGATCTCGTGGAGGTCAAACAGCGCCAGCGCCCTGCCGGCGGGCGGCGCCGCCTTCGTCCCGCCCCCAGGGCTCTCCTCTGGGGGCCCGAGCGGGCACCGCCCGAGGTGCGGGCCGCGGCCGCGGGCCTGCGGGCGCCGGCGGCCCCGGCCCCGGGGCTGCTCTCGGGTGTGCGTGATCTGGTGGCGGATGAGGTGCGAGCTCTGCGTGAAGCCCTTGCCGCACTGGCCGCACCGGAAGGGCCTGTCGCTGCGCGGCGGGCCCTCGCCCGCGCTCCGGGGCTCGGGCCAGGCGGGCGCGGGCGCGAAGAGCAGCCTCTGGCGGCAGTCGTAGGGCCCGTCGCCCGCGTGCTTGCGCTGGTGCTGCGCCAGCGACGAGCTGTGCCGGAAGCCCTTGCCGCAGCGGCTGCACTCGTAGGGCCGCTCGGCCGTGTGCGTCCGCAGGTGCAGGAACAGGCAGGTGGTCCGCGAGAAGGCCTTGCCGCACACGCTGCAGGCGAACGGCTTCTCGCCGGTGTGCGTGCGCCGGTGGCGGCCCAGCGACGAGTTCTGGTTGAAGGCGCGCCCGCAGTCCTGGCAGGCGTAGGGCTTCTCGCCCGTGTGGATGCGCCGGTGCACCGTGAGGTGCGTGCTGTGGCAGAAAGACTTGCCGCACTCGGCGCACTTGTAGGGCTTGTGGCCCGTGTGGATGCGCTCGTGCTGCACCAGCGACGAGTTCTGGCTGAAGGCCTTGCCGCACTCCTTGCACGCGTAGGGCCGCTCGCCGGTGTGGATGCGCCGGTGCACCGTGAGGTGCGCGTTGTGGTTGAAGGACTTCCCGCAGTCTGCACACTTGTAGGGCTTGTCGGGCGCTGGGCCGCGCGCCAGCTCCGCCTCGGGCACAGGACGCGTCGCAGCGGAAGCCTCGCCGCGGTCGCGCGGCTGTGGTCCCGGGGAGCCAGTCTCCTCACGCACGGCGCCGGGGCTCCGCTCCGAGCTCGGAGCCCGAGATTCTGGCACACACGCACGCTCCACCCTGGAGACCTCCGGGAGCAGACCGAGGCTCTCCCCAAGTCTGAGACTTCCGTCCTGAACCGGGGCTTCCTTGAGTCGCCGCCAATGACCCTGGTCCTGTTCGGACCCCCTGACCCGGCCCGCCCGTTCCCAGTCTTCCCCCGACGTGGCGCCACACGGCGCCTCCCCCAGGAAGCCTTCCTGCCCCTTCTCCTCAGGAAGGCCCTGCTCCCGGGCTGGTGGTCGACCCTCCGGTCCAGCTTCCTGGCCTGAAAGAAAACCGAAGAGCTGTGAGGGGCCGATGGACACACCCTGGGTCGGTGTCCTGCCTCCCAGTTCTGCTCACATTGACCGCAGCGCTCTGTCTGCAAACAAAGCTTCCCTCACTCATTCTTTCAACAAAAACTTTTTGACAACCCCCAAGCTAGCCAGGCTAACGGGCGGACTCTCTGTCAGTCACAGAGGGGCTGCTGGCAGGCGATTCTGTGGGTGACAAGCAGTCCCCTCACCAGCCGGCTTTCAAAACCTCAGCACTGGGAGAGGATGCTGGGTTAGCTGGGTGGGTCAGGAGCAATCCCCTCAAGCTTTACAAACAGGAGGAGGAGGTAGAAGGGAGAGGCTGGGCAGGGGGCCTGAGCCAGCTGCCAGCCTGCAAGGACACGGGGACTTCTGTCCAATGACCACGAGGAACTGGACTCTGCCAACAATCTGCCTGCATCCAGAGGCACAGCCTTCCTGAGTCTCCCAGAAAGTCTGCCATCTCCACCCCCAGCCCACTGACACCCTGCCTTTGGCACTGTGGGGGCCGCGGCAATAAACCAGTTGGGTCTGACAGAACTGAGAGATAATATGATGCCTTAAGCCTGTGTTTGTGGTCATTTGCTACAGCGATGATAGAAAGCAAATATGGAGATTGAACATTGCCCACAAAGCCTAAAATACCATCTAGCCTGAGGTGCTGGGGATAAAGCAGTGACTCTGGAGGACAGAAAGCCCTGCTGGGGAGGCAGGCACAAAGCACAGGAGGAGGGGGCTCGGGGGGACGAGGTGCTGTTTCAAACCCAGGCGTGACAGGTCAGACCCCACGTGGAGGTGCCCTCTCACCTGTGGGACACCTTGAGAGGAGCAGCCCCTGGTCCCAGACCCTCCAGATGCCTAATCGCCCCTCAGGCAGGCAAGGCGCTCCCTCCTCGCAGCACAGTGACGCACCACTCTACCAACTGACCACACGCTCAGCCCCCGCACACACCTATTCCCGGGAAGGCAGGGCAGCTTCCGGAGGCTGCAGGGGTGGGTTTCCTGGTCTCCAGCCTCCAGAGGTGCCCACGGGCCTTGGCCCTCCCCCTCACCTCCAGAGCCAGCAGCAGAGCATCGGGCTATCTCCCTCTGACATCTCCCATCCTCATCGTGGCCCCTCAGAAGAGGGCTGCTGTGAGGTCACAGGCTGGCCCAGCAATCCAACAGATGGGCTCTGGGATTAGGACGTGGACGTCTTCGGGGCCAGCGGGCCTGCCCACCCCCAGCTCGAACCTCCTGACCTGCTGCAATTCTGGCCACAGCACACTCTGTGTTCTTGCACTCAGGGCCCACCTCATCCCATCAGAATGTCCACAGGCAGCTCCCAGAGCTGATAGGAAGCAGGCTCTCAAACCTGCCTCAGATGCAAGGCAGTGCGGGAGCGCTGGCCGGGGAGAGGGGCTGGAGGGGCTCAGGCCGGCCTGGCAGCCAAGTGCATCTCCTCACCTCCAGACCCCAGCCTGGCTCCACGCACAGCACCCAGAGCGGATCTTCTGAAACATGAGTCAGCCCTCACAAACGCTTGTACAGGAATGTTCACAGTAGCACTATCCAATAGAACCAAAAAGTAGAAACAACCCAGTGTGGTCCACCCACCCAGTGTGGTCCATCCACCCAGTGTGGCCCACCCACCCAGTGTGGTCCATCCACACAATGGAATACGACTCAGTGACGGGAAGGGATGAACTACTGAAACCAAGTGCAACACGACTGCATCTTGAAAACATGGGGCTCCTTGCAAGGTAGACACACTCCAACTATTATGTACTGAAATAAGTTACAAGGATGTTTTGTACAACAGAGGGTATTTACCCAATATTTTATAACTGTAAGAGGAGTACAGCCTTTAAAAATTGAATCACTATATTGTATACCTGTATTTATATAAGATGTTGCACATCAACTACATTTCAAGAAAAAATAAAAGCTAGACACCAAAGGCCATGTTATAAGATCCCACTTAAATGGAATATCCAGAATATGCAAATTCCTGACAGGAAGTGGGTTAGTGACTGCCAGGGGCTGGGGGGATGAGGTGATGAGCGACTACTGGTATTTAAAGAGAAATATGTATGTGGTCTTCATCCCTGCGCCCCGGCACACAGCTCCTAGAACCCTTGCAATTTCCTTAGTGAGAGGGGTTAGGACTGTCTTTTGTTAATTGTAACAAATTCCCCTCAACCATAAGTTTATGCTGAGAGGCGACTCTTGATGGGCCCTCAACAGCTTAAGGACAGGATGCTTCATCCTCTCTCCCCTGACACCTGCCTTTTCATTTATATCCTTTATACCATCATTTATAAAATACAGTAAATATAAGCAGTGATTTCCTGAGTTCTGTGAGCTGCAACAGCACACTTACTGAACCTAAGGGGGGGCCGTGGGAACCCTGGGTTTACAGCCCGTCTGCTGAAGGATGGGAGGCCGACTTGTGACCCATATCTGAAGAGGGCCCAGTCTAATAGGATTGAGTTCCTAAGCTGTGAGTCTGTACCAACACCAGGGAGGGCAGGTCAGAATTGGACTGAACTGTTGGGACACCCACCTAGTGCCTGAAGAGCTGGACAATCGGTTGTTGATGTGGAAAAAACCCACATATTTGGCCTCAAGAGTGTTCTATGGGTAGGGACAAACCAGAGCACCTCCAGTGGGTGATTTCTGGAGAGCTGCAACGCTCTGGAACTACACAGTGGTGATGGATGGACAATCCATGAACCAGAGAACCGTACCGTTTACATGGGTCAATTTTATGGCAAGCTTGGGACCGGGCAGCTAGAAGGGAGCTGGCCAGATGGATGAGAGTTACCTCAGAGCCTGGGGGAAGGAAGGCTACTGTCTAGGGCTGAAGACAAACAGGCTCCACGCCCAGAGGAGCCAGCGTACTTGGCAGTCCCATCCCGGGTGGGGCCACACCGTGTGTGGAGGGCCCACAGCCTCCCTGCAGATGGTGTCAGAGGGGGAGCGGACTGTGGGTCCAGCTGCTTATGTTTCCCGTGGCCAGAGCCCACTTCCTTCAAAATGCAGTCAGGGTACCAACACACCGGCCCAGGGCCTGACGACAATCTAACCCCACCCCAGTCTCAAAGCAGCAGGGGTGTCTCCCTCCTCAACAGCAACATCTGGAGCTGGAGAAAGGGGACAAGTATGACTGGCGCCACTCTTCCCAGCTCCCTCAGCACTTGCATGGAGCACGGATGTGGCGTCCAAAGCTGCTGCAGCCGCACCCAGCCCAGGGAAAGGCCAGGAGAATTGGGACCACCAGCCCCGGCGGCACGGGAATGCCGAGCCAGCACTGGCACGGTCCCCCGGCTCTGCTTCGTGAGGGGCCTGCCGCTCCCGTGCTGACGGCGCTGGGCCAGCTGTTAGGTACTCACGGCTCCCACGAGAACAGAAGCGCGTACGGCACAAGTGCACAGACTGTGGACATGCAAGAATGAAACGGAGAAGGTGAAGGGCAGGTTCACACTCAGAAATTATCCCACGGGAAGGACACGCCACACACTGCTGGGAAAGGAGGAAGTGCTGGGCTCTGGCCACTCGAGCAGAGCCGGCGTCTCTGAGCTCAGAGAAAGGGGGGCATGGGTGAGGGGACCCCAGAGCACCGGGAGCACCGCAGGCAGGGGGTGAGGGAGGGGCCCAGGCCCCGTGGAGAAAGGGCTCCAGGGTGGCCCGAGGTGGCTGGCCTCTGGCTTGGTCGGGGAACTTGGATTTGGGGGCAATGCCCTGAACCAAACTAGGAAAAAAGACTCACTGCGGCTTAGGGCGAACACCTGCTTTCTCCTGGGAGCCTGGGTCTTGGTCTGTGCCAGGTGGAGGATGCCCACATGACCAGACCCCAATCAGCCCTGGCCCAGAGCCTACACGAGCCTGCCTAGTAGCCAGCACCTCTCATGAACTGTGACAGCACTCTGCCGGGGGACTGAGGGGTCCGGGGAGGATCTGGCCCCGACCAGCCTCTTCCCTTGGCTGACTTTCCTCCGGGGACCCCGACACATCACCCCTTCCAAGGGGCACGGCCACTCCTATCAGGGCTCTCACTCAGTGGGCTCTCACCTGGACGGCAGCCCTGGGCGAGTCCTCTCTCTGCCACCCACAGCTCAGCCCCTTGCTCCAGCTGGGAAATGACGTCTGGTTTGGGAAGCTCAGGCCCTGGAAAGAGAGGAAGACAAAGGTGGTGTGGGTCTGCTCTGGAGAAGATGAGAACCAGTCCAGGCTCCAGACCGAGACTCCTGACCATCAGGGGCCGGGGCGCCACATACGGTTCTGCATCAGGACACACAAGGGCAGAGTCTACAACCCACATGTCCCGCAGGAGTGAGAATTCAAGCTCCGTGATCTCCAGCCCGAGGTCACGTCATCACACGAGAGGCCCGGCAACCCATAACCCAGGAAGAATAAATCAGTGCAGGAATGTGGTCAGCAGCAGGGAAAGCGGCCTCACCCACGGAGAGCAGATGCCCAAAGGTCTCCAGCATCACGTCTCGGTACAGGGTCCTCTGGGCCGGGCCCAGCTGCCCCCACTCCTCCTGGGTGAAGTCCACGGCCACGTCTCGGAAAGTCACCGGCTCCTGAAACATCACACATGCTCCGTCACCCGGACTGTCCCCATCAGTGTCCTCAGGATTAGGAGGACGGGCGGGGAAAATAAAGACAAGCAGGCCAGTGTCCAGGGAGTGTGTCCCGAGCAACGCACGTCAGGTTTCCTGGGCCTTGCTGGGCTCCCGACTCGGGTGGGCTGTCGGCCAGGACGCAAGAAGGCATCCGGGCAAGAGCAAAGCCAGCCAGCCCACAGCCAACCGTGGACAGGCGCAGGTGCTGAAAGAGACCAGTCTAAACTGCTGACTTGCAGATTCGTGAGCTAAAGAAACAGTGACTATTGTGTCTAAGCCCCCAAATTTTGGGATAGTCTGTTATGCAACCAGGGAAGGCAATGGCACCCCACCCCACTACTCTTGCCTGGAAAATCCAATGGACGGAGGAGCCTGGTGGCCTGCAGTCCACGGGGTCGCTAAGAGTCGGACATGACTGAGCGACTTCACTTTCACTTTTCACTTTCATGTACTAGAGAAGGACATGGCAACCCACTCCAGTATTCTTGCCTGGAGAATCCCAGGGATGGGGGAGCCTGGTGGGCTGCCGTCTATGGGGCTGCACAGAGATGGACACGACTGAAGCGACTTAGCAGCAGCAGCAGCTGTTATGCAACAACGGCTAACTGACACACTAAGAAATCCTGAGTCAAAGCAAGGCTTATCCTCCTCCCCGAAAAGAGGGGTGTGCAGTTGGAGTTAGAAATTCACTGCCCTTCAGAGACTGGGCAGGCTCACAGGTGACTGAAGCGGTCCACGCACGGGCCTGNCCTGGGTTTACAGCCCGTCTGCTGAAGGATGGGAGGCCGACTTGTGACCCATATCTGAAGAAGGCCCAGTCTAATAGGATTGAGTTCCTAAGCTGTGAGTCTGTACCAACACCAGGGAGGGCAGGTCAGAATTGGACTGAACTGTTGGGACACCCACCTAGTGCCTGAAGAGCTGGACAATCGGTTGTTGATGTGGAAAAAACCCACATATTTGGCCTCAAGAGTGTTCTATGGGTAGGGACAAACCAGAGCACCTCCAGTGGGTGATTTCTGGGGAGCTGCAACGCTCTGGAACTACACAGTGGTGATGGATGGACAATCCATGAACCAGAGAACCGTACCGTTTACATGGGTCAATTTTATGGCAAGCTTGGGACCGGGCAGCTAGAAGGGAGCTGGCCAGGTGGATGAGAGTTACCTCAGAGCCTGGGGGAAGGAAGGCTACTGTCTAGGGCTGAAGACAAACAGGCTCCACGCCCAGAGGAGCCAGCGTACTTGGCAGTCCCATCCCGGGTGGGGCCACACCGTGTGTGGAGGGCCCACAGCCTCCCTGCAGATGGTGTCAGAGGGGGAGCGGACTGTGGGTCCAGCTGCTTATGTTTCCCGTGGCCAGAGCCCACTTCCTTCAAAATGCAGTCAGGGTACCAACACACCGGCCCAGGGCCTGACGACAATCTAACCCCACCCCAGTCTCAAAGCAGCAGGGGTGTCTCCCTCCTCAACAGCAACATCTGGAGCTGGAGAAAGGGGACAAGTATGACTGGCGCCACTCTTCCCAGCTCCCTCAGCACTTGCATGGAGCACGGATGTGGTGTCCAAAGCTGCTGCAGCCGCACCCAGCCCAGGGAAAGGCCAGGAGAATTGGGACCACCAGCCCCGGCGGCACGGGAATGCCGAGCCAGCACTGGCACGGTCCCCCGGCTCTGCTTCGTGAGGGGCCTGCCGCTCCCGTGCTGACGGCGCTGGGCCAGCTGTTAGGTACTCACGGCTCCCACGAGAACAGAAGCGCGTACGGCACAAGTGCACAGACTGTGGACATGCAAGAATGAAACGGAGAAGGTGAAGGGCAGGTTCACACTCAGAAATTATCCCACGGGAAGGACACGCCACACACTGCTGGGAAAGGAGGAAGTGCTGGGCTCTGGCCACTCGAGCAGAGCCGGCGTCTCTGAGCTCAGAGAAAGGGGGGCATGGGTGAGGGGACCCCAGAGCACCGGGAGCACTGCAGGCAGGGGGTGAGGGAGGGGCCCAGGCCCCGTGGAGAAAGGGCTCCAGGGTGGCCCGAGGTGGCTGGCCTCTGGCTTGGTCGGGGAGCTTGGATTTGGGGGCAATGCCCTGAACCAAACTAGGAAAAAAGACTCACTGCGGCTTAGGGCGAACACCTGCTTTCTCCTGGGAGCCTGGGTCTTGGTCTGTGCCAGGTGGAGGATGCCCGCATGACCAGACCCCAATCAGCCCCGGCCCAGAGCCTACACGAGCCTGCCTAGTAGCCAGCACCTCTCATGAACTGTGACAGCACTCTGCCGGGGGACTGAGGGGTCCGGGGAGGATCTGGCCCCGACCAGCCTCTTCCCTTGGCTGACTTTCCTCCGGGGACCCCGACACATCACCCCTTCCAAGGGGCACGGCCACTCCTATCAGGGCTCTCTCACTCAGTGGGCTCTCACCTGGACGGCAGCCCTGGGCGAGTCCTCTCTCTGCCACCCACAGCTCAGCCCCTTGCTCCAGCTGGGAAATGACGTCTGGTTTGGGAAGCTCAGGCCCTGGAAAGAGAGGAAGACAAAGGTGGTGTGGGTCTGCTATGGAGAAGATGAGAACCAGTCCAGGCTCCAGACCGAGACTCCTGACCATCAGGGGCCGGGGCGCCACATACGGTTCTGCATCAGGACACACGAGGGCAGAGTCTACAACCCACATGTCCCGCAGGAGTGAGAATTCAAGCTCCGTGATCTCCAGCCCGAGGTCACGTCATCACACGAGAGGCCCGGCAACCCATAACCCAGGAAGAATAAATCAGTGCAGGAATGTGGTCAGCAGCAGGGAAAGCGGCCTCACCCACGGAGAGCAGATGCCCAAAGGTCTCCAGCATCACGTCTCGGTACAGGGTCCTCTGGGCCGGGCCCAGCTGCCCCCACTCCTCCTGGGTGAAGTCCACAGCCACGTCCCGGAAAGTCACCGGCTCCTGAAACATCACACATGCTCCGTCACCCGGACTGTCCCCATCAGTGTCCTCAGGATTAGGAGGAGGGGCGGGGAAAATAAAGACAAGCAGGCCAGTGTCCAGGGAGTGTGTCCCGAGCAACGCACGTCAGGTTTCCTGGGCCTTGCTGGGCTCCCGACTCGGGTGGGCTGTCGGCCAGGACGCGAGAAGGCATCCGGGCAAGAGCAAAGCCAGCCAGCCCACAGCCAACCGTGGACAGGCGCAGGTGCTGAAAGAGACCAGTCTAAACTGCTGACTTGCAGATTCGTGAGCTAAAGAAACAGTGACTATTGTGTCTAAGCCCCCAAATTTTGGGATAGTCTGTTATGCAACCAGGGAAGGCAATGGCACCCCACCCCACTACTCTTGCCTGGAAAATCCAATGGACGGAGGAGCCTGGTGGCCTGCAGTCCACGGGGTCGCTAAGAGTCGGACATGACTGAGCGACTTCACTTTCACTTTTCACTTTCATGTACTAGAGAAGGACATGGCAACCCACTCCAGTATTCTTGCCTGGAGAATCCCAGGGATGGGGGAGCCTGGTGGGCTGCCGTCTATGGGGCTGCACAGAGATGGACACGACTGAAGCGACTTAGCAGCAGCAGCAGCAGCAGCTGTTATGCAACAACGGCTAACTGACACACTAAGAAATCCTGAGTCAAAGCAAGGCTTATCCTCCTCCCCGAAAAGAGGGGTGTGCAGTTGGAGTTAGAAATTCACTGCCCTTCAGAGACTGGGCAGGCTCACAGGTGACTGAAGCGGTCCACGCACGGGCCTGTGGGGGCACTTAACCTACGAGACGGGGCACACGAAGTGACGGCAACGTGCGCCCTGTCTGAAGGGGCAGCGCGGACTCAGAACCAATCAACTGCGGTGAAATACAGGCCTCACGTGGTCAGAATGTCCAGTCTCTGGTAAGAAACTGAAAATTAGGCCACGTTTTATGAGGGGAAACTTTTAGTCCCACGTAAAAGAATATAGTTAAGTCTCTTATCTCACGCCGTATATAAAACTTAACTCAAATGGATCGAAGGCATAAATACAAGAGTTAAAACCTCTTAGAGAACACATGGCTTAATTTTTATAACTCTATCTCACAAAGGATTCTTAGCTATAACAGCAAAGGAACAAGCAATAAAGTAAAAAAAAATTAAGTGAACAGGACTTCATAAAAATTAAAACCTTTTTTGTTTCTAAGGGACATTAACAAGAAAGTGAAAAGACGCTGGAATGATGGGAGGTGATGACTGCAGATCATCTCTCCTAAGAGACATCTATTCCGAAGACTCAGAGAACTCTTAAGACTCAATAATGAAGACAAGCCAATAAATAAGCAAAGACTCTAAATAGGTATTTCTCCAAGAAGATAGAAAATAAACAATCAGCTAATAAGCACCTGAAAAGATGCTCAAGGTCATTCGCCATCAGGGAAATGCAAGTCAAAATCACATACAAAAGACTTCAATTTTCAGGTGGTATTTCCTTTAAGAAAAAACACAATTAGATTTTTAAATATTTAAGAAATTATAGTACAGGTGGCATGTGGCTCGACCAAAAATTATAAAGCAAATCTACAGAACCCTTTGGTTGCGACCCGCATCCTCACCTCCCACTCTGACGGTCCTCCAGCCCTGAAAACACGGTCACTGTGCCTCCGGCCGCCATTACCTGCTCTGCGCGCAGCGCCGGTGCCAGTGCTGGGCCCGCTGCAGGCTGTCTGTCTAGGCCACAGGCCTCTCAGTGACATCCCATGAGTCCCGCATGTCTCCTCGCAGAAGCCAAGCAGAAGCCCAGCAGAAGCCCACTCCTCGCTGTCTCTGAGGCTGCCCGCTGCTTCACCGCAGACCCCTGCAGCCCTCCTCCCGGTCTCCTGCTCTGCACTGTGGGGCCCGGCGGGATGGGCTTTGTCAGACCTGCTCCCTCCATACATCCTCCCCAGCTCAGCAAGCCGCCCTGGCATCAGCCAGCACCCAGTCACTGGACTCCACCCTGGGCATTAGCCAGCTCTCAGCATCTCTTACTCCCACCTGGCAATGCCTGAATGTATTTTTCAAACCCATGCCATTCCTGCTTAAAGCATTCAAATAGCTCCTTCCTTTCGATAAAGGATGACCCGCTTTAGCCTGGCTATGGGTAGCTGAAAAATGGCCCCTATTCAGGTCCTAGTTCTTGGAACCTGTGAATATTATCATAAATGGTAAAAGGGACTCTGTGGATGTGTTAATCACATCCCTTAATGGGTTTGAAACCCATTTAAAACCAATAATGGGTTTTAAAAATAGGGAGATTATCCTGAAATATCGAGGTGGTCCTTACATTCAGTCTCAAATGTCCTTCTGAAGGGAAGGTACTGGGAGACTGACCTACAGGAGGCAGAGGATACTGTGGCCACTAAAGCAAAATGAAGGTGGACAAAGGGCCAGGAGCCAAAAAGTGCGCAGTCTATGGCTCTAACAGACGACAAAGGCGACCAAGACCAGCGGAGCGCCTTGACAGGAGAGGCGCAGCTGCCCACACCCGATCTCAGTCCAGGGAAAGTGATTCCAGACTCCTGACCTCTGGAGCCCTAAGAATCAACATACTAATATATATTTCAAACTGCCACATTTGTAATAATCTGTTATGGCAGCCAAAGGATGCTAACACACTGGACCTCAAAGCCCTCTGCTTCTGGTCCTCGGCTTCTGTGGTGGCAGGCCTCCAAGATGGACCACAGTGATCCCCAGCCCCCATGTAGCCTCCTCCTATACTGAGCAGATCTGACTTATGTAACTGATACGATAATTCAGAGAGTGAATTCTGAGCCCAGGTCACAAGACACTGTGGCTTCCACCAAGCCTTCTCTTGGATCACTCTCTTTGTGGGAAGTTGGGCGTTATGTTGTAAGAAAGCCTAGATAGCGCCAGAGAGAGTCCCACATCAGAAGGAAGAGAGGCCTCCTGCCAACTGTCATGAATGAGCTGTCCTAAAGTGGATCCTCCAGCCCCAGTCAAGTGTTAGGTGACAGCAGTCCAGGCTGACATCTTAACTGTCATGAACCCAGGCCAGAACCACCAGCAAAGTCATTACAGGATCCCTATCATCAGAAACTGAGGCAATATTTGTTGTTGTTTTAGGCCACTGTGTTTTTCATTATTTGTTACACAGCAACAGATAACAAACACTCTCTCTTAAGCCTCTCACTGCTGACAGAGTCTCTCCTTGACCGAACTTTAGTCTGGCTCACAACTCTCTTTCCAAATAAGCTTTGACCTTTGGCCTTCTGTGTCCATTTCTGCATCATTCAGTTTTATCAAAAATCCAGTCCCATTGGTTTCTTGGGTCCCATTGGTCCCAAGAATCCTACCCTCCATATTTGATCACTCTTGATATCTTTTCAAAGTCCTCATTCCCCACAGCCCTCCAAGTAACATCCCATCATTTGGCCTGATTCAGTAAGAACCCTGTTTTAGGTCAGTGTAGCAAGATATGCAGATGACACCACTCTAATGGCAGAAAGTAAAGAGGAACTAAGGAGTCTCTTGATGAGGGTGAAAGAGGAGAGTGAAAAAGCTGACTTAAAACTCAACATTCAGAAAACTAAGATCATGGCATCTGGTCCCATCACTTCATGGCAAACAGATGGGGAAACAATGGAAACGGTGACAGACTTTATTTTCCTGGGTTCCAAAATCACTGCAAAGGGTGACTGCAAGCATGAAAATTTTAAAAGATGCTTGCTCCCTCAAAGGAAAGCTATGACAAACCTAGACAGCATATTAAAAAGCAGAGACATCACTTTACCAACAAGGTGAGGTGAGGTCACTCAGTCGTGTCCGACTCTTTGCGACCCCATGGACTGTAACCTACTAGGCTTCTCTGTCCATGGGATTCTCCAGGCAAGAATACTGGAGGGGATTGCCATTTCCTTCTCCAGGGGATCTTCCTGACCCAGGGATCGAACCCGGGTCTCCTGCATTGGAGGCAGACGCTTTAACCTCTGAGCCACCAGGGAAGCCCTACCAACAAAGGTCCATATAGTTAAGTGAAAGTATTAGTCACTCAGCCATGTCTAATTCTTTGTGACCCCATGGACTGTAGCCCACCAAGCTCCTCTGTCTTGAATTCTCTCAAGAACTCCTCTTGCCTGAATCAGGCAAGAATACTGGAGTGGGTTGCCATTTCCTTCTCCAGGGGATCTTCCCCACTCGGAGATGGAACCTGGATCTCCTGCACTGCGAACAGACTCTTTACCAGTAGTCATGTATGGATGTACAGTTGGACCATAAAGAAGGCTGAGCGCCAAAGAATTGATGCTTTCAAATTGCGCTGCTGGAGAAGACTCTTGAGAGTCCTGTGGACTGCAAGGAGACCGAACCAGTCAACCTAAAGGAAACCAACCCTGAATATTCATTGGAAGAACTAATACTGAAGCTCCCAATACTTTGGCCGCCTGATTCAAAGAGCCAACTCATTGGAAAGATTGAAGGCAGGAGAAGAAAGGGATGACAGAGGATGAGACGGTTGGATGGCATCGCCAACTCAATGGACATGAGTTTGAGCAAACCCTGGGAGATAGTGAAGGACAGGGAAGCCTGGCATGCTGCAGTCCATGGGGTCACAAAGAGTCAGACAACAACCCCAAATCACCTTTACCCCCACTATAAAAATACCCACGTTTGCTTGTTGTATTCACAGTTGAGCCCAGTTCTATACTGAAACCTCTTTCCCCCTATTGCAACTGTCCCCAAAGAAAACCTGTTTTTACTGCTTTAACTCTCTGACACTGCTCACTCCCTGCCCCTTCTCGGGGATCCACAGCAAAAGCAAACAAAAACGTGGCTGCATCTCCTACACATTTGCAACAGTCTCTGAACACTGTGCACACCTAGGATTATCAACAGTCTCACTTTGCAAACCAAATCTGAAATAAATGCAAAAGCCGGTAGGCAAGGACAGAAGGACAGAAAGTCTGGAACTTAAGGAATTATACATTTCTTTTGGTTCCTGCCACGTGGAGTCAGCATTGTATGGAGAACACGGGCAGCAGCCACTTTGTCTAGAAAGGCCGGAGCTTTCAAACAGGCGCCTTCCCAGATGCCCTTGGAGACTGCTCTGAACTGAGTCCCCGACAGCCCGGCAGGGGTCAGACCCCGAGAGTCGCTCCCGCCCCAATAACGCGGTGTGTCCTTACCCAGGAGGCGGTGCCCGGGGTTTCGGGGAGCGGGACTCTGGGTGGGTGTCGGCTGACTCCGCACGTTGAAGCATCTCTACTCCAGTTTCTAAGACCCATCCTCACGGGGGACGGCCTTCGGGGCGAGGGACAGGGTATCGGCGGGGGGCCAGCCTGATGCTCGGGAACGAACCCAAGTCCTTTCCCTGAACGGAAAGGCCGGAGGACTCGCGGAGCACGCGCACTCGGGGACAGGAAAGCCCAGGTTCGANTCGGCGGGGGGCCAGCCTGATGCTCGGGGACGAACCCAAGTCCTTTCCCTGAACGGAAAGGCCGGAGGACTCGCGGAGCACGCGCACTCGGGGACAGGAAAGCCCGGGTTCGAATCCAGACGCCACCCCTCACCAGCTGGGCATGTCAGCGTACCCCAACCTGGGCCTCAGTCTCCCCGTCTGTGCAGGGGATAAGGCCCGACCCTGCCCACCGCGCGCTGTGAGGGCTAAAGGGGCAATACCCGGCCCGAGGCCCGCTGCCATCGTTGTTACTGTTACTATTATTGTTCCGCCGTACCTGGAGCCTTTCTGCCGGCGGCCCCGTAGCCATCGCCAGTGCCGCCGCTTCCTCCTCGGGGTCCATCCTAGGCTGACAGGTAGAGGACTGGTGCCCGAGGCGACCCTGAACACGAGAGCCGTCCCTTCCACAAGAACGGCAAGACTCAGCCCGCTGGACAATGGCGGCCGCGCCGGAGACTCCGCAACTACAGATCCCAGAAGGCCGCGCGGCACGCCGCAGCCCCGGCCAATGAAAGCTTTCGTTCGTCGAGCCTTCAACCAATGGGAGCCCGTTGGCTTCGGGCCAATGGCAGCTTCCTCCCTGTTGCCCTGCGGCCAATGCGAGCCTCCATCCTCCGGCCTTCAGGCGCCGCAGGCGCTCACCGCACAGAGCCGCTGGCTTCAGTGGGTGGGGTTTCTCTGCCCATCGCTGCTGTGCCGCGGGTCGTCGTCGTGGGGAGGGCCTTCTCCCAGTCCAGCCGTTCCGCAGCCTTCGCCCTCGCAGCCCCGCCTCCAAATGCCAGTCTGCGCCCCGGTCCCCTCCTCCAAATGCAGTCTGCGCCCCGCGGCCCCTCTTTCAAATGCGGCCTGTGCCCCGCGGCCCCCCTTCCAAATGCCAGCCTGTGCCCCGGGTCCCCCTCTCCAAATGGCAGTCTGTGCCCCGGGTCCCCCCCTCCAAATGCCAGTCTGTGCCCCGCGGCCCCTCTTCCAAATGCCAGTCGCAACCTGGATTGCCACAGCCCTTGAAATCCATGGTCTGCTCTTCCTAGCCGGAAACACGGAGGAGAAGGCCTGGGGCTGTCGTTGTGCTCAAAATATTTCTATGCTTCAGAATAACACGAACATTTAAACGTTTGTTACTGGAAACATTTTGAGGAGTCGTTGCCCAGAGCAGGCACCGCTCGAGATCTGAAAGCTGATCTTGTTCTGTTTCTCGATTGGGGGTGTTTCCCTTGCCATGGGTCATATCCGTGAGTTTGTCAGAGTCTGTTAAAAAATTACTGGAAAAGAAGGAAAAAGCGGATGTTCACCAGGATGCAATCAAATAAGCATATTTAGTTGACCATCTACTGTATGCTAGGAACCAGGCATAGCAAGCAGAGAACAGAGGTACTTGCCTGCCCTCCCAGGGTGCTGGTGTAGTGGGGAGAGACAGACAGTAAAGCACAAACATGGCAAAGGGGTGAACAGCCCCGGTCACTGCGGGGATGGGGCAGGCGGCCTCCAAGGGGCCTGAAGGTTCTGCACTCTCTCCCGCTCCTCTCTTTTCTGCCCTTGAATCTCCGCTCCTCCACTGACCCCTCTGCTCTTTGCTGGGCATCCCCCCTGCAACCCTATCTGGGGCCCAGCCCCACCAGGTCTGCGGTACCAGGAGGAGCATGTGGTCAAGCATCTTCCTTCACCACAGCAGGTGCCTATGGAAACCACAAATCAGGTAGCCTCCAAGGAGACCAAATCTGGCCTCTATCAGGAGCCCAGCAAAATTTCCTGGCAGTATCCCTTTCTCTACAGTCACAGACTGATGAAAGGTTAGATAGCATCACTGACTCAATGGATATGAATTTGAGCAAACGCTGGGAGATAGTGGAGGATGGAGGAGACTGCCATGCTGCAATCCATGGGGTTGCAGAGTCGGACATGACTGGGTGACTGAATAGTCACTGACTTTTCTCCTGGTCCGGTTGAGTCTTGGATGCATGATGTTTTCCTATTACTTTGACTGTTTCTTTTCTATTACTTGTAGTTTTGTTTTCTTCTTTATTATAAGTGTTAGTCTCTCAGTCGTGTCCAACTCTTTGCCCCATGGGGATGGTAGCCTGCCAGGCTCCTCTGTCCATGGAATTCTCCAGACAAGGATACTAGAGTGATTAACCATTAATTTCCAGGGGATCTTCCTGACCCAGGAATCAAACCCAGGCCTCCTGCATTACAAGCAGATTGTTTACCATCTGAGCCACTAGGGAAGCCGTGATTTTAATATAGGGTTTTGTCTATCGAAGTAGTTCTCAAAGTGTAGACTAGGGACAACCTGGGAGATTCCTGAGATCCTTTCTATGAATCAGTGAGTTCCAAACTAAGTTCATAATAACACTTCCCCTATTCCCATTTCTCACGAATGTATGGTAGAGGTTTTTTTTAAGCTTCTGAATGAACAATATTGGGGCAGACTGAAGGTATCAAACAAAGCTGGATACTGGTTAACTGGGTGAAAACAGATTTTATTCAGTGACTGCTGACAGAAGAGGCAATAACTGAGCTCCATTTGAATGTGTACAGAGGTGATTGGGCGTTGTTTTTTTTTTAATTTATTTATTTGTTTATGGCTGTGCTGAGTCTTCCTTGCTGTGAGGGCTTGTCTATAGTTGCAGTGGGCAGGGGCTGCTCTTTGTTGGGTGAGCAAGGTCCTCATTGCTGTGGCTTCTCTTCTTCCAGAGCACAGGCTACAGGCGTGAGAGCTTCGGTAGTTGGGGCCTCCGGGCTCTAGACCGCAGGTTCAGTAGTTGTGATGGGGGCTTAATTACTCCACAGCATAGAGTATTTTCCCAGGCCAGGGACTGAACATGTTTCCTTCTTTGGCAGGTCGATTCTTTACCACTGAGCTACCAGGGAAGCCTGAGACTGGACAGTTGAAAGGGAGAATGAGGGAATCAGTAGGGGGAGTGTGGGGGCTCACATGAAAAATTACAAAGGGTTGTTCAGTGTAACTGTGATTAGGTCAGCTGCATCAGATGCTGGGCATTCTTTAGGATTCTGTCCTCCTGGAGACTGGAGACAGAGGCCCTGCCTTTCCTGGGGGTTGCATTTCTAAGGAATGGCCTTCAGGTCCTTGAGAAAGACACTTCAGAGTTAAAGGAGATAACAAATGCATCTCAGAGGGGCAGAGAAAGGTTCAAAACTGCAAGCCCTTTTTCGTCAGTGCTCTAAGGTGACTCAGTGGTTAAGAATCAGCCTGCCAGCACAGGAGAAACGAGCTGGACCCTTGGGTCAGGAAGATGCCCTGGAGTAGGAAACGGCAAACCACTCCAGTATTCTTGCCTGGGAAATCCCATGGACAGAGGAAACCAATAGGCTTCAGTCCAAAGGGTCGCACACAGGCATGCTGTCAGGAGACTGTTCTCAGGTGATGGGTGGAAAAAACCTATAAATTCTCCTAGCAGAATTTCACAAGAAGACATAATAATGAGAGGTTGGGCTCTTCCTAGCAATATAACCTTATGCCGCTAGAAGTCATGGTAGACTTTGGTCGTCTCTTAATACAAGCATTTGGACTGAGTTCTCTCTCCCTGCGCCGCTCAGCACTGCGAGGCTTGTGGGATTTTTAGCTCCCCGTTAGGGATCAAACCTGGGCCCTTGGCAAGGAGAGCATGGAGTCCTACCACTGGACTGCCAGGGAATTTCCTGGACTGAGTTCTTATTTGCTGAGAGTTCTGCAGTTCTCAAAGGCATAAATCGTTATGGAAATCCAGATGCCTTCAGTCAGGCCAAACATTAGAAATTTGCAAAAATAAAAAGCAGTTTCCTAGCTTGCTAGCTGGGTGACCTTAAGCAGGTTTTTGCACCTCTCTGAGCCTCAGATACCTCAGTTGTAATGTTTGCTACCTCAAAGGATTGTGATGAGGGTTAAATAAACTAATGATACATGCAAAGTACTTAACATAAGCCTAGCACAAAGTCAGTGCCTGATATATAATAATACTTGCTCCTGGCACAGAGCAGTTGATATGTAGTACTCCTGCTATGAGGTGTATGTGTGTGATACGTGAGGTGTGGTGGTGACTGGGATCCCCCACACTGCCAGGTATAGGCTCCTGCCAAGAGGTGGCCAGACAGAATCCTCCAGTGTGGATGGATGAAGAGGCCATTTTCCAGAGGGGATGCTGGATGGGGGCCTCAGTGTGCAGTGAGCACAAGGTGGTCCCTCCTCACTGACCCTGAGCCCAGCATTGTGCAGAGGGTTTCCACATGTGCAGGAGACACAGAAGCCACCCTGAGTTATCTACATCTCCCCACCCCAGCTAGAGGGCTTTTCCCGCATGTCCCATGTCTGAGAACAGAATGGGGCATGGCTCGGTGATATGAGAGAAGCTTCATTTCTCTTCCAGAGATGAAGGGGAAAGATCACGATGCGGTGGCACCCTTGCAGAGTCACTAAGAGTTCAGCTGATAAACTCAACCTGGACATCATTCAGAATGCTTAGTGTTAACACATATATTTGCCTTTTATATTCAGGGTGTCTATAGGAGGAAAAAACGCTGCTAAGCCTGGAGCAGTGCAAATGGGATTTACATCTATGTGATGGAGTAACTGCTGAGGAATGTTGGCTGGGGTCCGATCTGTTCCTGGAAACCAATCTCAAGCAGGAATTGTATGAACCACATGCTACATCCACGTGTGTAGATAGTTGAGTTCAGCTCAGTCATTCAGTCGTGTCTGACTCTTTGCGACCCCATGGACTGCAGCACGCCAGGCCTTCCTGTCCATCACCAGCTCCCAGAGTTTACTCAAATTCATGTCCATTGAGTTGGTGATGCCATCCACCCATCTCATCCTGTCACCCCTTCTCCTCCTGCCTTCAATCTTTCCCTGCATCAGGGTCTTTTCAAATAAGTCAGTTCTTAGCATCAGGTGGCCAAACTATTGGAGTTTCAGCTTCAATATCAATCTTTCCAATGAATATTCAGGACTGATTTCCTTTAGGATGGACTGGTTGGATCTCCTTGCAGTCCAAGGGACTCTCAAGTCTTTTCCAGCACCACAGTTCAAAAGCACCAATTCCTTGGTGCTCAGCTTTCTGTGATTTTGGAGCCTCCCCAAATAGTTTCCCCATCTACTTTCCATGAAGTGATGGGACCAGATGCCGTGATCTTAGTTTTTTAATGTTGAGTTTTAAGCCAGGTTTTTCACTCTCCGAAACTTTCATCAAGAGGCTCTTTAGTTCTTCTTCACTTTCTGCCATAAGAGTGGTGTCATCTGCATATCTGAGGTTGTTGATATTCTTCCCGGCAAAGTTGATTCCAGTTTGTGATTCCTCCAGCCTAATGTTTCTCATGATGTACTCTGCATATAAGTGAAATAAGCAGGGTGACAATATACAGCCTTGACGTACTCCTTCTCCTATTTGGAACCAGTCTGTTGTTCCATGTCCAGTTCTAACTGTAGCTTCCTGACCTGCATACAGATTTCTCAAGAGGCAGGTCAAGTGGTCTGGTATTCCCATCTCTTTCAGAATTTTCCAGTTTGTGGTGATCCACAAAGTCAAAGGCTTTTGCATAGTCAATAAAGCAGAAATAGATGTTTTTCTGGAACTCTCTTGCTTTTTCCATGATCCAACAGATGTTGGCAATTTGATCTCTGGTTTCCCTGCCTTTTCTAAAACCAGCTTCAGAGCTGCAGTTTATTTTGGTTGCACTGGGTCTTCAATGCTGTTTGCGAGTTTTTCTCTAGCTGAGGCAAGTGGTGCATACTCTCTAGTTGTTGTCCAGGGGGTTCTCACTGCCGTAGTTTCTCCTGTTGAGGAGCATGGCTCTAGGGTGCATGGGCTTAGCTGCCCTGCAGCATGTGGGATGTTTCCGGGTCAGGGATGGAACGTGTGTCTCCTGCACTGCAAGGCGGATTCTTAATTGGACCACCAGGGAAGCCCCCAGAGCTGCAGTTTAAACAGTTCAGTGGAACAGATACTATAAATACTGTTAGCTGTATTCATGTTTAAAGAGACAGAACAGCTTGAGAAAAATGGATCGACACAGCAGGCCTGAGGCTGCAAGTTTTAGGAGATCCTGTGTGCAAGCCTGAGCTTCCCAGGTGGTGCCAGTGATAAAGAACCCACCCTCCAATGCAGGAGATGTAAGAGATGTGGGTTCAATCCCTGGGTTGGGAAGATCCCTCGGAGGAGGGCATGGCAACCCACTCCAGTGTTCTTGCCTGGAGAATCCTGTGGACAGAGAAGCCTGGTGGGCTTCAGTCCAAAGAGTCAGACATGGTTGAGTGACTCAGCACACATGCAGCGCGTGTGCAAGCCTGATCTCGGCTGGCATCCGGGAACTTGGCCTTTGGTGTTGTCGGTACTGTGCCTAGACTGTGGAGACAATTTCATTGACACGGAGCATCTGTTGGCCTCCCAGGGGTCTGGATTGTGGTACTTGCTGGGCAGGTGTCTGCTTGCCTGGTGCCTGCTGTGCTTTGTATGACCCCTCAGGGGAAGCACAGTGTTGAGAGCTGCACATGGATTCACCCAGACTTCGCCTGCCTTTTCCCTTATGATCCAATTGCCTGCATCCCTGTAACACCACTGCCGTAAATCTCAGCCATGAGTGCAACTATATGCTGAGTATCATGAATTCCTCTAGAAAGTCTCCTGATGTGGGAAAGGCCTTGTGGACCCACAGCAGTTCCACTGCCGGCTGTATCAAAAACATATTCAGCAATATTCTGATATCTCTATGTTTAAAAGCAGGAAGAGTGGACTTGTTAGAAGGAGCCCCTGGGTCACGTGACACAGCTGTGGCGTCTTGGTTTGTGTTAGTTTCTCGGTTGTGTCTGGCTCTTTGCTGCCCCATGGACTGCAGTCTGCCAGGCTCCTATGTCCACGTAACTCTCCAGGCAATACTGAAGTGGGCTGCCATTCCCGTCTTGAGGGGATCTTCCAAACAAGGGACTGAGCCTGGGTCTCCTGTGTTTGTGTGCTCAGTCACTAAGTTGCATCTGACTCTTTGCAATCCCATGGACTGTAGCCCACCAGGTTCAGCCTATGTCCATGGGACTTCCTAGGCAAGAATACTGGAGTGGGTTGCCATTCCCTCTTATATTTAGGGGATTTAAAAAAATAAGCCACAAACATAAGTGAAACCAACAAAAATGAAATAGATACATGGATATACAATTGCGAGATTACTCTTTACAATGTTAAAATGGGTCCAGGGACCTCTCTGATGGTCCAGTGCCTAAGACTCTCAATGCAGAAGGCCTGGGTTCAATCCCTGCTTGGGGAACTAGATCCCATATGCCACAAATAAAATTTTGCATGCCACAACTTAGAAAAAATAAAGACCCCAAATGAATATCAAAGATCTCACCTGATAAAACTAAAATCTGGCACAGCCAAATAATTAACTAATTAAAAAGACTGGCCCAGCAAGCTGTAATTCTAACACTTCCTTTCATGTGTGTCTTATGCATGTTCCAATTTGGAACCACTGGTCTCTGGGTATGAGAACCATTAGAGAAAAAAGGTCTCAGGTTCCTATTTCAAGTGAGCCTGCTTCCTGGCCCTGGAAGTGTCTGCTTTATGAAAGGGCGAAACCTTTCCCAGAACAGGACCTGAAGCACTCATGTGTACACAGCAGCTGCTGTCCTTCCATTCCTTCTCGCCCCCTACAGGCATCTTTGTGTGATTCCCAGAGGGTGAGACAGAGGAGCCTGTTGTGCTAAAGACCATGGGGTCGCAAGAGTCGGACAAGACTTAGCAACTGAAGACTTAGCAACGTGAGAAGGCAAAGATGAAAGCATCCTCAGATGGGTGGGGCTGGTTAATGGCACACACACTTTGCTTTGGGATGAAAAGGGGAAGAACTAACAATGATGATGAAGGTCCTTGGAGTGGCAAAATAAGGAAGCCCTTGTTCTGAAGCACAAAACAGCAGATTCTCTAGTCCCTCAGAATTGTTTTCCCCTTTGTCAGAACATAACTCATTCTCTACTCAATTTTTTAGCTGGCCCACAGCCAGACACTTAAGAGGAGAAAATCTGGAGTTTCATGGACAGTCCTTCAATGAAACCGACTTTCCTGCTCCACCTGTGAGTCTACATCTCTGCTGCAGCCCCTCTCTACAAGCTCCTGACTTCAGCCTTTCCCACTCTGCACCTCCAGGTGCTGTCACCTCACTCAACCTGCAATTAACAGCCTCCCCTACTTGCTTCACCATTGTGGATTTACACTTCAGCCTTTTTAATGGAAGGCTTCCCAGGTGGCTCAGTGGTTATTAAAAAAAAAAAAAAAACCTGCCTGCCAAAGCAGGAGCCATAGGTTTGATCCCTAGGTCAGGAAGATCCCCTGCAGAAGGAAATGGCAACTCACTCCAGTAGTCTTGCCTGGAAAATCCCATGGACAGAGGAGCTTGGTGGGTTACAATCCACAGGGTTGCAGAGTCTGAAGCAACTAAGCACACACATATATCTTGTTTNAAATGGCAACTCACTCCAGTAGTCTTGCCTGGAAAATCCCATGGACAGAGGAGCTTGGTGGGTTACAATCCACAGGGTTGCAGAGTCTGAAGCAACTAAGCACACACATATATCTTGTTTCTTAATATGTTGCTGAGTTGACCTTAACCATCTGCGCACAAATTTTTATGTGCTGTAACATTTTGCATACGTACTGTTTTTGGTCCTGTTTTCACTTCACTTGACATTTTTCGTATTGCTCTGTACTCACTTAGTCAACTTAACTGAGCAAGTAAGAGCACAACGAAGTCCCTGAAAACTGAGTCTACTTTTAACTCCAATAAAGAACATTTTACAAAACTTCCCATCCTTAGTATTCCTTCAATTTGTGTTTTTTATTGCTGGTTTACACTGAACATCAGTTCAGTCAGTTCAGTTGCTAAGTTGTGTCCGACTCTTTGTGACCGCATGAATTGCAGCACGCCAGGCCTCCCTGTCCATCACCAACCCCTGGAGTTCACTCAAACTCATGTTCATCGAGTCGGTGATGCCATCCAGCCATCTCATCCTCTGTCATCCCCTTCTCCTCCTGCCTCAATCCCTCCCAGCATCAGGGTCTTTTCCAATGAGTCAACTCTTCACATGAGGTAGCCAAAGTATTGGAGTTTCAGCCTCAGTCCTTCCAATGAACACCCAGGATGGATCTCCTTTAGAATGGACTGGTTGGATCTCCTTGCAGTCCAAGGGACTCTCAAGAGTCTTCTCCAACACCACAGTTCAAAAGCATCAGTTCTTTGGTGCTCAGCTTTCTTCACAGTCCAACTCTCATATCCATACATGACCACTGGAAAAACCATAGCCTTGACTAGATGGACCTTTGTTGGCAAAGTAATGTCTCTGCTTTTTAATATGCTATCTGGGTTGGTCATAACTTTCCTTCCCAGGAGTAAACGTCTTTTAATTTCATGGGTACAATCACCATCTGCAGTGATTTTGGAGCCCTCCCAAATAAAGTCTGACACTGTTTCCCCATCTATTTCCCATGAAGTGATGGGACCACATGCCATGATCTGTTTTCTGAATGTTGAGCTTTAAGCCAAATTTTTCACTCTCCTCTTTCACTTTCATCAAGAGGCTTTTTAGTTCCTCTTCACTTTTGGCCATAAGGGTGGTGTCATCTGCATATCTGAGGTTATTGATATTTCTTCTCCTGCCAACTGAATATGGCTGGCCCCAAATTTCATCTCTAACACCATCTTCCTCATGTAATGGTTTCTTCTTAGGTGGAATGTTTGGAGCTCTGTGTCAAGAATATTTTTCAGTTTACTATCATTTCCAGGAATATGTTACTGGGACAATGTCTGATTGAGATTGGTTGGCTGTTTGGACTACAAAAAATTATCTGATGGGTACAGCTCCAGTCTGTCTTTTCTAATTCCTGCTGAGAGCTCTGACAATGTTTTTCATCAGTGGTCATATTCATAGCTTCTCACATAACTGCAGAAGTAAATATATTTTAGGGTACAAACAAGTCCTTCATGCTGCTTTTGGAGACTGTGGGCTCCTGAGTTCTACTGCTAGAGATTCTGATTTAGTAAGCTGAGGGTAAGCTTGGTAATGTGCAGTTCAACACACACACTCTAAGCAATTCTGATGCCTGCAGTCAATAGAGTACAGTGACAGACAGTCATACCTTGGTCATCTGATGTCTAGCAAAGAAAGTCTGGCATGAGCTTTTTCATCTTGACTATTCACAGGGTTTCTTCCCTATGAGTCTTCTCATGTTGAAAAAAGATGTATTATAACTGAAAGCTTTCCCACACTCATTACATTCATAGGGTCTCTCCAGTATGGTTTCTCTGATGCCTAATAAGTTGACACCGCTGGCTAAAGTCCTTTTCACAGTGTTTACATTCGTAGGGCTTTCCCCCAGCGTGTGTTCTCTCATGTTTTGTAAGGGTTGATCGGTCATTCAAGGTCTTCCCAAGGTCAATGTGCTCATAGGGCTTTTCTCCAGTATGTGTTCTCTGATGTTCAATAAGGTGTGATCTCGGACTAAAGGGTTTAACACACATGTTACACTGACAGGGCTTCTCTCCAATGTGCATTCTCTGATGCAGAGTGGAGCCCTTTGGCTGAGAGCTTTTCCACAGTGACTGCATTCATAAAGTTTCTTTCCAGCACATGTTCGTTGATGCACAAGCTGAATTCGCTGCTGAAAAGCCTTCCCACAGTTGTTACACTCATAGTTTCTCTCCAGAATGAACTCTCTAAGGTGAAAGAAGGTAAGAGCTCCCAGTGAAGCCTCTCCCACACTGATGACATTCAAATAGTTTCTCTCCAGTATGAGTTCTCTGATGTTCAATAAGGTGAGAGATCCCAGTGTAGGCTTTATCACATTGATTTCATTTATATGGCTTCTCTCCAGTGTGAATTCACAGACGCCTAATAAGTTGAGTGCTTCAAATGAACGGTTTACCACACTATATTCATATTCATAGGGTTATATTAATAGGATTTCTCTCCGTGTGAATCCATTTATGTGTGACAAAGTCAGAGCTCTGACTGAAGGACTTTCCACAGTGAGCGTACTCATAAGTTTTAAGGCAGCGTGAATTATTTGATGCCAAAAAGGTTAGAGTTCCTCCTGAAAGATTTTCCTCATTCATGACATTTATATGGTTTTTCTCCAGTGTGAGTTCATTGATGCCTAATGAGTTTGGAACTCTGGGTGAAGGATTTCCCACACTGATCACATTTGTTGGGTTTTTCTCCCATGTGAGTTTTCTGGTGTACAACAAGGTCATAGCTCTGCCTGAAAGACTTTCCACATCGAGTACATTCATAGGGCTTTTCTCCAGTGTGTTCTCTGGTGTACAAGCTTAGAGCAACAGCTGAAAGATCTTGCACTATTTACATTCATATGGCTTCTTTCCAGTCTAAATGATGTCATAGTAAGTAAAAGATGAGGCCATGTGGGAGGCATCACAGTCTTCCTCATATATGAGTAGTGCCTCTCCAGGAGGACTTATTTCAGTCTGGACAAGGCATTTGTCACAACTGAACTGACTCTCCAAATGCGGTGGCTTGTGTTCATTAAGAGAAAAGCTATGATTAATGTTTCCATAGTTCTTACCATCTTTGCTGTTCTCTGTTGAAAAAGTTCTATTAAGAAAACAAAAGGAGGTACCATAGTTGAAACAGTCACTATTGACAGTATAATCATAAGGCTTTTTATTTCCTGTTTCAAAATCTGCAAGTTTATTCAAGTAAATAATCTGCCAGAAGGCTCTAGCACTTTGATCATCTTCACAGCGCTTCAGATCAGCCCAGTCTTTCTAATGACTAGTGAAAACTTAGTTCAGTTTTAACTTTTTACCCTGTGAGTTGACGTTATGGAAATATGTTCTTGTAGGTAATGTCGGAGGTAGAAGGCTTAAACTCAGATAATTTTCCTAAGCTCAGGCTCACAACTCCCATCTTGAGCAAAACGTCTCTCTGAGGTGAGTACTGTTTGATTCAGAGTCCTACTGTTTCTTCCTTTGCTGGTCCTGCCAAAGGTGCATTTCTCCTAATGACACCAACCTGGGGCCCTCCTCCTAAACATGGTGTTTCGTTTCCATGTGATAAGATGACCCTTCCACAGCAATATCCTCTTCAGACAGAGTCTTTCAAGTGTAGTCTTCCAGTGTGAAAGAAATCCAAATGGCCTGAATTATTAGAGAAGCTTTAGAAGGGGACGGTGGGATAAAACAGACCACCAAGTATGAGAGATATATCTCTGGGTCTGTTTCTAATCTATGGACTGTAATTTCATGCAGAATGTGAAATGGAGGGATGGCTCAGCAAACAGGAAATCAGTGTGTGTATGAGTCCCTCAGTCATGTCTGACTCTTTGTGACCCCATGCACTGTGGCCCGCCAGGCTCCTCTGTCTATGGATTCTCCAGACAAGAATACTGGAATGGATAGCCATTCCCTTCTCCCTGGGATCTTCCCAACCCAGGGACTGAACCCAGGTCTCCTGCATTGCAAGCAGATTCTCTACAATCTGAGCCAACAGGGATGCCCAGGGATTATCTGGGTGGGCCCCAAATGTTATCACAACTGTCCTTATAAAAGGGAGGCAAAATGAGACTTGATACACACAAAGAAGACAATCTGATCACAGAGCAGTGACGTGAAGATGCTGGCCTGAAAGACTTAAATGATGTGGCCACTGATGAAGGAATCCCTCTAGCCACTAGAACCTGGAAGAAAAAAAGGAACAGCTTTGCCAATGAAGCCTCCAGGGGGAGAATGGCCTATGTGCACTGATTTCAGCCCAGTGATGCTGACTGTGACTTCTAGCCTCCAGAGCTGTATGAGAAGCAATCTGTGTTGTTTTAAGTTACCCAGCTGGTAATCGGTTAGAGAAGTCACAGGAAACAAGGTCCTAACATGTGCCTCGAACTTATGACTCACACTCAGTCTATTTCCTGGTGCTGGATCTTAAAATGAGACCCCAAATACCAATGATGATTTAATATTCTTAATGGACCATTTCTATCATTGGGTCAGTCTGCCCACAGAGAAAAAGAAGGGTCTCTTTAACCATGCCAGAATTGATGCCACAGACTCCCCAGAAAATTACCAGGGTCCCTGAAGCAGTGTGCTTGGCCAGTGGACTCCACCAGCTGAGAACTTCTGAGGTTCCATTTCCTTGGTGGTAAGCCAGGAATAAGAATGCTTAGCTAGCAAGTGTTACTTTGAGGTGAAAATGAATCAGTTTGTGAGCCTCCCACAGTGTTTGGTGCATAGGGCACCAAACGTGGTTCTGCTGATGTCACCACCCCCATTACTGTCAGGAGAGGGATTCCTCCATCTGTTGAAGATACTGTGCTTAGTTGCTCAGTCAGGTCTGACTCTTTGAGACCCCATGGATTGCAGCCCATCAGGCTGTTCTGTCCATGTATTTTCTAGGCAAGAATACTGGAGGGGATCCTCCTCCAGGAGATCTTCCCAACCCAGGGATCAAACTCTAGTCTCCTGCATTGCAGGAAGATTCTTTACTGCTGAGCCACTGGTAGTAGGCCTCTAATAAAGAGTGCAATGGGCTCCCAGTTCAGGGCACTCAACTCAGTCCTCTAAGATTCCCACTTCCCTTGTCACTCTGCCCACACAACTGCCCTCTTTAGGTGGGTAGCCACCCACATCCAGTAATATTAAGGCCTCTCTCCAGGTTCCCATCCCTTTCTCCCATGCCTGCCAAGGAGACAAGCATCCTTCATTTGGCAAAGTACGACTTCCAGGAGGATGTTTTCCTTGTGCCAAACACAGACCTTCTTTCCCTCTTGGGGAAAGCCCTAATCTCTGCCCAACACTCCCATAACCACACTGTCCTCCTTCCCAAGACCCTGCTGTGTTCCTTTAGGCTGCTGCCTTGGAATCTCTGATAAGAAGTTTTCAAATGAAACAAAAGCCTCATGAAGGGGAGTGAAAGAGTATCTGGGGATGAAGGGGAACAGAGGAATCTTTGCGTGGCTAAGCTATGTCTAAGACATGCCTGGCTGTTGAAAAAATGGGCAAAGGAGGTTAAAATTCTACAGCAGTATCTGCATCAGAATCTTCAAATAAGGAAGACAGGCTGTGTGGGTCAGCCAGAAAGTAACGTCTAGGGTAGAAGAGAAGAAAGACGCTGCTGTAAACTGAATTCAGAATGATGTCATTTGAGTGCCAAGCGTAAGTAATAAGACTTCCAAGTAAGAAACAAGAGAGGATGCAGACATGACAGTTACAGGGTAAGAGGAGCAGGAACACAGGGGATAAATCAAACACCTCTAGGCTGGCAGAAGGTGGTGTGATGGACATACATGCTGCTTATTGTTAAGGGAAAGCAGCCTCTCAGAAAGGACCATGTACTGCATGATTCCAACTATAGGACACTCTAGAAAACTAAACTTACAGAGACAGTAAATTAATCAGTGGTTTCCAGGAGTTAGGGTGGAGGGAGGGATGAACAGGTGGAGCATAGAGGATTCTTAGGGCAGTGCAACTACTCTGTACACTACACCAGTGCATATGTAACATATTTGCACATTTGTCCAAACCCACAAAATGTACAACACCAGAGTGAATCCAATGTAAACTATTGACCTCTGATGGTAATAATCAATTGATGTAAGTTCATCAATTGTAACAAATATATAACCGAATGCAAGATATTAATAATAGGGGAAACTGCATGGGGAGGGTTGGCATAGAGAAACCCTGTACTTTCTGTGAGGATGAAACTGGCTCTAAAAAATAAAGTTTATCAGTTAAAACAAAACCACAAAAAAATCAGAAGCAGCTCGATTAGTTGGGGAGATGACCATGTTCTAAAATAGACTGTGGTGATAAATACAAGATATTAAGAAACTTTGCATGCTTTATACAGATGAATTGTATGAGAATTGTTTTAATATTTCCATATAGCTCCAATAGAAAAAAAAAATTCCAATTAGGCCGACATGCAGGGTAGGTGGTGGGCCTATGGGATGAGGGGAGGTGGGAAAGCAGGTCCAGGAATGGTGATTTAGTAGGAATCCTTCTGGAAGGCATGGATTCTTACCACACCTTGGGATCATTTCGAAGTCATGAAAATGTCCAACATGGAAGATGGGTGGACACCCAAATGGCAGAGCAAAGACCAGCAGGAAGGGAGGCCTGAGGAGCTGCCACCCTGGATGGAAGTTATGATGAGGGGTTTGAGGAAAACAGGAGGCATGAGGACCTGGGAATGAGACACGGTAGCAGAGGAGTGAAGACCAAAGGGAGATGGGGATAGAAGTGAACTCACGTGTGAGACACATGTTGACAACAGCAACAAGTGTCCTCTGTGGGTGGGCTGGGCAGAGACAGCCTGACATGGATGAGAACATAGCTGCCATGTTGGACATGAGATGGCAGCGGAGAACACGTGAGCAAACTTTCTGCAAGTGGTCTCTCTGCTCCTTGGACTTTTTAACTGCTGAGCTGCTGGCTTGTTCTCACCTTGGGGAGGTCCCTGCCCCACTCTCCACTGGTCCTCCTCTTGTTCCAGCTAGATCACATTTGGTTTTGAGAGCAGAAGTTCTGGTCAATGGAGGAAAAACAGAGGGCTTGGTCTTCTGCTGGGAGNGGGGAGGTCCCTGCCCCACTCTCCACTGGTCCTCCTCTTGCTCCAGCTAGATCACATTTGGTTTTGAGAGCAGAAGTTCTGGTCAATGGAGGAAAAACAGAGGGCTTGGTCTTCTGCTGGGAGACAGGTCAAGCTCTCATCCCTGGGGTCAGATGTGGATGGACTAGGAAGGGGCCCCATCCTCCCGAATAGACTCCCCACATCCTGAAGCACAAGCCACAGACTTGCC
Source organism: Raphicerus campestris (assembly GCA_006410735.1). Classification (NCBI taxonomy): domain Eukaryota; kingdom Metazoa; phylum Chordata; class Mammalia; order Artiodactyla; family Bovidae; genus Raphicerus; species Raphicerus campestris. The sequence continues at coordinate 110,711 of SJYW01003874.1, read as the reverse complement.
CTGGAGGAGGGATAAGCAGCAATACTCCTGCATCTCAAAGGGACCCACTTTCAGCACTTTCTGGGCCAGTCCAGGCGTGCCTGAAATGAGCCGCGCCCTGGGTCCGGCGATGGGCAGTGACTGCCTTGACCAGGGAGAACAGGTGACTACTACATGTCTCGAGAGCCACCTCGTGGTACACTGTCCTCTGGGCCAGGCCCAAATGTCCCACTCCCACCCATGTGAAGGTCACAGCCATGTCCTTGAAGCTCACAGTTGGCTGAAACACCACTGGTGTTACCATGGAGCCCTGCTTTCTTATGAGGAAGCTGGGGATAGGACAGCACAGGGCNTTGACCAGGGAGAACAGGTGACTACTACATGTCTCGAGAGCCACCTCGTGGTACACTGTCCTCTGGGCCAGGCCCAAATGTGCCCACTCCCACCCATGTGAAGGTCACAGCCATGTCCTTGAAGCTCACAGTTGGCTGAAACATCACTGGTGTTACCATGGAGCTCTGCTTTCTTATGAGGAAGCTGGGGATAGGACAGCACAGGGCAGGGAGAACCCCTTGCTCAGATCAGACTCGGACCCAGGTCCAAGGTGTTTTCATTTTTCTCTGGGTATCTCCTCTACTGCTAGTTGCATCGGTGATCCTGATGTTCTGCTTTGGGAACAACGGGGATCCCTCTTGGAGATCTTCACCCCCAGCTTCTGTACAATATCAGATTGGAAACCAGGCAAAGAGGATGCTCTAAATCAGGGGTCAGCACAGCCATGAGACAAATCAGGGCTGTGGTGTGTTTCTAGGAAGCTAATACCATGAGCTCAGTGGCTTCCTCGTGAAACCACGTGAGCCATCTGAGGGTGCCTTTGGCGCTTTATGGGCACACTCTCAGCTGCTCTCCTGAGTGGTCTCAGTGAGGGTCAATGGGCCAGAATGGCTGACTGTTTCTGGAGGCTCAGCTCTATTCACCCTCAACAGTCCACTGAGCAAACACCATGAAGAAGTCTGAAGAGTCCTGGCTCAGAGACCCAGGTTTGGGGAATGTCTGGCTCACTCATGTGGGAGCCCGTGCACTTCACCCCAAGGCACAAGGCAGCATTACAAGAACTCTCACGTGCACTGACCTGAGGAGGGGGGTGTTATTCCTGGACGCATTCCACAGCCATGGAGACTAGGGCAATGAGAACAAAGGTCTCCAACTTACCTGGGATGGGATCTGCTGAAAATATGCTTCCATTTCCTCCTCATATCTGGAGATGCTGTTGTGAAGACAGAGGTCCTCAGAAAGCAGGGTTAGAGTTGGGGGGACAATTAGGGATTTAGCCCCTACCTCAGTCCTCCCTGGTGGCTCAGAGGTGAAAGCATCTGCCTCTAATGCGGGAGACCTGGGTTCGATCCCTGGGTCAGGAAGATCCCCTGGAGAAGGAAATGGCAACCCACTCCAGGATTCTTGCCTGGAGAATCCCATAGACGGAGGAGCCTGGTGGGTTAGGGTTGCAAAGAGTCGGACACGACAGCAACTTTTCACTTTCAGTGCCTCCACACTCCCAAGTCCACCCCCGTGCCCAAAGGTGAGAGCAACCAGTGCCAGCTGAGGACTGTCTTCTGGGGAGTGTAGGGCAGGGAGGCGGAGCTCTGACCACATGATCTCCCTGTTCAAGGCTCTGAGGTCAGCCAAGGTGGCTAAGCTCTCTCACTGAAGAGGGCCAGTCTGCCTAGCTCTGGGCCTGGACTGTCATAGGCTCAAGGTAAATGTCGAGGCATGTGCTGGGGTGTCTGAACCATGAACCCAAAGACACACAACAGTACCTCAACACTCAAATAAAGGAGGGGCCAGTTTTTCCTGTCATCTCAGGATACTAAATAGAGAGAAATGGAGGCATTGTCAAAACAATTTATTGTACAATTTTAAAAAATATCTCAGTAAAACATCAGGCGGTTACTAAAAATTGAGGTGGGGGAAGGGGACAACGAGCATATGAAAATTCCCAGGAGGACAACTAAGGGCACTCTGTGAGGGGGTATCAAACTTCTGGACCTGCTGGGATGCTGCCCAACTGGCCAGAAGCCATACCTATTATCCCCTGCTTCGCTTAATGCTGCCATTGCTTCCCATACTCTGCTTATCTTATCCCAAACCCTTCCCCCTGTTTGACTCTCTCTCAGTGTACTAAAAGCACACCTATGCTGCATGCTTGGAGGCATACACACACACACATGTGTACTCCACACCTAAGACGACCACTCAAGGCTCTACGTGAAGCTATCTTGTTCTGACATTCCTGCCCATCCATGGCCGATCTACTACATGTGTTCATTTTCACCTTCAGGTCCTCTTCTTCCTTGTTGGAGACATCCAGGGCGAGGGCTGGGAACACCTCCCCTCCACAGCCAGACTGCCTGCTTTCAAAGTCCTACCTCCACCAGTTGCCTCTGGAGGACCCTGAACAGGCCTCATCTGCAGAAGTCTGGGAGGAGAGCAGGCCTGCTTTGTGGTGCTGCTGTGATGATTACAAGAGCTGCATTTACAGAGTTTAACACTTGTGCTGACACACAGTAGGGGCCACAGCAGATTTAATTCCATTGGTTACACCTGGACATAAAACTCCTTTCCCTCATGCTAGACCTCTTTCTAGAGGCCTCTCTTTCTAGTTTCTTCCCCCCACCCCACCCCCAGGCCTTATGTACTGCTGAAGGCCTTATGTCCAGCCCAGACCTCCCTCCCACTGCCATTCTCTCCTCCATATCCAGCCACGCCTCTAAAGACTTGATGAAATAAAAATCTTATTTCATGGCAAGACAAAAACATTTAACCTCTTTCGTTGCTCATTTGGCCCTCCTCCCTCCCACTTAGTGTGCATGGTGCATCCGCATTAACCACACCTGCTTAGGGGACAAACTTCCTTCTTTCTAAGGGGTCACAACGACCCACTACCCACTTTGTACTGCAGGACTGGATTACATCAACTGTCAATTCCTCATCTGACACATGGCCCTTTGTCTCAAAAAGTATATAACTGTGCTTTGACCTCCAGGGTGGAACAATCCTCAGAGCTTTCTGAAAAGCTGCTTCCTGAGTTATAATCCAAAGGCTTGAATAAAATGTCCCATTTCTTTCTAAGAGCAATTATAGATTAATGTCTTCGTCCACAGACTCAACACAGCTGATAGCGTCCAGAGTTCCCTCATCTCCCCGCGGCCTCCATCCTGGCTCCTCACTAGAAGCGGAAACTCAAGAGCCCTCCTCACACTTTCTGCTCCCTCGGCACTGCCCCTCCACTGAGCCATCCACCGCCGGATTCTATTTACTGAGGCTCTGAAACCCAAACCCCAGCCCTCGCGCACCCGGCAGTTCTACGGCCCGCTCTCCACACCTCCAGTCATGTTCACCTCTCCAGCGCCTTCTCACACCGATCTCTCCACCCGGGCCAGCAGCACCAAACACAACCAACACGGGCCCCCAACACACAGGTGCGGGTGTGCCGGTGACTTCTGCTCTGCCAAGACTGCCTGTAATTCTCTGTCCACCAGGACAACATATACTTTCTCTTCAAGCTGAGTTCGAAACCCACGTACCAGTGGAAGAACCGTGCCCACGTGCTGAGCTCGGGAGGCCTGTGGGGCACAGGGGAGCGTCCGCGCGGGCTCCCGGGCCAGGTCCACCTGAGCGCGCGAGTATTGGCGGCACTTCCGGTAGGTGGCGGAAGTGCGCCCGCTTGGCGCGAGGAACTACGAGTCCCAGAAAGTCGCGCGCCGGCGGCGGTTTTTCTCGCTCAGGTGGCAGTTTCTCCAGTTGCCGCAGCAGACATTACTCCTCGCGGCGGCAGCATAGTGGCCTTTGGCGTCTGGGTGTGGAAGTCGAGAGAGACCACCTGCCGAGGAGCACGGAAGACGTTTCCACAGAGCCCGCTAGAGCAGGGGAGTCAGCCACAGCGGGTGTTTGGCAAAGGCTCAAAGGCCGGCCAAGGAGCGGGTAGGGCCTCGGGTGTGTTCTGAGTTGGAGTATGAAAGTTGGAGGCCGGCTAACCAGCAGTGCGTCATCGTGTGTGATTGCTTAGGGAAGCTTGTCTGGCTTTCTCCAATTGGTCCTAAGTGGGACAGGGGCAAAAAATAGGGAAACTGGCAGTTAGTGAGCAAGTCCTTACTGTTTTGGACCTGTTGCTACAGATTGTGGGTCAGAGAGTTGTGTTTTATGTGGTCTGACCATTGTGTGCATATTCAGCCTCACTGCCTAGTGGGGCTGAGACCAGACCTGCTATCCCGCCGTGGCTCTTCAAGGTGGGAGAGACCACAGGAAACCTTCCTAGGGCGGCCTTCTGGCGGGAACTACTCTGGCTCTTCGTGAAAGAGGTTATCTGTGATAAGCTCTTAACTGAATACTTTCAATATTTAGACATCACTTAAAACTTGACTAATTTATAATTTATGCAAAATACTTTCATGGTTCCAACATGAAAACTACAGACACCAAAGTGTATTAAGAGAAGCCTAGCTCCTTTGGCTTCTCATCCCTGTATCCCTGTCCTCTCCCATTGGTAATTATAAGTTTTGGATTATCCTTCCGTTTAAAAAGTATAAGCAGTAGATTCTGTAAGTGTATCCTACACTCTTCCTTGGGTAAAAGCTTCGCTACTATACATAGTGTTGTGACACACTCCATTGTTTTCCACCTAACCGTTTGGTGGGAGATTGTTCTCTGGCAACTGCCAGGGCACCATTGTGTGTCAGGACTGCAGTTCCTTCCACCAGCCCGCTACTGATGACACATAAGCTGTATTGCTTTACAGACAGTGCTGCAAAGGATATTCCCGTGCCTACATCATTTTGCATTTTTGCTAGTGTAAATTTAGATGTCTAGAAGTGGGATATTGGGTCAAACTTAAGTGTGTTTTTAATTTTGCCTAATTCTTGTCTTTTGGAGGTACACCTGTATCAGTTCAGTTCAGTCGCTCAGTCGTGTCTGACTCTGAGACCCCATGAATCACAGCACGCCAGGCCTCCCTGTCCATCACCAACTCCTGGAGTACACTCAAACTCATGTACATAGAGTTGGTGATGCCATCCAGCCACCTCATCCTCTGTCGTCCCCTTCTCCTCCTGCCCCCAATCTCTCCCAGCATCAGAGTCTTTTCCAATGAGTCAACACTTCACACGAGGTGGCCACATTATTGGAGTTTCAGCTTTAGCATCAGTCCTTCCAATGAACACTCAGGATGGATCTCCTTTAAAATGGACTGGTTGGATCTCCTTGCAGTCCAAGGGACTCTCAAGAGTCCTCTCCAACATCACAGTTCAAAAGCATCAATTCTTCAGCACTCAGCTTTCTTCAAAGTCCAACTCTCACATCCATACATGAGTACTGGAAAAACTATAGCCTTGACTAGACGGACCTTTGTTGTCAAAGAATGTCTCTGCTTTTTAATATGCTATCTGGGTTGGTCATAACTTTCCTTCCAAGGAGTAAGCATCTTTTAATTTCATGGCTGCAGTCACCATCTGCAGTGATTTTGGAGCCCCCCCACCCAAAATAAAGTCTGACACTGTTTCCACTGTTTCCCCATCTATTTCCCATGAAGTGATGGGACCAGATGCCATGATCTTCGTTTTCTGAATGTTGAGCTTTAAGCCAACTTTTTC
>SJYW01003874.1:75965-92938 GCA_006410735.1 Raphicerus campestris | reverse complement strand
CCCCCCGCCCCTGCAAATATATGCCAGTTCTAGACCAGACTGACTTGGAATCTGAGATTCCCTCCACTCCTGGTTTGATCTTGGCCATGTCTCCTCTTCTCTGGAAGATCAATTTTCTCATTGTGCCAGGGGAGCCCTCAAAGTTGGGGTGTAAAAGCTGAGTGTTGGTGTCACTGGCAGGAACCACTCTGCCTTACATGATGAGTGGAGCCTGTAGGCAGAAACCCAGCACCCCACCCAGGAACAGATGGAACACTGTTGAACAGCTCTCCTACCAACCGGACCCTGCAGGCTTGGGTGTGCTTGTAATTCCAGGAACAATCATTGCTCTGTTGGGCAGTGCCTCACGCAACTCCAGGGGTGCCCCTACCATGCAGAACACTGCTCTCATCTCTTTCTTTCCTGTCGGGAGCCACGTTAGGCATTACTGACAAAATGGAAGCCAGGCCCTAAATCCCCTCCTTTTGTTCCGTAGGCACGGACCCGGAATGAAGGAGTTAGGCTTTGTGATTCTGACTTGTTTTTTCCTTTCCTCGGCTGAGTTGACTGAAGAGAATATTAAGGTGTTTATTGTTTTTGAGAGGAGCATGAGAAGGCATAAAGCCTTCTGCAGCTGTACTCAAAGAATAATTCATAAAGTTGATCATTGACATTTGTTCAAGGACTTTTACAAGAGTGTTCCAGGGTGAGCACAGAGGCCACAGCTTGAGACCATGGGAGGGATTGCTATCTGAAACCTATTTGTGAGAAAAGTGTTTATGGCAAAGGAGTTTGCTGAATTTAGGGCTTAGGAATAATTAAAATAGTTAGAAGCTAAAGATTTAAGGGATGCTGTAATGTTAACATATTCTACTATAGCTTATAGAGATTAGGGACTTTAGAGATATTTATAGCTAGAAGCCCTTTCTTAGAAATAGTGAGCTTAGGATACTAGGGGAAAGCAGGACTTACAAAGATAAGAATTACACTGATGCAGCATGGACATTAGCATGAGTTACAGTGTATTCACAAGGACACATGAGAAAAAGTAGATAAGAGAATTGCTGAGGAAGGAACTCCTTTTGAGGGGCAACAGTGATTTTGGGAGAAAAATAAATCTGGGTCAATGGGAACTAAAAATATCAAACCTCTGACCTAATGCTTTTATAAAAGTATAAAAGACAATCATAAGCTTGAAATAAACAGGAAGTCCAAAAAAACCTGAGAGGCTGCTTCAGTTTCTCACTGACACCGTTCACCCCTCCAGGTCGAATCCCTGGCTGCTGGAGCTGGACTCTCTTTCCCATTTTGTGAGTTTTTAGCTTTTCTTTCTTTTCGTGTCATGAAAGGAACTCCTGCCTTTGGCTGCTCCCACTGAAAAGGCAGCAGGGATAGTCTCTGCCACTTGATAACATGCTTTATCAGGATTACCGCTCAGAGGTAAGGAGACTTGTCAGCTGCCTGTTGCTGCATCCTGTGTGAGTAAATGTTAATTAACCTCTAAGTACAATCTCTAATTCTGTCTCATCACCAGTGTGGTCCTGATGGTACACTTCTGTTAAGATGTTAACAGGGCTGCCCGTGAGAATGCCCACTCTGAGACCCAGCCCTGTATTGCTGGAAACAGCAGCAGTGGAAGAAGCCTCTGCTCTTGTGCTCCTGGAAATGTCTTCTTTGCTAGATGTCCTATTTAAACAGTTTGCAAGTGGGCACCTCACACCACCTTAACACCTAAGATGCACCGTGGAGTAGTGCCAAGTGAACCTGGCAGAGGGCTTCTTGTTGCTGAGGGCTTGATTTTAACAAACAGTAGGGTCCAATAGGGAAGGAGCTTTTGGATCCGTTACAGAGGTAGGAACAAATGCCATTCATGAAGCTGCATTGCTGGTGTCAGAAGAATGGTCAAGCGGGCACTCCCTCTCTGAAGAGCTCTGGTTAATTTCTAATGCAGAGGCACACTGCACATTAGGGAGAGGAGGTGCAAACAATTTTAGGTTTAACTTTTTCTTGTTCCTCCCTAAAATACAGATTTTCTTTCATTAAGTGAAAGCAGCAAACACTGACCACCAGGAAAACCATAGCCAGCTCGTGGAATGGATTCCAAGCTTGTTGCATGTCAGGCATTCAGGTGAGATACACTCAGGAGATGGGCAATGGTTGAAGCTGTTCCCTCCTGAGACAGGCTGGGATCTGAACCCTGGGATCCTTTGCTGCAGTGCCTGCACCTGGACAAATGGTCTCTTTCAGCAACAAAAAACTAAGAAGCTAAAAGGGACTAAAACTAGCTGTGTGCCTACACAGTTGGGCACATTATCAATGATGAGATACAAAAAGACCAAAAACTGAGCAGAAGCAGGGTACTGGCATGCACCCTGTACACAGCGCCACCCAGGGGGTGGGCAGACCACCTAAGTGGCCCTCCTGCCCAACTCCTGGACACACCCCTGCTGTCTCGCCACGTAAGGAACCAGCTGTCTCCTCAGGAAGCCAGCAAAGGAAGCTGTTACTCGTTTTCCCTCCCCTGAGCTGCAGCATGAATCCCAATAAAGCCTTGCCTGAATTTCTTGTCTGGTCTCTCATCTGGAACTTTGTGATGAGATTCTTCAGTGGATTTCAAGTCCCCTCCAGAAAAACTACTGGGTACTCTTAATGGTCAATCCCTGGAACCTAACAATGATAGGAGGTGTGGCTGTCACACACTTTTTACTTCGCAGAAGCCAGGTACACTTAGCTTCTCAGTTCCTTATCCTGCTTCTTCCTGATATCCTCAGACAAAGGAGGAGATAGTCCACACGATTCTATTTTTGTTGTTTTTTTAAAATTTGTTAATTATCATAGGAGCATTTAAGTATTTTTAAATGGGACCAATCAACTATTTACCCATTCCACTTTTATTCTCATCCATGTGCAAACTTTTTTTAAATGTTACGACAGCATGACCATGTACATAATTATTTTTCACTTCATATAATTACAGAATCTGCATAAACATTAGAAACTACAGACTCTGCATAAAACCGATTAGAAACTACGCAAATATCCCCAAATGGTAAAATATCTAAGTGAAAAAGAACATTGATACTGTAAGTCAAGAAACACTGACACGACATTCCCATCAAGTGTTTCAGTCTTGAATCGTCTAAGGAGACATTTAGCCACATCAGTGCCTATTTTACTGTCCTGTTCCTTCTCAAATCGAGGCCTCACTGCTATTAAGAACACTGTCTAGTTGATCACCTTTATAGGATTTTCTCTTAAGGACTCCTATAAAAGCAGAGGAGCAGAGATTGACCATATGTCATTACACTAAAAACTTACTTAATTCAGGGATGCAACACGGGAAGAGCACCAAGGGAAAGCATTTCTTCACTGGTTGTATGAATAAGGTTTTTTTCACTATGAATCCTCTGGTGTCCCATAAGTCAGATGGTCTGCTGAAGGCTTTTTCATGTTACATTCATGTGGTTTTTCCACCTATATATGAATTTTCTGATTCACAATAAGATAAAAATCTCCATCTAAAGATTTCCCACATTGGTTACATTTACAGAGATTCTCTCCCATATGGAGTCTTTGATGTCCAATAAGGTGAGAATTCCACTGGGAATACTTTTCCATGACATTTATGAAGTTTTTCTCCAGTGTGAGTTCTCTGAGGTGACACTTCAAAGTGAGAACTCCAACTGCAGCATTTCCCACCTGATTACACTTGCACGTTGAAGAGAGAGGCTTTATCTTCAGCGTGAGTTCTTTGATGCGAAATTACATCAGAGCTCTGAAGGAAAGATTCCTTATATTAATTGTACTCATTAAGACTTCTCTCATTTTTTGATAGACATTAAAATAAATGAGAGACTTCCCACACTGACTTCAACAGAACAGTTTTTCTTCAGTATGAGTTTTCTGATGCCTTAGTTGAGAACTCCCGCAGAAAGCCTCCCACGTTCACGGAGCCTTTCTGTAGTACAAATTATGTAATGTCAACAGGTGGGAGCACCAGGTGAAAGACTTCCCACCACTGATCACATTATGCAGTTTTTCTTAGGTATGAGTTCTTTAATATGCAACCAGAGGAGAACTCCACTTAATAGATTTACCACAGTAATCTTGTCATAGTCTCCAGTATGCGTTACGTCCTATAATTCTAGACATAAACACACACCTCCAATTTTTAGTGTCCTTTGAGGGACTGTTTCAAACGACACTAACCTCCAGTAGGTCTTGATATACACAAATATTATAAACAATGCTGGAAGTGGCCATTGTGAATGAAGAGCAAGGAGAAGGAAGACCATATAATTTGGTAGATGAAGATCCTGAGGAATTGGTCATCCATTAGCTCATTCCATACTCTGAAGAGCTCCACTCTCATACACCAAAGTCCTTATTTGCCCCTTATTTGAGCCCTGAAAAACTGCTTTAATCCTTTATGCTTCACCCTTACCTTCTATCTTCCATTGGCCCTATTCTTCCAATTACAATCTAAGCCCCTAGGGGCTGGAAGATGATTCTCACGAGGTCTTTGAATTCTTTTCTGTAGGCATTCAAGGCCTGCTTGTTGAGCAAATAACCAAATATATGTAGATCTCTTGGCTCTGCTGCTCACCGGTTCTGTCCCCACAAATAGGAAGAAGACTGCCAACCTGGGACGGTTATTGTGCACACCAAGAAGATACTGAAGCCACATGGGAGCTCTCTTGGTTGTCTAGATGGTTGGCATTCATTAAATTCCAGCTCCAAAAACCAGCTGTAATGGTGGTTGTTTCTATGTTCTGTGATCTGTGGATATGAGGCAGAAGAAAACCAGATCTTAGCTTCTCCATTTTCTCCAGCCTTCAGCTGACACAATGTAATAAATCCTGCATTACTTTATGCTATGTTAAGTGTGAACTCTTACATTCACATCAGAGATGAGGTGTCTCTGGCCTTCTGAAGCAATCAACTTAGGACATGAAGTTACCCACAGCCTGAAATCTTTCCCAGCTGAGCCTTTATTACTTTCACGTTTCCTTTAGTGGTGAGTACAGAGGCTCCCGCCATGAGACTAGGGCACCGCTGGCCCTCCTGGTGGCATCACCCACCATTCCCTGCTTGATCATCCTCTAGCTCACCATCCAGGCTGCTCATATAATCCTGACAGATGTCCATTCATCTGAAGGAGGTTCGGGCAACTCCAGCCCTCCTACCTGCTGATCATGCTCCCAGAGCATCTCCGTCACCTGCCTCCCCACACACTCCCCTTATACACTCTGGGACAGATTCCCACGTCCACCCAGGGCCCATCATTTTGTTTTAACATTGCTTCTTTTAACTAAGTCATTAGTGAAAAGATGTTTAAATAGGTGGGAAAAAAACAGAGACCCTATTACAGAAATATATAGTTTATTTATCCATGTTCTCTTTCAACCCTTGTCCATATGCATAAATACTTTACCACAAACATCAGTGCACAGACTTCTTGGTATCTGTTTTTTTAAACTTACATTATAAGCATTTTCAGGTTTCACTAGTTATCACTCTTAACAGCCAATGAACAAACAAATTAGAATGGCAAATCAACTGAGCAAACACCGAGGAGCGAGTGATGTCTTCACTAGCAGTAACTCCACGCTGGTTTTCTTAAGTGCAGGGCGGTGTCCCTGGTCGTCCTTGGGTCTTGAGAATATCACCACCAGAGACTTTCCATTCATATCCGAATCCCAACCAGGTTTCCCCAGGTGACCGTGCTGCAAAGGTGACGCCTCCTCAAACGGCGTGAGGGCTGGGCGGTGGGCTACTTCTTCCTGCATTTCACCCTGCTGTGCGTTTTCTGGTGCCCTATCAGGTGCGAGCTCTGCGTGAAGGCCTTGCCGCACTTGCTGCAGGTGTAGGGGCGCTCGCCGGTGTGAGTCCTCTGATGCCGGATGAGATGGGAGCTCTGGCGGAAGGCTTTGCCGCAGTCCGGGCACGGGTAGGGCTTGGCCCCGGTGTGGGTCCGCAGGTGCTGGGAGATGGCCGAGCGGTCGTTGAACGTCCTCCCGCAGTCGTGACACACGAAGGGTCTCTCCCCGGTGTGAACCCGCTGGTGCTGCCGGAGGGAGGAGCTCTGCACGAACGCTTTCCCGCAGTCCCGGCACACGTAGGGCTTCTCTCCCGTGTGGATCTTCTTGTGCACCGAGAAGTACCTGGGGTTCCGGAACGTCTTCCCGCACGCACTGCACCGGCACACCTGGCTGCCCTTGTGGATGCGCGTGAAGGTGATCTGCGGCGCGCCCCGCGGGCCGGGCCCGCCGCCCGCCGCCGCCCTGCCGCGCTGGGGAGGCCGCGTCCCGCCCGCGCCGCGCGGGCCCCTCCGCGGCCAGGGCTCGCGCCTGCGCAAGCGCTTTCTGGGAGCGGCCTTGCGAAGGGAGCCGCGGCCGCGCTCCGGGCCCGCGCTCGCCGGGGGCTGGGCGCTGTCCCCGGGCGGCGGCGGCGGCGGCAGGGTCTTTTCCGAAGCCTGTGTCACGGGTTTCAGCGCGGGGTCCCAGCCGCCCGGGGCCCCGGCCCCCGGAGCCCCTCCGGCGGTGCAGGGCCGGGCGCCATCCGCCGCGGCCCCCGCCTCCTCCTTCAGGGGGCAGGCGGGCCCCTCCTCTGGAGGGCCGGGCTGTGGTGTCAACTGCTTGCTGTCCAGGCTCGGCTCCCACCCTGAAAGAAACCCAGACGTGTGGAGCGCCTTGAGAGAAAGGGCTGAAACGGGTTGCTAGTACGACATAATCAGATATCCAGAAGCTTCCTCCCGCCCAAGGGCAGCCACGCAGGCTGGCGAGGGAGACGGAAGCACTGAAGCTGCAGGGCTCGGCAGAAGGCTGAGCGGCTGGGTTCTCATATCCCCTTGGGGTCTGGACCCGAGGCTGCCCCTCTAGGTCTACAGCGTCAGCTAACGGCCTGGAGGCCGCAGGGGAGTCTTGAAGGCACACATAGGCCTTGCGCTGGGCCCAGAGGAGGTATAAGCCTGGACTTGCAGCCTCTGGGGCATCCCAGTCCTGGGGACGGTGGCAGGGCCTTACCCACAGACACCAGGTGTCCGAAGGTCTCCAGCATCACGTCGTGGTAGTCAGTCCGCTGCGTTGGGTCCAGCAGCCCCCACTCCTCCGTGCTGAAGTCCACAGCCACGTCCAGGAAGGTCACTGGATCCTGCAACGTCACACACCTGTCTCAGCAGGAAGGTCAGAGTCCTTGGTAGGTACAGAAGAGAGGCTGGCAGGGGCATTCCAACAGAGCTCACTGTGCTGGCACTCCCCAGCTTTGGGGGTTTCCTGGGAAACACTGTCTGGGCCCGCAAGAGGGCCAGTGAGTGTGTTCTGATGAAACCAGAGTCTGGGGCCCAGGCTGGAGTTCCTTCACAAGGACTACAGTGCCACAGACTGCTTCCTCTTTCCCCGACTCCCCACAGGGGCCTTCCCCTCGGGTCGCCTCGCGTGCGGCAGCAGACCAGCTGCAGTGCGGTCAGCCCTTTCAAGATGCCGACCAGGACCCTGGGAGTGAGAGGGCTTCCACTGCCCTGTGTCTGGGAAGCACTCTGCCCACAATGGGCAGAGCCTGCTTGAGAAGCAAGAGGCTGGAGCACCTGAATACAGCCATACCCGCCTGTGTGAAGCCTGAAGCCTGCCTCAGCCCACTCGTTACACGAGGCCACTTCTGTGCTCAAGCCAGGTGTCAGCCCTGACCAAGGCCACATAACACCGTCACTGGCCACTTTCTGGGCCTCAGCAGTCAGTAAAACAGGACCAGCCCTATCCTGTCTACACCCTGGCTCTGGTTATTTTGAAGCAAATACCAGGCTTTGTTTTAGTCATAAACACCCAAGTCTGTGTTGCCAGAGAATGAAGTCTCTTTCGTTTTAACTGAGATCCAGCAGCCATCTGCATGCCAGGGCTCAAGGCTGCCTGCCTCTCACTTGGCCCTTCCTCCTCCATCCAGATGTACTGACTCTGGGTCACTGTGCCCCATCACGGTCTCCAATGACACTATGGACGCTGGAGGGCAGGCCTGCCGGGGAAGTCAGGACCAGAGAAGGAGAGGGCAACACTCCCCACTCACCTCAGGCAGTGCCTTCGCGGGCCAGGTAGCTGTGTCCTTCTGCTGAGCTGCGGGAGGGAGAGCGCCGGGGGGGCCCTGGGTGGGCAGTGCTGGGAAGAGACGTCAGCACAGGGTTAGCAGGCAAGGGCAGCCCACCTCCGGCTCTGGGACTCCTGGGGCCGGCACACACCCACAGCTCATCCCATCAGTGCCCGCTGTGACCTGTGCCCAAACCCCACTTTTGTGACCACAGGGCACCAGCGTCCTTCCTGCTGGCCCCTCTCCCTGCCTCTCCAAGGACTGTTCTGGAGCCAGGCCCTCCACCTCAGCAGCTGAGTCACTGCCACACCACCTCAGTAGCTGGCTTCACACCTTCTCCTCAAACAGAGACCCACTGCTGGCCTCCGAGTCCTCCCTCCCCACGGAGGGTGGGAGTTTCTCTGGCTGCCAGGACCAGACTCATTCCCTCAAACACATCTTGATGCAATTTCACCAAGTTTCTTCCACTTTAGAAAACAGCTCTGCCCAGCTCTGTGATGCTTTGACGTGACTCTCCCCCACGTGTCGCCACATGGTCCTTAGGCTTGAATAATGATGATGTGCTCCCCGCTGGCCCCCCTCCACCATCAAGGGGACACATGATATGGCCCAGGCTGGGCCTCCAGGCTGTCGCTTCCTCCTGGCCAAAATGACTGCATCAGGGACAAACCCTGCCCCCCAGCCAGCCAATGAGAGCCAAAGAGGCAACGGCTGGAACATGTAGGAAAGAGAAATCCCATGCTGGGAGCCACTACATGGAAACAGTGTGCATGTGAGTGCAGCTACCAGAGGAATGACATAGCAGAGGACAAGCTCGGAAGACATCTGGAACCGCTGGGTCTAGCCATGCGTGAACCTGAATCACTTTGGAAATTTTCAGTAAACTGTATTTCTCCCTTGAACCACTCTATGCAAGGGTTCATAGTGGTCACACCCAAGTTCAACAGATATGCTGACCAAAAATGTAGGGTTCCTTGGAAAGCCTATTCCATCGCCTTCTATAATACTAATTGGTTTCGTTTGCCCCCATGCTGTGACTGGACTCACTGACTTTCACCTTATGAGCTTGACAACCGTCTTCCTGGCACCCGTTATTGGTTTCCTGGTGTAACAAGCTGCCATGACAGGGCTCAAAATAACATGGGTTTGCTGTGTTACGGTTATGGAGATCAGAAGTTTGACACAAACTCAAGGGGCTAAAATCAAAGAGCGCCCAGGGCTGTGCTCCTTCTGGAGACTTAAGGAGAACATAGTCCTTGGTCCTTCCAATTCCCGGAGGCCCGCTGCTCATGATGCTTTCCTTCTGGAAGCCCTGCTTCAGCTGTCACATGTCCTGCCTGTCTTCATAAGGATCCTTGCGATGACCTTGGGTCCTTCCAAATAGTCCAGGTTAACCTGTCCATCTCTAGATCCTTAACATTATCACACATATGAAGCCCCTTGTCTGTTTCGCCATGTGAGGTTCAAGGGGTTCCAATGTGGATATCTCTGGGACCCTCAGCCTGCTGACCACAGCACCCCAGACTTGGTGCACATGAAGAGACCACTCCTGCAGCCGCCAGCCTCGCTCTCTGCCCACACTTGCTTCTCCAGGAAGCCCTGTTCTCTGGATGCCACTCTCCAGGCTCAGATTCCCTCCCTCCTCCTCAAGCATCAGTCAATCAGTCAGTCATTCACTCAAGAAGCATCTTTCGAGTACTGGTCACGGACATAGAAAATGGAGGGGAGCAAACAGGTGTCTGTGCTCTATAGAACTCAGCCTAATGAAAATCAGGTCTCATCAAGGCTGGATCCCTAGTACATCCCAAACGTGTGCCATCTCCCTGGCCCACCGCTGCTGGCACCGCTCTACCCCGCTGCTGTGAGGTGCAGGATCATTTGTCAGACTCCCATATTTCTTGCTAGGCTGGAGGCGTGTTGACCTCACAAGTCCATGAGTCCTGTCGGTCTCAGTCATCACCTGATTCACAGCCCCCAGTGAGTGTGTGGTGGTGGAAGCCATGCCAGAAATACATATACATACACCTGTGAGACTGAAACGGATGCAGCAGGGATCCCAGAAGTTAAAAATGAAGCACATTGTCTGCTGGCCTCCATCAGAAATGTGCTGCGGGCTCCTGAAAGAAGGCGGTGCCAGGGTGGGAGGGAGGTGCTAGAGGGAGGGGCCGTATGTGCACTTATGGCTGATTTACACTGTTGTACAGCAGAAACTAACGTAACACTGTAAAGCAATTATCTTCCAATTTTAAAAAAAGAGACGCAGTGCCAGGCCCCACCCAAGAGTTTCAGCAGCTTTGAGGTAGGGCCTGAGGCCTTCCATTTCCACAAACAGGTCCAGGGATGAGGCCATTCTCAAAGTTCTTCGATCTAGTGGTAGTGACAGGTATGTCAGCAAGGAAACATCTAAAGTAGGAGTCCCCCATCCCTGGGCTGCAGACAGGTACCAGCCCAAGGCCTGTTAGGAACCAGGCCCACAGCAGGAGGTGAGAGGCGGGTAAACCAGAAAAGCTCCACTGGCTGATCCCCATGGTTTCCATTACAGCCCAAACCACACCCTCCACATCTGTCTATGGAGAAACTGTCTTTCACAACATTCCTTGGTGCCGAAAAGGTTGGGGACTGATGATCTAAAACTCTGATTCCCCAAATGGAGTTGGGGAAGGGGAAGAAGCAGATGCCCTTGGCCTAGACGGAGTGGGCACCACCCTTCTGCCACCTGTCAGGAAGCCTGGGTTCTTCTGCTCCCACCCTCAAGACACCCTCCTAGGAACAGCCATCTTCCCACCCTTCCATGGAACTCACTTTCCTCCTCAGAGATCCAGGTCACGTCCTCCACCAGGGCCACTGCCTGCCGGCAGTCCACTGGATGCTGCGACTCCACCCACTGCCGCAGCTTCTCGGGCAGCGCGCCCAGGAACTGCTCCAGCACCAGCAGCTCCAGCATCTGCTCCTTGGAGTGCGCCTCGGGCCGCAGCCACTGGCAGCAGAGCTCCCGGAGCCGGGCCAGTGCCTCGCGAGGAGCAGCCACCTCCTCAAAGTGGAACCCCCGGAACCTCTGCCGAGCCATCTCAGGATCAGCCGTAGGCTTATCCAGATGTTGAGGGGGCTCCCTGAGGACCTCTGGGCTCAGGCCCTCATCTTCAGTATACAGGGCCCGGATCTGGGCATTCCGGGGAACAGCCACCTCCTGGTTCAGGGTGAGGACTTCAACCACCTCGATCTTCATCAGGGGATTCCCGGCAGGAAAAGGATCCAACTGAGCCTCAGGACACTCTGAAAGTTGAAAACAGAGCAAGGCAGATGGGCAAAAAAACGCATGAAAAGTTTCTCAATGTTGTTAGACACCAGGAAAATATAAGTCAAAAACCACTGTGAAATATCACTTCCCGGCCTCTAGGATGGCTTTTATCAAAGATGGGCAGTAACAGCTGTTGGTGAGGATGTGGAAAACCTAGAACTCTTGCACACTGGTAGTAGGAATACAGAACACTACACTGCTTTGCAAAACAGCCTGGTAGCTCCTCAAAAAGTTACACATAGAGTTATATCATGATATACGGATTTCAATCCAAAAGAATTAAAAACACATGTCCACACAAAAACGTGTTCAAGAATGTTCACAGCAGTATTATTCATAATTGCCAAAAAAGGAAAACAAACGTCCATCAAATGATAAATGAATAAACAAAATAAGACTTATCCATATAATATATTTGTCTTTGGCAANAAGAATTAAAAACACATGTCCACACAAAAACTTGTTCAAGAATGTTCACAGCAGTATTATTCATAACTGCCAAAAAAGGAAAACAAATGTCCATCAAATGATAAATGAATAAACAAAATAAGACTTATCCATATAATATATTTGTCTTTGGCAATAAAAAGGAATGAAGTTTTGATACATACCACAGCATGAATGAACCTTGACAACATTATGCTAAGTGAAAGAAGCCAGACACAAAAGATCACATATGTATGGTTCTATTTATATGAAATGCCCCAAATTAACAAATATATATATAGAGAAAGTAAAGTGGTTTCCAGGAGATAGGAGAGTTGAGGGGGTTGGGGGGGGTGACAGCTTCTTGATGATATAGAAACTATTTTGAAATGAGATTATACTGATGGTTGCACAACCTTGTGAATATAATAAAAACCACTGAACTGTTACTTTCAAAGGGTGAACTTTATGATATATAAATTATATCTCAACACAGAATAACAACAACAGAAAAACCCAAGACAACAAGAACCATGTTGCTATATATGCCTGCAGCCATGAGGTGAACTGAACCTGATCCCACCTCCATGCGGGCCAAGAATGAAAATATCTGGGAATGGCAGGGATGCGGGGTCTTGGCATAGAGTCCAGAGAGCATTTGCTAAACAGAACTCCAGGATGGCCTTGAAATGCTAAGGAACGTGCAGGAAGTAACAGGAAACAAGAAAGTTCTCTACAACTCCAAGAAGAAACGCTAATTCTGAATGATTTAAAGATTCAAAAAATAAATTTAAAAAGGTNGTGACGGCTTCTTGATGATATAGAAACTATTTTGAAATGAGATTATACTGATGGTTGCACAACCTTGTGAATATAATAAAAACCACTGAACTGTTACTTTCAAAGGGTGAACTTTATGATATATAAATTATATCTCAACACAGAATAACAACAACAGAAAAACCCAAGACAACAAGAACCATGTTGCTATATATGCCTGCAGCCATGAGGTGAACTGAACCTGATCCCACCTCCATGCGGGCCAAGAATGAAAATATCTGGGAATGGCAGGGATGCGGGGTCTTGGCATAGCGTCCAGAGAGCATTTGCTAAACAGAACTCCAGGATGGCCTTGAAATGCTAAGGAACGTGCAGGAAGTAACAGGAAACAAGAAAGTTCTCTACAACTCCAAGAAGAAACGCTAATTCTGAATGATTTAAAGATTCAAAAAATAAATTTAAAAAGGTAAAATTATGATTTACTTTCAATTAGACTTGTTTTATTGGAGAAGGAAATGGCAGTCCACTCCAGTATTCTTGCCTGGAGAATCCCAGGGACGGGGGAGCCTGGTGGGCTGCTGTCTCTGGGGTCGCACCCAGTCGGACACGACTGAAGCGACTTAGCAGCAGCAGCAGACTTGTTTTATAAAGACAGAAATGGCATGGCTGATATCAAGAGCAAACCTGTACTTTCACCATTGCTATTTTAAGTATTATAAGTGGTTAAGCACAGCTCTACTTGGAAAGGAATTTATAGCATGAACTCAAAGCCTAACAATGGATGCCTGGGAACTTTACCAGATGAATCTGCTTATATCAGGGAGTGATCCAGAGATGAAGATACAGTTTCTGTGATACCCAGAGAATGGACACACAGACAAAGGCCAGCCAAAATGAAAGTGAAAGTGAAGTCACTCAGTCATGTCTGACTCTTTGGGACCCCATGGACTGAAGCCTGCCAGCCTCCTCCATCCACGGATTTTCCAGGCAAGAATACTGGAGCGGGTTGCCATTTCCTTCTCCAGGGGATCTTCCAGGCCCAGTGATCAAACCTGGTGGCAAGAGCCACCAGGCTCAGTGGTAAAGAGTCTGAGTCCACCTGCCAATGCAAGAGACATAGGATCCATCCCTGACCCAGGAAGACCCCACAGGCTGTGGAGCAACTAAGCCTCTGTGTCACAAATAATGCGCCTGTGCGCTAGAGCCCATGTCCCACAGCCACAGCTCTGCGATGAGAAGCCCGAGCTCCACAACAGAGAGTAGACCCCACTCTTCGCCCCTAAAGAAAGGCCAGAGCAGCAACAGCAAAATAAAAGTATTAAAAAAAAAAATAAAGCTGGCTGAGGGGGCCCAGTGGACAAAGCATTTACCTCAATTGGACTCATCAGCGCAGCCGTCCCAGCCAAGTTGGTAGGTGGAGGGGCACCAGCAGGGCGGCTCCTGTTCCAGCCCGGAGACAGATTCTGGCTGAATGGAGCCCACGCTGAGTGTCCGATCTGCCCCAGAACAGCTATACCAGTGCCTGTCCCACTTGCTATATCTCCGCGCGGCCCAGGGTTCCCAAGATCCCCACCAGGCAACTGATCTGAATACACAAAGAATTCACAATGGACGCCTAGGAACTTTACCATACTAATCTACTTATGAGCAGCCAGAGATGAAGACATGACTTCTGTGATACCCACAGAATGAACACACAGATAAAGGAAAGCCAGTATAAGACAACAGAACTCCGAACTACTACTTCTGTGGCAACAAGCCCAGCTCTCAGGACTTGGTTGGTAACTTCCAGCTTTTCTTTCTGACCCCCAAGCCAATAATCTCCAATCAGAACCTTCTCTTTTTTTCACCATGATCTTCCCCCTTCCAGTCTGCTTTACTCTCAGTCCAGTTAGTAAAGAATCTGCCAGCAATGCAGGAGACCCCGATTCAATTCCTGGGTCAGGAATATCCCCTGAAGAAGGGATAGGCTACCCACACCAGTATTCTTGGGCTTCCCTTGTGGCTCAGCTGGTAAAGAATCCATCTGCAATGTGGGAGACCTGGGTTCGATCCCTGGGTTAGGAAGATTCCCCTGGAGAAAGGAAAGGCTGCTGCTGCTACTGGTGCCAAGTCGCTTCAGTCATGTCCGACTCTGTGTGACCCCATAGACGGCAGCTCACCAGGCTCCCCCATCCCTGGGATCCTCCAGGCAAGAACACTGGAGTGGGTTGCCATTTCCTTCTCCAATGCATGAAAGTGAAAAGTGAAAGTGAAGTCGCTCAGTCATGTCCGACTCCTAGCAACCCCATGGACTGCAGCCTACCAGGCTCCTCCATCCATGGGATTTTCCAGGCAAGAGTACTGGAGTGGGGTGCCATTGCCTTCTCCAAACGAAAGGCTACCCACTCCAGTATTCTGACCTAGAGATTTCCATGGACTGTGTAGTCCATGGGGTCGCAAAGAGTTGGACACGACTGAGTGACTTTCACTTCACTTCACTTCAAACACAAAGGATGGTGGTTGGCCTCCCCTGCTGGGTTTGTTCTTGAGTAATAGCCTCTGCGTGTCCTCTTTTGAGCGGGCTTTATTTCCATAACACTCACTTCCTGAGCAATGTGGCAAATGATGGAGTCAAACTGGAAGACACAGGGAGTGCTCAAACACAGGTCAACAAAATTGTGAAAGATCCCCGTGTGAGCATTATAAAATCAGTACATTGATTTTAGGGGGACTATGACAACATTGGAATGTTTCTGTCACATGCAGTAAAAAGTAGAACAGGAAATTACTGTTAAAAACGACTTCCCTACCAAGTTTACGCTTAACCTCTCTTATCCAAAACTGTATCCCCTTTCTTGTCCCCTCTTTCAATTCCGTGCTAACTGAACAACAATCAACCAGTGTCAGATGACCAAAACTGCTGTGATCGATACCATGGTACTTTAAACTGAAGCTGTCTGTCCAGGGCAAGATGAGCTAACACATCCTGGAGCCATGGATCACCTGGCCAGAGACGTCGCGATAAGTCATCTCCAACTGTGCGACGCTATGGAGCCCACCAGACTCCTCTGTCCATGTGGGATCTCCAGGCAAGAATACTGGAGTGGGTTGCCAAAAAACAGGATTAAGAAATGTCAAAAAAANGTTAGGAAGATTCCCCTGGAGAAAGGAAAGGCTGCTGCTGCTACTGGTGCCAAGTCGCTTCAGTCATGTCCGACTCTGTGTGACCCCATAGACGGCAGCTCACCAGGCTCCCCCATCCCTGGGATCCTCCAGGCAAGAACACTGGAGTGGGTTGCCATTTCCTTCTCCAATGCATGAAAGTGAAAAGTGAAAGTGAAGTCGCTCAGTCATGTCCAACTCCTAGCAACCCCATGGACTGCAGCCTACCAGGCTCCTCCATCCATGGGATTTTCCAGGCAAGAGTACTGGAGTGGGGTGCCATTGCCTTCTCCAAACGAAAGGCTACCCACTCCAGTATTCTGACCTAGAGATTTCCATGGACTGTGTAGTCCATGGGGTCGCAAAGAGTTGGACACGACTGAGTGACTTTCACTTCACTTCACTTCAAACACAAAGGATGGTGGTTGGCCTCCCCTGCTGGGTTTGTTCTTGAGTAATAGCCTCTGCGTGTCCTCTTTTGAGCGGGCTTTATTTCCATAACACTCACTTCCTGAGCAATGTGGCAAATGATGGAGTCAAACTGGAAGACACAGGGAGTGCTCAAACACAGGTCAACAAAATTGTGAAAGATCCCCGTGTGAGCATTATAAAATCAGTACATTGATTTTAGGGGGACTATGACAACATTGGAATGTTTCTGTCACATGCAGTAAAAAGTAGAACAGGAAATTACTGTTAAAAACGACTTCCCTACCAAGTTTACGCTTAACCTCTCTTATCCAAAACTGTATCCCCTTTCTTGTCCCCTCTTTCAATTCCGTGCTAACTGAACAACAATCAACCAGTGTCAGATGACCAAAACTGCTGTGATCGATACCATGGTACTTTAAACTGAAGCTGTCTGTCCAGGGCAAGATGAGCTAACACATCCTGGAGCCATGGATCACCTGGCCAGAGACGTCGCGATAAGTCATCTCCAACTGTGCGACGCTATGGAGCCCACCAGACTCCTCTGTCCATGTGGGATCTCCAGGCAAGAATACTGGAGTGGGTTGCCAAAAAACAGGATTAAGAAATGTCAAAAAAAATGATGACTAACCCCAGCCTCTCCAATCTTTCCCTTTAAAACACTCCTAGGATTTGTCTCCACAAAGCAGTTAGAACTGGACAGGGAACAACAGATTGGTTCCAAATAGGAAAAGGGGTCCGTCAAGGCTGCATATTGTCACCCTGCTTATCTAACTTATATGCAGAGTACATCATGAGAAACACTGGGCTGGAAGAAGCACAAGCTGGAATCAAGATTGCC
>SJYW01003874.1:16685-65412 GCA_006410735.1 Raphicerus campestris | reverse complement strand
CAAGCTGGATTTAGAAAAGGCAGAGGAACCAGAGATCAAATTGCCAACATCCCCTGGATCATGGGAAAAGCAAGAGAGTTCCAGAAAAAGATTGATTTCTGCTTTATTGACTATGCCAAAGCCTTTGACTGTGTGGATCACAATAAACTTTGGAAAACTCTAAGAGAGATGGGAATACTAGACCACCTAACCTGCCTCTTGAGAAATCTGTATGCAGGTCAGGAAGCAACAGTTAGAACTGGACATGGAACAACAGACTGGTTCCAAATAGGAAAAGGAGCACATCAAGGCTGTATATTGTCACCCTGCTTATTTAACTTATATGCAGAGTACATGAGAAACGCTGGACTGGAAGAAACACAAGCTGGAATCAGGATTGCCAGGAGAAATATCAATAACCTCAGATATGCAGATGACACCACCTTTACGGCAGAAAGTGAAGAGGAGCTAAAAAGCCTCTTGATGAAAGTGAAAAAAGAGAGCGAAAAAGTTGGCTTAAAGCTCAACATTCAGAAAAGGAAGATGCTGGCATCCGGTCCCATCACTTCATGGGAAATAGATGGGGAAACAGTGTCAGACTTTATTATTGGGGGCTCCAAAATCACTGCAGATGGTGATTGCAGCCATGAAATTAAAAGACGCTTGCTCCTTGAAAGAAAAGTTATGACCAACCTAGATAGTATATTCAAAAGCAGAGACATTACTTTGCTGACTAAGGTCCATCTAGTCAAGGCTATAGTTTTTCCTGTGGTCATGTATGGATGTGAGAGTTTGACTGTTAAGAAAGCTGAGCGCCGAAGAATTGATTGTTTTGAACTGTGGTGTTGGAGAAGACTCTTGAGAGTCCCGTGGACTGCAAGGAGATCCAACCAGTCCATTCTCAAGGAGATCAACTCTGGGATTTCTTTGGAAGGAATGATTCTAAAGCTTAAACTTTGGCCAGTACTTTGGCCACCTCATGCAGAGTTGACTCACTGGAAAAGACTCTGATGCTGGGAAGGATTGGGGGCAGGAGGAGAAGGGGACGACCAAGGATGAGATGGCTGGATGGCATCACGGACTCGATGGACGTGAGTCAACTCTGGGAGATGATGATGGACAGGGAGGCCTGGTGTGCTGTGATTCATGGGGTTTCAAAGAGTCAACTCAACTGAGCAACTGAACTGAGAGAGCAAATGGATGGTAACAGAGAACATTAAGTATTCTTGAATAAAGACTGCACAGTATGTGACCACACCCTGATAGGCTGGTTTCCTGCCAAAACGTGTTTGATAGCCATTCAAGGTTGTAGACTTTTCACCTTGTCCTCAGGAACGGGACCATTTTAAAGTTCTTTGTAGCACTATTTTAAAGATTTCTTTTATCATCCTCTTGGAGTCTGGCCTAGTCTTCAGACTCTCCTGTTTGAAGATTTCCTCATCTCTTGTAATTTTTCCAACTGTTTATTCACTCGTTTCCTGAGCTGTAATGTCAATTATTTCCTAGCAACTGGGGACATGTGAAGGAGACTGAAATAAGGATGCCTGGCTAACTCGTGCTACTTAACATTTGTTCTAGATGTTCAGATAGATAACAGAACCCAAATTGGAGAAACAGAACCTGTTTTACTATATATTCATATAGTTGACCCTTCACATCTGTCTATACTTCACAGTTTTATTGTATTTTTTTTAAAGTAACACGGAGTACTTCACGAATGGCCTGTTATCCTTACACAGGGGCCATGCTAGTCCTCTCTGTGTTGTTCCAATTTTAGTGTGCATGCTGCCGAAGCAAGCACTGTACTGCACCATTTTATATAAGGGACTTGAGCATCTAGATTTTGGTATCTGTAGGAGTCCTAAAACAATCCCCCATGGATATCAAGGGATAGTCCTAATGTGATCAAGGTTTTAGAGTTTGTCTTTCTTATGACAATCTGGTGTAAAAACAGAATGAGACATTTCATTTCTGTTATTCGGTGTGGGTCTCTTCAGTCTGTTTTTCTGTTGTTCTGTCAAACAAGGGGAGAGCTAAGATGAATGATCTGCCTGCACAGATTACATTGAGAATCTGCTCTCATATGAGTCCTCTGATGCTGAACACAACGAGGACTCCTACTGAAGGGCTTCTGGTCAGTGGGTTCTGTGACTCCTCATGCCTAACATTGATTACATTCTCAGATACTCTTCAATATCTACTCCTATGATACTGAAAACAGCTGTTTATGAAACCTCTCCACAGCAGCCATTTCTTTGTGATTTCAGAGTTCTCAGATACAGTGATTTGATGTAAGAACTTTTCCAAACGGAATACAACTAGAATTTTTTGTCTAGTATGAATTCTCTCAAATCAGGCTATAAGCATTTCCTGCTATGATTCCTGGGATTTCTTCTATTTGAGTTCTCATATTGAAAACACGTGATGAAAAGGACTTCCTCCATTTGAGGTTTTTTTCATGTTAGTCTCCTCTGTGAGCTGAGCTAAAACTAGGCTTTCTCACACTAAACATATTTACTCTTGTTCCTAAAAGAATTATCCTTTGTATAAAACAAATGATTTCCTACATCCCCCACATGTTGGTTTTATAGCCCATGTGAGTCCTCTCAGGCTACACAAAAAATCTCAAGAAGAATTTCCTCCTATTCCTCCCAACAATACAATCTTCTTGTACTAGCCTTTTTTTCCTACTAATTGTCTATACTAATTTGAGTTGCCACATTCACGTTCACAGGGCTCTTCTGCTTAAATTCTCGACAAATCAAAAAAAAATGTAACTGTCCTGCAGGCTTTCCCTACAATCATGACCTTCAAAATAGTGTCTTTATTCCACTGCATTGTCCCTAATGTTTCAATCTATATAGATTATGTCTCAGGATATATAGATTATGTCTCAAGATATTCCACCCAAGCCACACATATGGTAGGTCATACTTTCTTGAAAGAACATTGAGAAGGCTTAAGATGTGAGTGCCATCAAATATTTCTCCACACTTTTCTTCACAGCATCTTTTCAAATTAGTGCCTTCTTGAAGATTTAATTCCATGTCAGGCATTTACCCAGGTTCTTTTCTACTTCGACCACTGTCTGTGCTGCCATTTTTGCTGTCATGGAGAGCTAAGACACATGCAAACTGGGCTGTATTAATGAGGCCTAGCTTTTGTTCAGTTCGTTCTCTGCCTTGAGGAGAGGCACAGCTACATTAGTGCTGGGAGAAAGGGACCACTGAAGGAGACAGTTCTCTTAACAGTAAGCAGGCCATTCCAAACACCTAAGACTCCCATTACAATGTTTTTATGCACTGCCTGGATCTCAGACAGGGGCATGCCACTGGCTTCACAGACCTTTACTTGGGTGTTTCTAAGTCGCCTCCTATTCATACTCCATTAATAGAACCAGTCAGGACATGGTACAGTTGCAAAAACATGTGAATTTAGATGGAAGCTGTTAGGTAGTTCTTTGCACAGTTCATCCGTTTGCTTAAAATTATTTCAACATAAAAACAAAAGCCAAGAAAACCTATTTCCACCCTTCAAAAGTCTTGGCCTTTACCAGACTTCCATGTCACTGACCAATGCCCAAAATTCCAGAGTAGTAATAACCTCTGTTTTCAGTTCAGTCGCTCAGTTGTGTCCGATTGCGACCCCATGGACTGCAGCACGCCAGGCTTCCCTGTCCATCACCAATTCCTGGAGCTTACTCAGACTCCTGTCCATTGAATCGGTGATTCCATCCAACCATCTCATCTCTGTTACTGTATTTTAAAAACGAGCTACTGGTACATTTTAAAAGTGTGCATGAAAAATGCATATAAATACATACATTACAAAGAATAGTCACAAGAAATCCCTTGAAGCCTTCACCTGTGAGCAGTTCTTTGCAGCTTCCTTTCCTGTGCCCTCCTGGTCAGTTACTCAACCGGCCCCACTGGATCCACCTCACATGGAGAGGAGCCAGCTTCTCCCAGCCCTGCTGCTATTCTCTTGGGGGCAGATATTAGCCACCTTTTCCCTAGGTACTACTAACGCAGCCCCCCGCCTGCTCGCATCTGTGCCCTTCTGTCCGCAGAGGTAAAAAGCACAGCACACACCTACTCAAGGAAGATGAGACCCTCTTGACAGTGGAGGCCCCAAACTTAACTTGCCTATTAGTATACCTCAGTTACTTCTTCCCAGCCTAACAGGTGACTTTCCATTCCCAGAATGTGCCACCCTTGCCCCATTCTCAGGGTAACCCCCAGTGGCGTTTCTGCACCAGGAAATGAAGCTCTTCACCTCTATTCTTGCCCATCTGCCGACTTTCTGTTCTACAGGCATTGGCTTAAAATCTTGGCCCTGCAGTGTCCCCTGACCCCACCTCTAGAGTAATTCCCTGTTGCTTCCTGCTTTACACCATGTTCTTTTTCTTCTCTGTCCTTACCACTAGTTAACTGGCGTTTACCCAGTACATCTGTGTAGCGTGTTGGTAGAAGGTGCTCCTCTGTTAGATGGGGGAGTCTACAATCACAGGGATTCCACTAGGTCTTTGGCTTACTACCAAGTACATACTTTCTCTTTTTTATATTGCATAGGACACAAGGGGCCTTCTACAAATATTTCCGAGGTCCAGGGGAGACAGTGGAGAAAAAAACATTACATAAAGGATTCTTTGGAACACAGCATGAACATGTTAGGCACCTGTCACCCCAGACCTAGCTTGTAACACAGGATCTTTCGTTCTAGGACACCACCCGATTCTCCCATCCCCTGGGAAGCCAGCTTTTCTGACATGTGCAGAAACATAAGTGCCCAGTGCCCCCCATGGCAGCTAGATTCAGGAAACTTGCTAGATCATCCAGAGATGCATGGCTAGAAGGTCATCATCACCAAAGATGCAGGCCAGGTACAGGTTTCACAGCTGGACACTGTGAGTAGTTTCAGAGCCACTTGCATTAAAGCACAGAGAACAAAGGGGGAACACAAGTTCTCCTTACAAAGCCAACACACTCTGATACAGAAGTGTGCAAAGATAACAAACACAAAACCATCCACCTCCCCAATATAATTTATGAACACGGATGCAGAAATCCTAAAAAAGTTAATTAGCCATCAGGACATTACAACAGGGGCACATCTATAATCATGTCACTGTTAACTGTTCAAATCAGAAAATCTCCATGATCACCTTGGAGGGCTTTGGAGGGGGAAAATTGGGGCTTGTACTAATTTTCATTTACTAGAAAGGGTGAGATGACTGTTCCTTTATCCAGATAAAAAGTGATATGAATCAAAGCAGAATCCATAAACTTTCCCTTTTAAGTCAGAGACCAGATACTTAAAATCATCACATTCTCAGCCCAGTGTTTTCGAAGTAGTAGCTGTGAAGAATGTAATTACCTCCTCACCTACCCCGAATGCAAAAGAAGTAAAATAATAATACTTTATACTTGCCAATAATATGACTCTGTACTGAGGAAATTAATGATGACTTAACAAAACTGTTACAAATAAGAATTTAGCAGCAGGATACGTTCATCTGCAGCAACTATGCAGGACTGCAAGGGAGGAGTAACCTGGGCAGATCAGATAGCAACTGGAGGGAATGCTCAACCACGTATAGAAAGCCTGACCAGCGCGCTGAGGGGAGTGAATCCCTCCTTGTACACCTGTGCCAGAACTTGACTGAGACCAGTTCTGATCAAATTTCTGGATGAAGTTAAATGTAATATACATTCCAACAGCATTTTCTCAATGAATCTTGACAAGCTAATGGTAGGTATTCATCTGGTTGAGAACAGATAATAGGTTTTTTTAGTTAAAAAAAAAATAAAATAGAGGGCCTACCGTTTATCCAAGATTGTTACAAAGCTACAGTAAGGACAGTA
Organism: Raphicerus campestris; assembly: GCA_006410735.1. Classification (NCBI taxonomy): domain Eukaryota; kingdom Metazoa; phylum Chordata; class Mammalia; order Artiodactyla; family Bovidae; genus Raphicerus; species Raphicerus campestris. The sequence continues at coordinate 59,569 of SJYW01003874.1, read as the reverse complement.
ATACGGTACTAAAACACTGACAGAGATCAAGGGACCATAAGGGCCAAGAAGGCCTGCACACAACGAACAGTGATTATGAGAGACGATAAAAATGGTGTTCCAATCATCAGAAAATGGCACTGAAAAAACTTGTGTCCCACACCAATTACACAAGGAACCCAGTACATGAAACAGCTAAACAAAACCCCAAAGTACCAGAATAAAGAATTTTTACAATCTGCCCATGTGTGGCATGAAACCTAGATTAGGAATAAAGACAGATCTGAAAGAAAAAAATCTGAAATCATAAGACTTCCTTATGGAGACTAAAGGTAGGAGATACATAGTGGACTGTTATCTGCAGTGTTATTAATCTGTAATACATAGTAGAGTCCTCCCCAGCACCACACACAAAAGACAAAACCAACAGAGGGGAAAAAAGGAAAACAGAAAAACTCACAAAAGCAAAAGTACAAATTATCTGTAAACTTAGAAACCAAACTGAATATATCTTTTCCTATCAAATCTATAACCCTTAAAAACAGAACTATAAGTCACCGTCTATCTTACGCAGCTATATGTATTTTAAAGGAACTTAAGACAGCAGCTTGTTGCTACCAGATTTTTTCACTTACATCTTGGTTGATTATACATTCTGTTTCTAGAAATGCTATCTACACAAAAAACCCAACTTGATTGTGCAAAAAATTGTATGCAAGGATTTTTTTTGCAACCACTTGAATGTCCATCAAGAGAAAAAAGTCAAAGTCAAAAGTCTACACTGTATTTGTGAATGAGTGATGCAAACCTGTCTCCAATGAGTATGGTCACACCCCCCCAAAACACAAACTTACATAAACGTAAACATTAAATCTGGCCACAGCCACACACCAGTTACCGGAGATTACAAAAGGGAAGCAGGGTGAGGACGCCCCTGCTGCCAACCTGGCACCAGCAAGAGGTTCCCATTCAGCCAAGCAGTGCCCCCGACTGAAGCCAAGGAAAATGCAGAGCTTGATTCAGCCTGTTTGCAGCTGCTCCTCACGACAGCCCACTAGGGGTTTTCCCCCGTCCACCTCCTTGGCTGAGACACTAGTTACTGATGAACCAGGGTGCCCACACCAGGACTCCCATGTGCCTGGTTCTCACCTGAAAAGGGGTCTTGAATTCCTCTCTCCACCGACCAGAGCTCTTCCTCTTCCTCTAACTGAGATACCACATCTGGCTTGGAAAGCTGATGTTCTGCCCAAGGGAAAAGAGACAGTGCTTGGGGGTCTGTGTTCGGGAGAAAGTACTTTCCTGCTGTAGCAATTCTGTCCCTGTGTTCTCCCTGGTAGACACGGCTTCTGGTCTACGGCAGCGTTGCTAACTCCACCCATCCCCTTCGCCAGCTGCTTCCTTTGCTGGATTCTCTTGACTGTAAAGGAGGTAGTGGGACTTGGTTCTGGTCAGTAAAACACTAAGGGAAGTTTGTCAGCTGGGGGGTTATGGCATTTTTCTTTGTTTGTAAAGTGTGCCAGCTATAGAGAGAGAACTAGTCAGGGCTGCCCTGGTGTTCCTTTCTGCCTTAAACTTGGATGGACATAATGCTTGGCATCAGTGAGCACATGCTAACAGAAGAATGAAAACTTCACAGTAACCATGCAGAGATGGAAGGGAGCAAGGCCTTTGATGATACACCCAAGCTGTCAGACACTGACGCCACGTTCTGGAATTCTTGTTACAAAAATAGTAAGCATCCACCAGCAGTTGGAAACATCCCCGATAGGCCCACATCCCTGATATTGAACACCTCTGAGGGGTGAACACCTCTTGAGGGGTGGACTAGGTAAAGTTTCAAAAGTTACATGTAAAGTTGCCCTTTCCCTCAAGCTCCAGGGCCTTGATCCTTGAACTCAGATCCCTGCAGACTGAGCCAAAGCAGACACAAACTTCAAAGGCACCACATTCAGGCTGCAAAGCACAAATCTTTATTGACACAGAGGCCATCCTTACCCACTGAGACCAGGTTCCTGTAGTTCTCCAGCATCACCTCCCTGTACAGGGACTTCTGTTCGAGGTCCAGCTTTCCCCACTCATCTGGGGCAAAACCCAAGGCCACATCTTCAAAGGTCACTGGTTCCTAAAACCCACAGGTGCCTGTTCAGCCAGGGCCTGTTGTCACCCGTGCTGACAGGAGGAGGAGCAGGAGGAGGGTGACTGAGCACATGTAGGCACAATTAAGGTGACTCGAGCATTCCAGATATCTCATCACGAGTTTCTGGATTTGAAACAGCAAACCCGAGCTTGATCCTATCAGGTCACAGCAAGTCGGACAACCCATTAGATCAGAAAACATTGTTCATTCTCTGAAAACCTTTCCACTTCTTACTAACCTGAGGATTCCAACAGTGATATCAGGTGTATCCTTTTTCCTACGGAATTCCATGAGCTAAATCACCACACTTCAGCCTTCAGCCTCCATCCACTGGCTATTCTGCTGCTACTTCCTTCACCTATCAGGGATTCTTCCCCATCTCTTTTCACCCAGTGACTAAGCTTTAATCCAAAGTACTACTGAACCCTAAGTTTACACCTGATTCCTGTTTACACCTGCCAATGGCTTTCCCCGTTCCGTTTAAAAGATAAATTAGAATCCCCCGCGATTTGTCCTCTATTCTATTTGCTCCCTTGGAAAGCTAAGCAACTTGCTATCCCTCCGCCCACTAGGGTCTCTCCTCCTACAGTCCCCGACCCCTTACCTAGATGCTAGGGGGCCTGGGGGTATCCCAGGGAACGCATGTGCCTGCATCACCCCTCCACCCCCGTTCCCAAATCCAGCGGTAGACTCTGAAACTTATCAAGAAACCTCTACTCACACGGAACCAATCCGTCGGAAGCCCGGAGGCCATAACTTCCTCTTCCTCAACGAGTCCCCTGGGAGTAGGCAGAGTCCTAAGAAAGTCGAATTTGGGAGGTGGAAGGGGCGTGAGGGTTAGATCAAGGCCCCCGCCCCCTCGGCCCAATCAACAGGAAATGACAGGTCTAACTCCAACCTCGGAAAATGCTCTCAAAAGTCGTCTCCACCTGTTCTCGAACAGCCAGAGGGGCAATTTCCCAACCTCCTCACCCAGATGGAGTCGGCCCCTTACCCAGCTCGCAAGCGCCCGGATGGGGTCGGCCCGCCTCGCGCCCCTATGGGCCCCGAGTCCCCGATTCTCACTGCCCTAAAGGCCCCACGGCGGAAGGACGGCAGACGAGGCTGGCTCTGGGCTCCTGCGTTTGGCGAGGTAGGGGCCGCAACTGGGCGCTCCCCGCGGAGCAGCCCGGGAACACAGCCCCCGACGGGCGCAGGTTTCGCGCCACACTCACCCTGCGCGCGCGCGCCGTACAATGGCGCCTGTCAGCCCCCGGCGAACTGCGTCAGTGCGTCCATTTGGACTACAACTCCCAGAGCCCCCCGCGGCGCGGCGCACCCCACGTTGTGGGCGGCGGACATCTTGGCGGCCAACTCCGGCGGTAGGCGAAGCCCGCGTCGCGGAAAGAGGGCCCTTGGTGATCCTGCTGGACAGGAGGGGGCCTTCGAGGGGCAAGTCGGGCCGCTGGTGGGTCCCAGCACCTGCATGGGCGGCAACGCAGGCTGAGAGGGAACCTCGCCAAGCCTGGAGGGCTGCAACGCTTGGGACGAATGGGAAATGCAGAAAGAGAAGGCATGGGAGGGGCAGGGCCGGAAGTGCTGAGGGGCGGGACGAGCTTCTCGCTCCAAAAGTAGAGAGGAGGGGCGGGCCCCGAAGTTCCTTGAAGCAGCGGTAAAGTTGGGCCCCCTAGGCTCGGTAGTCAAGAATTGGCCTGCAGTGCAAAAGACACCGGAGAAGGCAGTGGCAACCCACTCCAGAACTCTTGCCTGGGAATTCCCATGGATGGAGGAGGCTGGTGGGCTGCAGTCCACGGGGTCGCGAAGCGTCGGACACGACTGAGCGACTTCACTTTCACTTTTCACTTTCATGCATTGGAGAAGGAGATGGCAACTCACTCCAGTGTTCTTGCCTGGGGAACCCCAGGGACGGGAGCCTGATGGGCTGCCATCTATGGGTTCACACACAGTCGGACACGACTGACGTGACTTAGCAGTAGCAGCAGCAGCAAAAGACACACAATACGCGGGTTCGATCCCTCGGTCGGCAAAATCGCCTGGAGCGGGAAATGGCAACTCACTCCAGTATTCTTGCCTGGAAAATTCCATGGGTAGAGGAGCCTGGTGGACTTCAGGCCAAAGGTTCCGATGCAGTTGAGCACAAAGTCCTGCCAAGTTTGGGGGAAGAGGATATTAAGTGTGTATTCACATCTAAGGGAGAGGAAAAGGGGTCGGGTTGGGACGGTGGGACGTGTTCTGAAGGCGGGTCTGAAATCCTCCCGAGCTCCTGGGAGGAAAAGAGGTAAGGGCCTGCTGTGAACTGTGCGGGTGTGAAAGTGTTAGTCGCCCGTCGTGTCCAGCTCTTTGCGACTCTATGGACGGTAGCCCGCCAGGCTCCTCTGTCCATGGGATTTCCCAGGGAAGAATACTGGAGTGGGTTGCCATTCCCTTCTCCGGGAGATCATCCCGACCCAGAGATGGAATCCGGGTAGATTCTTTATGGTTTGAGCCACCAGGGAAATGTGCAGAGGGTGAGGCTAGATGTCCTCCAGGCCCAGGGAGGAGAATGGGGTCAGAACTAACTATCCACTCAAGTTGTGAGAAGGGCAGAGCAAGTGGAACCAAGGCAGGAGAGTGGAGGGAGGGTTGTCCACGGGTAAATCAGAGCTGGACGGAAGTTAAAGCGGTGAAAGTAGATTTTGTTCAATAAACTTGCAACAGGGGAAGGGGGAGACCAGTGTAGAACAGCTCAGTTCTGAGTACAACTAGAGTAAGTGGCGATTTATGGCCTAGGAGTAAGGGGAGAGGTACCAGTAGATAGAAAATTAGGAGGAGACATCGTGTTTGGGGGATTCTAGTTGGAGAAAGCTAATAGACTGTTTTAAGGAAGGCAGGCCAGGGTGATAATGTATCACCTGGGAGAGAGTAGGGGTGAGGAATTTGATCAGATATCAAGAGTAGGGGAGTCTTCATGAACTGACTTAGGTTTCTTGCTCAAATGGATTCTATGAGGAAGTACAGGTATGGGCCTTACTGGGGAGAAGGTTCAGAGTAACCTTGCTAACTGGCTAAGCAGAGAATCAGGGAGTTGGTGTGGTGTGGGCTGGACAGGAAGGCTCCTCTGCCCTGGGTCCTCGTCTGTGAGGCAGGTGCCCATGTCTAGGAAATGGAAGAAGTCTTTCCCTGCCCAGGACCTGGTGTGTGCCCCTCTTCATTGAGCCCAGTCCACTCTCATCTTTCTTTGGAGCCCAGGACAAAATAGTCTCATGTCTTCCTCAAAGTCCAGAATCTGGTGTCCTTCCGTCTTCCTGAGGTTCCAGGGCCCAGACTCTGATGTCCTCTCTCCTCCTTGGTGCTTGGGACTCTCCTACTGAGACCCAGGGCCCAGTGCACCCTCTCTCCACTTCCTAGCAAGTTTCAGTGACCTTATGCCTCTGTTTGAGTCATCCTGTCCGCCGCATGCTATGCTTATTCCAGCAGTTGTACGTGTCTGTGGCCACTGTGGAGAATATTTACACGTGGGCCACATTGTTCATCTTATCTGTTGCAGTTAAGACAGTGTGTCTGTTGACTTGTGCATATTAGCATTGAGTCACTAACTGTGCAGCTCCCTGACTTTTTCTTGGCTGTTACAGCTAAAACAGCATCCCCACTCATTAAATAATTCAAGCCTCTTTCTCATATTTTCACTTAAAAAAAATGGTGTTCTATAGCCATGGGTAGTAGGACAAGGCAATTAGCCATATTGTTTTCTTCTGGTTATGACTAGGGATCCTTCTAGTAATTTACTGTCAATTTGATGGAGGCTTTAACATCTTAAGGAAATGGGCCTTCTTGGAAGTTCTTTCAGTTCTTTCTGTTTGTATGCTATAGAGTAAAAACATGATTTTAGGTTAAAAGGTGATCTTAAGTATGTTATTTAAGATTGATTCATGAAAGTCACTTTGGTACAACTTTTAATAATAAATTGCATGTTCTTTTTCCCATTTAGCAAATTAAGAATGCTGTTTAATTTGCTGTAACTTGATTACATTAAAAACGTTTCAGGGTGGGGGGGACGGTTCCTGGTGGTTCAGTGGTTAAGAATCTGCCTGCCGATACATGGGACGCAAGTTTGATCCCTGGTCTGGGGAGATCCCAAGTACTGCAGGGAAACTGAGCCCACGTGCCACACTACTGAAGCCTGCTTGCCTAGCACCTGTGCTCCACAACAAGAGAAGACACTGCAGCGAAAAGCTGAGTCATTGCAACTGGAGAAAGCCCGTGCACAGCAGCAAAGACCCAGCGCAGCCAAAGATAAATAAGTAAATAGACACATTTTTGGATGACTGTTAACTGTTATGTACGTAAAATGTCAAAAATGTTACGCATCCTACCTAGATGTCCATAGCAGACAAATGGATAAGAAAGCTGTGGTACAGATACACAATAGAATATTACTCAGCTATTGAAAAGAATGCATTTGAATCAGTTCTCATGAGGTAGATGAAACGGGAGCCTATTATACAGAGTGAAGTAAGTCAGAAAGAAAAACACCAATACAGTATACTAATGCATACACATGGAATTTAGAAAGATGGTAATGATGACCCTATATGCAAGACAGTGAAAGAGACACAGATGTAGAGAGCAGACTTTTGGACTCTGTGGGAGAAGGCGAGGGTGGGATGATTTGAGAGCATAGCATTGAAACATGTATATTACCATATGTGAAACAGATCACCAGTCCAGGTTCGATGCATGAGACAGGGTGCTTAGGGCCGGTGCACTGGGATGACCCTGAAGGATGGGATGAGGAGGGAGGTGGGAGTGGGATTCAAGATGGGAAACACATGTGCTCACATGGCTGATTCATGTCAAGGTATGGCAAAACCCACCACAATATTGCAAAGTAATTAGCCTCCAATTAAATAAATTAAAAAAAATGTTATGCATCCTGTTTGCATACAGGGCCCTAATCACTTGTTCAAAACCTTCAGAGCCAGAAGTATTTTTGGAATTCATAAGCATTTGAATTTTAGCACTATAGGAAGATGAACACACCATACCACATGTGACATCCCCAACAGGTCTGGGGCAGCATCTGGGTGTATATGTAGCAAAATATATAAGGGGTCACACTAAATTGGAGAAAAACTGTGTAAATAGCTGTGTTGTGCTCAGTCACTTCAGTCGTGTTTGACTCTCCGTGACCCTATGGACTGTAACCCATCAGCCTCCTTTGTCCATGGGGTTCTCCAGGCAAGAATACTGGAGAGAAGTTGACGGTTCCTCCTCCAGGGGCTTGTCCCAACCCAGGGATCAAACCTGTGTCTTCTGCATTGCAGGCAGATTCTTTACCCACTACCTGGGAAGCCCTATGCAGCCTTGTTATTTCAGCTAAATTTTGCAGATGCATAATAGGGGAAGAAACTTTCTTCATTAGAAAAGGTTTTAGAATCGCAGAAAAGGCATTGTGGATCATTTATGAAAATGGCTAGATTAGCAATAGTTTCAACTGCAGGGTTTACTTTGTACTTCATCTCCCTTTTTATACTCTATATAGTTTAACAAGCATGTTTATTGAGATACTGAGTTGTTGAAATAGCACTCTTCATATGCTTTTCAAATCAACAGTGCACTATTGGCTGAATAAGAGATATGAAACTATATATTGACCAAATCACTATAGCAGCTGGTGGCATTCAGTCCACTCAACAGTGGACCTGTGATTTGGTCTCCACTCATCATTGTCTTATTTCATCACACAGAGCATCTCAAGAGTGTTTCATGTGGAGGGGAACATGTGTTTAAAACTCATTTAAAAAAAGAAGAGGAAGAAAGATGTACATTTTTGTCTTTAAAACATGAGCCTCTAGGACACTTCTCAGAACTCCTCAGAGCTTGAGAACTTCAGCTTGGAGAAGCAGGAATAAATCAATCAGCTCATTACCTGTAAATTATTAGTGTCATAACTGGTTCCCCAAACAGACATTTGGGTCATGACTACTACACATTTGTGCTATGCTCATTCTCCCCAAGATAAAGGGTGAGTTCAAAAATCAAGATAATCCAGACTGGGTGTAGCACATGGAGGAAAGGTAAAGAATCAGCTCTGAGCAGAGACGGACCACATGCAGCTTCCAGAAGTGGTCTGTTTCAAAGAGGAGTGTGGGAAGTCCACAGAAACTGGACAAACCAGTAAGTCGGGTTTGGAATAGGGTGTGTTTGGCCATAAATAACTGAAAATTCAGCTATCATAAACACCGTTTCCTCAAAAATGAACCTCCTGGGACTGGCTAAGCTGCCCAGGACCAGACTCTGCCTGTTGCTATCATCAGTGTAGGAGTGTGTCACCCTTCCTGGCCACTGGAGGGTAGACAAAGAATAAGCCAACAGCCTGCGTACTGCTAGTCCTTTTGTTATTCACTTTCTCAGTTGTGTCCAACTCTTGCATCCCCGTGGACTGCAGCAAACCAGGCTCCTCTGTGCATCACCAACTCCTGGAGCTTGCTCAAGCTCTTGTCCATCGAGTCGGTGATGCCATCCAACCACCTCATCCTCTGTCGTCCCCTTCTGCCTTCAGTCTTGCCCAGCATCAGGGTCTTTTCCAGGGAGTCAGCTCTTTGCATTAGGTGACCAAAATATTGGAGCTTTGGCTTCAGCGTCGGTCCTTCTAATGAATATTCAGGGTTGATTTCCTTCAAGATTGACTGGTTTGATCTTGCAGTCCAAGGGACTCTCAAGAGTCTACTCCAGCACCACAGTTTGAAATCATCAATTCTTCAGCACCCAGCCTTCTTTATGGTTCTGAATACCACCAATTTCTACATTTCTCTTTGCCTTAGGAAATTGACCTTTTCCTCTCCAATGAAAACTGAGCTTTCTTCATTCTCTTGCCTGTTCACTCTTCTGTTCAATAACCATGGATTGATGTACACATCCAAAACAGAAGATGATATCTGCTCTCAGCAACCTTAAGTTTAAGATTTCCGGGTGTTCTGATTATCACAAGTAAGATAGGAAACAGACCTAAGGGCTATAGCTACTGGAAAAGAAAATATAAAAATGCCTTTACAAATAGGTAACAATAGAATACTTGGGCTTCCCACGTAACACTGGTAAAAAATCTGCCAGCCAATGTAGGAGATTTAAGAGGCTTGAGTTTGATCTCTGGATCAGGAAGATCCCTTGGAGGAGGAAATGGCAACATTCTAGTATTCTTGGTCTGGAAAATTCCACAGACAGAGGAGGCCAGCAGACTACAGTCCAAGAGGCTGCAAAGAGTTGGACACAACTGAGCATCTGAGCACATTATCGTATGTACAAGATCCAATTGGAAATTAAGATTGCAGTAAATGAGGCAATAAGAAATAAAGGTATGTGAATCAACACACATGTAACATACAAAATCTTTACAAACAAATATACTGAAAAGGAGATTCACAGATGAAGCATAAAGACAAATGTCTGGGATTAATTTGTTGGGAAATGCAAGGAATCTACAGGAAGATACGTTTCTGGAAAGAATTACAAGTAAAATTGTATCAATGAAGATGAATATCATGCTCCAGGTTGGGAAGGCCAACTATAAATCGCAGACCATCACTGGGCTCAATGCAAGAGCAAGTGGGATTACAGGACCACAGTGGATGCTCTGGGTGCCTGGCTCCTGGACTTGGCTCTATGCTTCTTTCCTCTTGAAAATGTGATGGGAGTCACCACCATCCTCACTGGGAAACTACTTGGATTCAAACTCATTTTCTCTAAGAAATGCCCCCAGAAAGTATAAGTGCCAAAAAATTCTTTTCTTTCCTGTAAATTTAGACTTCAAAGCCATCAAGAGCATGCAGTAATAATCAGATAACTTTTCTCATGTGTGTGGTGGTGGCTGCAGGGGTTTCATCTTGTTCAGCAAGTTGGCACAATTTTAAATTGAACTGTGTGGCGTTTTTCAAGCACTTTTTTTTTTTTTCATCCAGAGAGGACTCCTGTAACCCACTATGAAGACTCAGGGGGGTACTGCGCCCATGTCTGCGTGTGTAATTTGATGAATCCACCATATGCCCTTGGTCCTGTGTATTATCACATCATGTCCTTGGAGCCTGCAGTGTCTATTTGTGTCCTCTGCAGCCCCTGGCAGTGCCTCTGAGACTGCAGCTGAGGTAGCTTGGCCCATCTTGCTTACCACAGTGAGTCTCTGCTCCTCGTGGAGTGTCCACCTCCTGAGAAAGGACTCTGACTCAGGTAAGCAAGGGTCAGCCTGAGCCTATACAACCTGATTACCTGGGATGACTTCTTCTAGGAGTCCCCAAGGGGCTTCCCAGGTGGCGCTAGTGGTATAGAATCCACTTGCCAGAGCAGGAGATGTAAGAGATACGGCTTCGATTCCTGCGTCGGGAAGATCCCTTGGCATGGGAAATGGCAACTCATTCTTGCCTGGGAAATTCCCTGGACAGATGAGTCTGGCCAGCTAGTCCATGGGGCTGCAAAGGGTCAGACAAACGACTGAGCACAGCAGCAGGAGCCAAGTCTATGGCTAAACTGGCTCAGCATGACTAAATGAGGTGGAGAGCAGAAGTTGGTTGGGAACCAGAAAGAGTTATTGTGCAAGATGGGGGTTTTTTGGCCACAAGTTGCAGAATGTGCCACTATACATTATCTTACATCGCATGCAGCCCAGAGGTAAGAGCTCCCAGAGGTGGTTGCAGGTACTCTCCATTACCTGCTCATCGGTTTTCAGTATATTGTCTTGGTTTTTCCGGAGCTTCCTGTCCTCATGGTCTCAAGGTGGTTGTTTCATGCATCGCTTGAAGCCATACAACATTTGGCTGAAGATATCGGCACCAGGGAGTGTTTGTTTCCTTTGACACTGTAACAAATTGCCACAAATTTTGTGGCTTGAAACAGCAAAAATGTATCATCCCACAGCTGTGAAGATCAGAAGGGAAAATAGACCTTTCTGGGCAAAATAAACATGTTGGCAGTACTGCCTTCTTTGGAGTCGCTCAGGGAGAACCAGCTTCTTCGCCTTTTCCAGCTTCTAGAGATTTCCTGCCAGTGGTGTAGCATCTACAAGTCTCTCTCTGACTCTGACCTCTGCTTCATCATCGCATTGCCTCCACTAACTCTGATTCTCCTGCTTCTTTTCTTTCTTTCTTTCTCTCTCTCTCTTTTTTGAAGATAATTGGAAGGTTCTTTTTTTCTATATTTGCAGCATTGGGTCTTAGTTGCCACATGCGGGATCTTCCTTCCATCATTCAGGATCTTCCACTGCAACATACAGATTCTCAACTGTGGCATGCGGGCACTGGAGCAGGCGGCTTCAGGAGCTGTGATTTGTCAGCTTCGTTGCTCCACAACTGTGCTAGCTTATTCCCCAAACAAGGATCAAACCTGCGTTCCCTGCATTGACAGGCAGATTCTTAACCACTAGACCACCAGGGAAGCCCCCTCCTGCTGCTTCTTAAACAAGAGGACAACTGTGATTACATTGGCCCCAAGATAATCTCATCTCAAGGCCATAAAACTTAATTGCACCTGCAAAGTGCTCTTTGCCCTGTAAAGTAACAGTCACTGGCTCCAGCTATTAGGATGCGAACAGCTTTGAGGAGCTATTCCCTGCCAACCACAAGGAAGGAATTCATTATCCTCTCGAGCCCTCTTTCCATAGACTCTCAGGCCCCGCTGGCTAGGGTTGATGCACGTATCCATGCCCTGCCTCTGATAAAAGCTGGAAAAGGGTGGCTCATGTGTTGGCACCTGGAGCTGACCTCTTCTCAGCGGTGGGCACAAAAGTCAGCTTGGAGGAAACTCATCTGCCCCAGAACCTTCCCTTCCAGTTGGGTTGTAGGGCTGTGTGCTCCTGGAGAGCAGCTGGTGCTGGAAAATGCCGGACTTGCTAGCAGCAGAGATCTGGACCACATCCTGTCCATTGTAAATAATGCTGCAGTCAACATAGGGGTGCATGTGTCTTTTCAAATTAGTGTTTTTATTTTCTTCTGATAAATACCCAGGAATAGACTTGCTGGAACATGGTATTTCGATTTATTTATTTAATTTTGGGTCCATGCCAAGTGGCTTATGGGATATTAGTTTCCCAACCAGGGATTGAACCCAGGCCATGGCAGTGAAAGCGCTGAATCCTAACCAGTGGACCACCAGGACATTCCCTGATTTAATTTTTTGAGGCCCCTCCATACTGTTTTCTACAGTGTGTGCACTGATTTACATTCCCAGCCATGGTGGATGAGTGTTCCCTTTTCTTCACGTCTTTGTCAACACTTACTATTTGTTGTCTTTCTGATAACAGTCATTCTGACAAGTGTGAGATGACATCTTGTGGCTCTGATTTTCACTTCCCTGGTGACTCATGATGCTGAACGTCTTTTCTGGTGCCTGTTAACCATCTGTTTGTCTTTGGATAAATGTCTATTCAAATTCTCTGCCCTTTTTAGTTTTTTCCTTTTTAAAATTGTACTTGTTTTTGGCTGCACCGGGTCTTCTCTTGGGACAAGGACTTCTCTCTCTTGTGGCCTGTGGGCTGCAGAGCACGTGGGTATGTCTGTTTAGTCCTGCCTGAACACTGGCTGTGCCCCTGGAAACACAAAGATGCAGACAACTCTTTATGACTCCTCTCTTAAACTTAGTAGTAGAATGCCATTTGTGAAGCATTCATGAGTTAGTATGCTGTGAAGTCGCTCAGTCATGTCCGACTCTGTGACCCCATGGACTGTAGCCCGCCAGGCTCCTCTGTCCATGGGATTTTCCAGGCAAGAGGACTGGAGTGGGGTGCCATTTCCTTCTCCAGGGGATCTTCCCAACCCAGGGATCGAACCTGGGTCTCCCACATTGTAGATAGACGCTTTACTGTCTGAGCCAAAAAACTCTGTAATTTGATGTAACAGGACTATGCAAGAAACAAATGGATGGCATATTCTTCAGCTCTCTTCTGTGATTAGTATAAAATTGTACATATATTAATCCCTGTGATACTAAAAGATCAATGATCTCTGCATGACACTTCAATTTGATGGTTCTCTGGCTTTTATATGATACAAAAAATGGGGTGTTGCCACTGATAATATTTACATTTTATTATCTATAGCATCATTTCTATGAGACACTGTCCCTGAGGCCTAGACCCTAAGTCCCACTAAATGATGTTTCTACAGCAAATCAAGGGGATATGTGGAGCATAAGCGCTCATCCGGCATCATCTGTGACTGTGGGGAGCTACGAGTGCACAGTCGTATCACATCAGGGCTGCCATTGTGGCTCAACGGTAAAGAATCCACCTGCCAATGCAGGAGACTCGGATTTGATCCCTGGGTCAGGAAGATCCCCTGGAGGAGAAAATGGCAGCTGGCTTCAGTATTCTTGCCTGGAGAATCAAATGGACAGAGGAGCCTGGCTATACTCCATGGGGTCACAAAGAGGTGAACATGACTTAGTGATTAAACAACAGCCTATTTATGGGTCAAAGATAACTTGTGGATTCTGCCTCCTTTTTCATTTCTTTATGATGTCACATTGAATGAAATTCCAAGCAACAGCTTTTCCATATTGATTATGTTCAGTGAGTTTCTCTAATCTCTATGAGTTTCCTAGTGTCAAACAACATGAAAGCCATAATCGAAAGTCAGCCAACCTTGCCTCTATTCTGTTCTCCAGTGTGAATCCTCTTGTGTTGGATAAAGCGAGAACATCTCCCAAAGATTCCTCTACACTGTGTACTTGTATAGGGTTTTCCAGTATGAGTCCTCTTATGTCGCATCATAGTGCTGAGCTATGTTTAAAGCCTTTCCCACAATGCATATATCCATAGGTTTCTCTCCAGTGCATTTGCTGTGATGTTGAGTAAAGGACGATAGCATGAAACATTTTCCTCAATGAGTATGTTGTAGGGTTTCTTTACAGACCCTTGTAGCATAGAGCAGTCACTCCTTGAAAATAATTTCTTGAATTCACTACAAATACGAACTATCTCATAAGTATAACTTCTCATACACAATAACGGATAGTTTGTGTCTGTATATTTATGGGATTTTTCTCCTGTATAAGTTCTAAAATGTACTAAAAGGCAATCTTTCTCCTACACTCACATATTTGTAAGATGTGTCTCCTGAGAGAATTGGTTCATGGTTTTAAGGGCTGAGCTCTATTCATATTTCTGTAGTCTCGATACATTTGTATGATCCCTCTTGAGTATGACTTCTCTGATGTCACTGAATAGAGGAAGAAGGAAGGACAGTCCTAATTAACTTTTCCCCAATGTGTATTACTCTTGCTCCCATTGTCTGAAGCAGCGTTTCCTCAAGGGCCACGTGTTCCACCTCTCTCTTCTGGTTCTCCTACAGCTACTTTAAGTGAGTCTTGTTCCTAGTCTCTGCCAAATGTGGAGGGATGTATTTCATTCTTCATGAATTTTCCTGTTTTCAAGCAGCACATGATTCTAGGAGAAATGCTCTGCTTTCTGGTTAACTCTTTGCTTTTGAACTGGGTTTCCCGACCTGGAAAAAAAAGTAAGTGCTCAATGCTCAGTCGTGTCTGACTCTTTGAGACCCTATGGACTGTAGCCCACCAGGCTCCTCTGTCCATGGGATTTCCCAGGCAAGAATACTGGAGTAAGTTGCCACTTCCTCCTCCGGGGGTCTTCCTGACCCAGGGATTGAACCCATGTCTCTCGTGTGTCTCCTGCCTTGGCAGGTGGATTCTTTACCACTGTACCACCCATATGCAAATATAGACATTTATGTATAAAGAAAGTTAAGTGCTGAAGAATTGGTGCTTTTGAACTGTGGTATTGGAGAAGACTCTTGAGAGCCCCTTTGACTGCAAGGAGATCAAACCAGTCTATCCTAAAGGAAATCAGACCTGAATATTCATTGGAAGGACTGATGCTGAAGCTGAAACTCCAATACTTTGGCCACTTGATGCGAAGAACTGACTCATTGGAAAAGACCCTGATGCTAGGAAAGATTGAAGGCAGGAGGAGAAGGGGACCACAGAGGATGAGATGATTGGATGGTATCACCAACTGGATGCACATAAGTTTAGTAAGCTCTGGGAGTTGGTGATGAACAGGGAAACTTAATGTTCTGCAGTCCACGGGGTCGCAAAGAGTCAGAAATGACTGAGTGACTGAACTGAACTGAACTGAAGTATATCACACACACACACACACACAAACACACATACACATATGTGTATGTCACATATATATGCCTGCTTCCCACCTGCACAGAGATACTTTGCAAGTCACTAGCAACACGTCAGGACATGTAATCCTTCTTCAGGAAAGGCAGTGAAAATTTGGGACCAACAATTCAACTGACTAGTTTTCAGCCAATGAATTTCATTAAGTACCTAGTATGTCCCAGGTAGAATAAAGATTAGAAGGAATGAACTGAGCATGTATCTGGTGGAAACATACTCCAGGCAAGGGGGAACAGCATGTGCAAAGGCCCTGAGGTGGAAGTGTATTGTGCGTGTGAGCACCAGGGAGAGGACTGGTGTGGCTGCAGCTGAGGCAGAAAGAAAGGTGTGGATGATGAGCTCAGAAAGGCAGCTGAGCTGACCTGGCCACCTCTCAGGCTACATATGGACTTTCCCCACTGAGAAAGCGGCAGCCCTTGAAACTTTTGAGCAAAGGAGGCAGGTGGCAGGAGAACCCTCTGGCTGCTATGGGGAAATTGAGTTGGGAACAATGATAGCAGGGAGGCTGATGACAGGATCACTGTAAGAGATGCTGGCTGTCAGGCAGGCAGAGACAGCTGCATTCTGGGTAGGGGTCAGCATGATGCTGGCAGGACATGCTGTCCAGTCACAGGTATGATATGAGTTAGGGGAATCCAGACACCAGTGAAGACTTGGCCTGCACCGAGCAAAGAGTGGAAACGCTAGGAGCCCAGACAGGTAGCACTATGAGAGGAGTTGGAGTTGAGGGCAGCACTGGCATTTGGTTTGGCACCAAACTTACGGGTTACCAGCGGGGGGAAAGGGAGGCAGGGATGAATTAGGAATATGGGATTAGCAGATTCAAACTACAATATATAAAATAGATAAGCAACAAGGATCTACTGTATAGCACAGGGAACTGTAGTCAGTATCTTATAATAACACATCGAGGGAAGGAATATGAAAAAATAACTGAATCACTTTGGTTTTCACCTGAAACTAAGGGCGTCCCAGATGGAGCCAGCGGTAAAGAACCCGCCAGCCAATGCAGGAGACCCGGAAGCCTAGCCAGCGGGCAGTCTTCATCCCCCTTCTGATGTCTCCGTCAGAAGCTTTCTCTGTCCTTCACGGTAATAAAACTTCTGCCACGCGAAGTTCGGACTGTCTGAAGCCTGGTCCCTGGCCCCGAAGCTAAATATCTTTGGATATCACGAATCCAACATCGTTCACCGTAAACTATCATCTTGATCCCTGAGTCAGATGCCCTGGAGGAGGGCATGGCGACCCACTCCAGTATTCTAGCCCAGAGAATCCCATGGACAGAGGAGCCTGGCAGGCAACAGTCCATGGGGTCGCAAAGAGTCGAATACAAATGAAGTGACTCAGCAGGCACGCACACCTGAAACTAAGGCAATATTGTAAATGAGTTGTATTTCAATTAAAAAAAACCCCTACAATCACCAATATGAAGGCAACAAGGTATAAATATTGGGCGAGATTCTTTCCTTAACCTTGACTTTAGCTGTGTAGGGATTGAGCCTGGTCTCCTAGGCCTCCCACACATGTCCTGCCTGGGCTTACTCTGAGGGTCACCCCCACACATTCATGCTGGCAATATGGCAATTTATTATTTTTTGTATATACATGAATGATTTCTTTTGGGATTGTTTTATACACATACACAAAACTGCGATCTTTTCAAAGCATACTTTCTAACTGCTTGTTATATTATTTTGTATTGTGATTTTTCCACGACACATACATTCATTCGCAGTCCTAATCCATCAAAAAATCCTTGTCACGTCAAATCCAAAAATGTGTAGCTTATGTTTAGATTTCTAATAACTGTACAGTTAGTTGATACTGAGTTGCCCTTATATGAACATATTGTTCTCAGAAACAGCAAACGAGGGATGGCATAGAATTATTTCGGCAATCTATGCAGTACGCAAAAATAGGGCTGCACAATAATGATGTCCTCGGATGAAAGCCGTAGGCGAAAATAAATGTCGGCGAACCCACACTGATCGCCATAAATAACTGAATTAGTAGACGCGGCGAAAGGACATCTCTGTCCCAATGCACTTCTCTGAAGCCCCGGGCTAGAGGCGAAGGCTGGGCGCAGGGCGGGCAGAGGGAGCCCGGAAGCCTGGGGCCGACCGCAGCCCAGGCAGCCGGGCCAGACCGCGGCGCGGGCCCAACCCGGCGCGCGCGGGAAGCGCAGGCGCGGGTCTCCAGGTCGCGCGGAGCGGGCGGGGCCGCCGAGCCCCGGACGCGCACTTCCGGCCCCGCCGCGCACGCGCAGTCGCGGGAACATGGCCGCCGCCGGGGCCGGCGTTGCCGACCCGCCGAGGGCGAGGGGCCCGCGCTGCTCCCTCTTAGCGCCGCGGCGTCCCCGCGAGGCTGGGCTGTCTGTGGCGGGGGCGGTGTCCGCCGGGCTCGAGTGGCTCAAGAGCGACGCGGCGGCCGGCGGCAGTGAGGACCCCGCGGGTGTGCAGACGCCCCTCTCTTGGGGTGAGGACGCCCCCTCCTGCGAGTGAGGATGCCCGCGGCGGGGGCGGACGCTCCCCTGCGAGTCTGGAAGCGCCTCTGCGGGCGTGGCCGCCCCCTCTCCTGGTGTGGACGCCCCCTCTCCTGGTGTGGCCGCCCCCTCTCCTGGTGAGGACGCCCCCTCTCCTGGTGTGGACGCCCCCTCTCCTGGTGTGGACGCCCCCTCTCCTGGTGAGGACGCCCCCTCTCCTGGTGTGGCCGCCCCCTCTCCTGGTGAGGACGCCCCCTCTCCTGGTGTGGACGCCCCCTCTCCTGGTGTGGCCGCCCCCTCTCCTGGTGTGGACGCCCCCTCTCCTGGTGTGGACGCCCCCTCTCCTGGTGAGGACGCCCCCTCTCCTGGTGTGGCCGCCCCCTCTCCTGGTGTGGACGCCCCCTCTCCTGGTGTGGACGCCCCCTCTCCTGGTGAGGACGCCCCCTCTCCTGGTGAGGACGCCCCCTCTCCTGGTGTGGCCGCCCCCTCTCCTGGTGTGGACGCCCCCTCTCCTGGTGAGAACGCCCCCTCTCCTGGTGTGGCCGCCCCCTCTCCTGGTGAGGACGCCCCCTCTCCTGGTGTGGCCGCCCCCTCTCCTGGTGAGGACGCCCCCTCTCCTGGTGTGGCCGCCCCCTCTCCTGGTGAGAACGCCCCCTCTCCTGGTGAGGACGCCCCCTCTCCTGGTGAGGACGCCCCCTCTCCTGGTGTGGCCGCCCCCTCTCCTGGTGTGGACGCCCCCTCTCCTGGTGAGAACGCCCCCTCTCCTGGTGAGGACGCCCCCTCTCCTGGTGAGGACGCCCCCTCTCCTGGTGTGGACGCCCCAGCCGTTTCCGTCGCTTGGCCCGGCGGCTCCGCGCTCGTGAGGGGCCCTTCGGCAGGGACCGTTTTGCCCCTGCCTGCTAGGTGTCCGAGCCCGGCCGCTGGGCGCCCCCCAGGTCTGCCGCCCTTCTCCTGCCAGGTGTCGGCCGAGCCGGGGTGGGCATCGGTAGGTGTCGGGCCAAGGTGGCCCCATTGCGCCCACGGACTGTGCGGTTTCCCACCGCCCGGCGGACCAGCAGGTGTCAGATCACCTGTGTTTCACCACCTAAGAGCTGCAAAATCAGGTCTTGCCGGCGTTCTCAGTGAAAACCGCGTTTTCCCACCTGTTGGTGGCCTTTTCACTTTGCTCTTCCTTGACATTTTTTGGGGGGCGGGGTAATAGTTGTTTATTTGGCTGCTCTGGGTCTTAGCTGTGGCATGTGGAATCTAGTTCCGGGACCAGGGCTGACACCTGAGCCCCCTGCTTTGGGAGAGTGAAGTGTTAGCCACCGCACCACCAGGAAAGTCCCCTTTCTTGGTTTAGCTGTTCCTTTCCTTAGCTCTTCTTCACCCAGTGGGCTAGGGTAAGGTTTTCTACGAGAGTGAAGTTGAGTTCCTCGACTAATCCATTAACATCTGCTCTGCTTGCTGTGTGTGTGCCCTGTATTGGTTCCCTTTGTCCACCCTTCTAGCCATCCGCTAATCTTTTTGTGTTGTTGCTAAGTCGTGTCTGACTCTTTGTGACCCCATGGACTACAGGGCACCAGGCTTCCCTGTCCTTCACTGTCTCCCAGAGTTTGCTCAAAAATCTTTTGGGGATACATTCAAAATAAATGACAGATTATTATTATTACCCCCTCAAACACCTCACTGTGCTTAACATCAATTAGAGTTCAGTATTGCGCTTTACATTTTTGAAGGAAAACTGATTTACAGTGAAATGCACCACTAGATGAGTTGTGACAAATGTAATTCAAACTTTTATCCAAATCACCATTACTCCAAAAGATCCTTTCAGTTCAGTTAAGTCAGTCGTGTCTAACTCTTTGCCACCCCACGGACTGCAGCACACCAGGCTGTCCATCACCAACTCCAGGAGCTTGCTCAAATTCATGTCCATCGAGTCAGTGATGCCATCCAGCCACCTCGGCCTCCGTTGTCCCCTTCTCCTCCTGCCCTCTATCTTTCCCAGCATAAGGGTCTTTTCCAATGAGTCATTTCTTTGCATCACATGGCTAAAGTATTGGAACTTCAGCTTCAGCCTCAGTCCTTCCAATGAACACCCAGGATGGATCTCCTTTACAATGGACTGGTTGGATCTCCTTGCAGTCCAAGGGACTCTCAAGAGTCTTCTCCAAAACCACAGTTCAAAAGCATCAGTTCTTCAGTGCTCAGCTTTCTTTATAGTCCAGCTCTCATATCCATACATGACTACTGGAAAAACTATAGCTTTGACTATATGGAACTTTGTCAGCAAAGTAATGTCTCCGCTTTTTAATATGCTGTCTAGGTTGGTCATAGGTTTTCTTTCAAGGAGCAAGCGTCTTTTAATTTCATGGCTGCATTCACTGTCCACAGTGATTTTGGAGCCCAAGAAAATGAAGTCTGTCACTGTTTCCATTGTTTCCCCATCTGTTTTCCCTGAAGTGATGGGACCAGATGCCGTGATCTTAGTATTGTGAATGTTGAGTTTTAAGCCAGCTTTTTTACTCTCCTCTTTCACTTTCATCAAGAGGCTCTTCAGTTCTTCTTCACTTTCTGCCATAAGGGTGGTGTTGTTTGCATATCTGAGGTTATTGGTATTTCTCCTGGTAATCTTGATTCCAGATTGTGCTTCATCCAGCCCGACATTTCACATGATGTACTCTGCATATAAGTTAAATAAACAGGGTGACAATATACAGCCTTGACATACTGCTTTATCTTTTGTCAAGTAAAAAAAAAAGTTTAAGGACTTGGGCTTGTAAAAATATGTTTGAATACCAAGCTTTTTTAGTTTTTTTCCCACAGTACAGCCAGTAACTTTTCTCCCTTCTATTGCTTGTTTCTCTCCCTCCTACCCAACTTTTTATTTTGGAAAGTATTACACTTACAGAAGTGTTGCAGGAATAGTTCAGTGAACACTTGTAAAACCATCCAGATTATTGCAACCCCATGGACTATAGCCTGCCAGAGTCCTCCGTCCATGGCAATTCTCCAGACAAGAATATTGGAGTGGGTTGCTGTGCCCTCTTCCAGGGGATCTTCCCAACCTAGAGATGGAACCCACGTCTGCCTCATTGCAGGTGGATTCTTTACTGTCTGAACCACCAGGGAAGCCCCAAACACATAAAGACACACTCTTTTTTGTATTTTACAGACAACCCAAGAAGATAAAAGGTCTGTTACTCACAGGATGAGACTTATTTTGTGAGAGCAGGGCAGGCTTCCTAAAGTGATCCAAAAAAATCAAGAGAGACCACAAAAAAGCTTGCTAGGCTTTATTTATTTATTAGTGAGAAGCTTGTGGGATCAATTAGGGATTGAACTCCAGGTCCTCGGCATTGAAAGTGCAGAGTCCTACTCACTGGACCATCACTGAAGTCTTTCTCTGGGCATTTATAGTGATTAGAAAATGGAATTGGGATGATGGTGGCCTTGCATTGATTGGGGCTCAGATGGTTTGAACTTCCGGCCAACTGCAAGGAGAAAGCACTTTCGTTCTCTCTGTTTTCTTTTTCAGGCTTTCTTGTTCGTTTGCCTAGTTTGCAGAAGGAGAAGGGGCAGTAGGTGGTGATGAGGATGGGAATTGAAAGCTGCCAGCAGTTAGTCGTCAAAAATGAGTTCAGACTGTTGATTACAATTGGTAATCAGATGGGTAACTTTATTAGGACAGGGCTAACAGTAGCAAGCAGTTTATTTTTGTTAAAGAATGTATCATTTGAACAANCGCCCCCTCTCCTGGTGTGGACGCCCCCTCTCCTGGTGAGGACGCCCCCTCTCCTGGTGAGGACGCCCCCTCTCCTGGTGAGGACGCCCCCTCTCCTGGTGTGGACGCCCCAGCCGTTTCCGTCGCTTGGCCCGGCGGCTCCGCGCTCGTGAGGGGCCCTTCGGCAGGGACCGTTTTGCCCCTGCCTGCTAGGTGTCCGAGCCCGGCCGCTGGGCGCCCCCCAGGTCTGCCGCCCTTCTCCTGCCAGGTGTCGGCCGAGCCGGGGTGGGCATCGGTAGGTGTCGGGC
Source organism: Raphicerus campestris (assembly GCA_006410735.1). Lineage (NCBI taxonomy): Eukaryota > Metazoa > Chordata > Mammalia > Artiodactyla > Bovidae > Raphicerus > Raphicerus campestris. Next base: position 37,784 of record SJYW01003874.1, on the reverse strand, counting down.
CAAGGTGGCCCCATTGCGCCCACGGACTGTGCGGTTTCCCACCGCCCGGCGGACCAGCAGGTGTCAGATCACCTGTGTTTCACCACCTAAGAGCTGCAAAATCAGGTCTTGCCGGCGTTCTCAGTGAAAACCGCGTTTTCCCACCTGTTGGTGGCCTTTTCACTTTGCTCTTCCTTGACATTTTTTGGGGGGCGGGGTAATAGTTGTTTATTTGGCTGCTCTGGGTCTTAGCTGTGGCATGTGGAATCTAGTTCCGGGACCAGGGCTGACACCTGAGCCCCCTGCTTTGGGAGAGTGAAGTGTTAGCCACCGCACCACCAGGAAAGTCCCCTTTCTTGGTTTAGCTGTTCCTTTCCTTAGCTCTTCTTCACCCAGTGGGCTAGGGTAAGGTTTTCTACGAGAGTGAAGTTGAGTTCCTCGACTAATCCATTAACATCTGCTCTGCTTGCTGTGTGTGTGCCCTGTATTGGTTCCCTTTGTCCACCCTTCTAGCCATCCGCTAATCTTTTTGTGTTGTTGCTAAGTCGTGTCTGACTCTTTGTGACCCCATGGACTACAGGGCACCAGGCTTCCCTGTCCTTCACTGTCTCCCAGAGTTTGCTCAAAAATCTTTTGGGGATACATTCAAAATAAATGACAGATTATTATTATTACCCCCTCAAACACCTCACTGTGCTTAACATCAATTAGAGTTCAGTATTGCGCTTTACATTTTTGAAGGAAAACTGATTTACAGTGAAATGCACCACTAGATGAGTTGTGACAAATGTAATTCAAACTTTTATCCAAATCACCATTACTCCAAAAGATCCTTTCAGTTCAGTTAAGTCAGTCGTGTCTAACTCTTTGCCACCCCACGGACTGCAGCACACCAGGCTGTCCATCACCAACTCCAGGAGCTTGCTCAAATTCATGTCCATCGAGTCAGTGATGCCATCCAGCCACCTCGGCCTCCGTTGTCCCCTTCTCCTCCTGCCCTCTATCTTTCCCAGCATAAGGGTCTTTTCCAATGAGTCATTTCTTTGCATCACATGGCTAAAGTATTGGAACTTCAGCTTCAGCCTCAGTCCTTCCAATGAACACCCAGGATGGATCTCCTTTACAATGGACTGGTTGGATCTCCTTGCAGTCCAAGGGACTCTCAAGAGTCTTCTCCAAAACCACAGTTCAAAAGCATCAGTTCTTCAGTGCTCAGCTTTCTTTATAGTCCAGCTCTCATATCCATACATGACTACTGGAAAAACTATAGCTTTGACTATATGGAACTTTGTCAGCAAAGTAATGTCTCCGCTTTTTAATATGCTGTCTAGGTTGGTCATAGGTTTTCTTTCAAGGAGCAAGCGTCTTTTAATTTCATGGCTGCATTCACTGTCCACAGTGATTTTGGAGCCCAAGAAAATGAAGTCTGTCACTGTTTCCATTGTTTCCCCATCTGTTTTCCCTGAAGTGATGGGACCAGATGCCGTGATCTTAGTATTGTGAATGTTGAGTTTTAAGCCAGCTTTTTTACTCTCCTCTTTCACTTTCATCAAGAGGCTCTTCAGTTCTTCTTCACTTTCTGCCATAAGGGTGGTGTTGTTTGCATATCTGAGGTTATTGGTATTTCTCCTGGTAATCTTGATTCCAGATTGTGCTTCATCCAGCCCGACATTTCACATGATGTACTCTGCATATAAGTTAAATAAACAGGGTGACAATATACAGCCTTGACATACTGCTTTATCTTTTGTCAAGTAAAAAAAAAAGTTTAAGGACTTGGGCTTGTAAAAATATGTTTGAATACCAAGCTTTTTTAGTTTTTTTCCCACAGTACAGCCAGTAACTTTTCTCCCTTCTATTGCTTGTTTCTCTCCCTCCTACCCAACTTTTTATTTTGGAAAGTATTACACTTACAGAAGTGTTGCAGGAATAGTTCAGTGAACACTTGTAAAACCATCCAGATTATTGCAACCCCATGGACTATAGCCTGCCAGAGTCCTCCGTCCATGGCAATTCTCCAGACAAGAATATTGGAGTGGGTTGCTGTGCCCTCTTCCAGGGGATCTTCCCAACCTAGAGATGGAACCCACGTCTGCCTCATTGCAGGTGGATTCTTTACTGTCTGAACCACCAGGGAAGCCCCAAACACATAAAGACACACTCTTTTTTGTATTTTACAGACAACCCAAGAAGATAAAAGGTCTGTTACTCACAGGATGAGACTTATTTTGTGAGAGCAGGGCAGGCTTCCTAAAGTGATCCAAAAAAATCAAGAGAGACCACAAAAAAGCTTGCTAGGCTTTATTTATTTATTAGTGAGAAGCTTGTGGGATCAATTAGGGATTGAACTCCAGGTCCTCGGCATTGAAAGTGCAGAGTCCTACTCATTGGACCATCACTGAAGTCTTTCTCTGGGCATTTATAGTGATTAGAAAATGGAATTGGGATGATGGTGGCCTTGCATTGATTGGGGCTCAGATGGTTTGAACTTCCGGCCAACTGCAAGGAGAAAGCACTTTCGTTCTCTCTGTTTTCTTTTTCAGGCTTTCTTGTTCGTTTGCCTAGTTTGCAGAAGGAGAAGGGGCAGTAGGTGGTGATGAGGATGGGAATTGAAAGCTGCCAGCAGTTAGTCGTCAAAAATGAGTTCAGACTGTTGATTACAATTGGTAATCAGATGGGTAACTTTATTAGGACAGGGCTAACAGTAGCAAGCAGTTTATTTTTGTTAAAGAATGTATCATTTGAACAAGTAAACATTATCCTGTTTGGTCCACAGAGATGTCAAGAACCATGCAGATGGCATTAGACAGCTGAAGTCTAGCAACCTCTGATGTCAAACATCCAGTCGGCGGGGTTAAATGAATTTCTCTGCAGGGTCATAGAGATTGGCAGAAAAACCCTTCAGAGGTGAGTACCTGGGAATGGAATTCTCCATAAGCTTTATGTATTTATTTATTTTTTACACTACTGTGTGGAATTCTCCGTAAGCTTCAAATCTCAAGGTACCAGAAACATGCCAAGTGGAGTCTGGACCAGTGATTCTGACTCCCAGCAGTTCCAGTACCTGCTTTTTTTTCCTTTAATAATTGTATTAAAGCGTAATTCACATACCATATACTACACCCTCTTAATTGTCTACTGAATAGACAATTCAGTGCTTTTCAGTAAATTCACTAAGTTGTGGATCCATTGCCAATATCAGTTTTAGAATATTTTCATCATCCTCTGAAAGGAAATGCGCATTAGCGTTAGCTCTCACTTCCCATTTGCTCCATTCCTCTCAGGCCTAGGCAGTCACTACCCTACTTTCCGCCTCTGAATTTGCCTATTCTAGACATTTCACACTGATGGTCATACAATGTGTAATCTGTTGTTTTGGCTTCTTTCACTTAACTGTTTTCTAGGTTCATCCACATGGCAACATGTGTTAGTACTTGGTTCATTTTTATAGATGAATAATATTCCATTGTATGAATATATTAAATTTTTTATCCATCCATCAGATGATAGCCATCTAAGTTGCTTTCATAGAATAATGCTTCTGTGAACATTCAAGTTTGGGGTGTTTTTTTTTTTTTTTTTGTGGACATATCTCTTCATTTCTCTTAGATAACCTAGGAGTGGAACTAATTGTAGCCATCCTTGGGGGTGTGAAATGGTATCTCGATGTGGTCTTGATTTATAATTCTCTGATGGTTAGTGGAAGGGATTGGGGGCAGGAGGAGAAGGGGACGACAGAGGATGAGATACCTGGATGATATCACCGACTTGACGGACATAAGTTTGGGTAAATCCTGGGAGTTGGTGATGGACAGGGAGGCCTGGCGTGCTGCAATTCATTGGGTTGCAAAGGGTTGGACATGACTGAGCGACTGAACTGAACTGATGGTTAATGATATTAAGCTTCTTTTCATTGTGCTTATTGGCTGTTTGTATATCTTCTTTGTAACACTATCTATGTGGATCCTTTACCCATTAATGAAATGGGTTATTGATCTTTTTATTATTGAATTGTAAGTATAGTTTATTTATTCTGGATACCAGCGCCTTATCAGGTATATGCTTTTCAAATATTTTATTCAGTCTCATGGATTGTGTTTTTAACTTTATTAGTAACAGTCTTTGAAACACAGTTTTAATTTTGATTAGTCCATTTTATCTCCTGTGTCACTTGTGCTTTTGGTGTTATATTTAGGTTTCTGAAGATTTATGCCTGCGTTTGTCTTTTAAGAGTTATATTGTTTTAGCTTGTATATTTATGCATATGGATTTTGGCTTAATTTTTGTGTAATGTTCACTCTTTAAGATCGATAGTTGCAATGTGCCTTTTACCATCCTGAAAAGAATTCTGTGGATAATATTAAATATCCATAGAATTTTAAAAAGTAAATGTAAAGAATCAATAAAAGGCATTTATATTAAAAATGTATTTCTGTATTTAAATGCTTGGCACAGGTACCTAAAGACATAGGAAGAAGTCTGGTGCTGGAGATTATAGGTTTAGATTAAGAGAAATAGGACAGTCAGAACTCATTGTCCTCAGTGAAATTGAATGAGGGGAGGTGTGACTAGATCCTGCTGGAACATGAGTGTTGTGGGTGCATCCAGACCAGGTGTATTAAATAGGAATGGAGGCTGTCTGGATGATCTGGGGTGACAGGTGTGGGATCCATCACGCCCTCAGCTATAACCTGCAGCAACATTAGGGTGATTTATTGCAGAAAACAGTTCTCCAGACAGCTGAAGTCTCAGCATGTGCTGGGGCACCGTTCAGTGTGAAAAACCTTTAAGATCACCTTCTTTGGTGGCCATGGGGAAGAGAAGGCTAGGGGAAATCAGTCATGCTGCGGCTCCAGAGAAGTGGCTGTGGATATGTGAGGTCAGGTCAGAGGAAAAGTGTATGTGTGCGGAGGAAACAGAGAACTCCCCATATTTGTGAAGAGCATGAGGATGAATTTTTTACCACATAATTTTTGTATCAGTGCACTGCCAAAAATAGCAATACACAGATATGTATGAGGGTAATAATAGATTTTAAAAACAACCGTAATTAATGAAATTCAGTTCAGTTCCTTCATTAATTACCCTAATTTAATACTGTTGCCCTGAAGTCTGTCTTAATGTCCTCCTATATACTTGAGATAATTTGTTCTGTTTGCAGTAACCACCAGGGCACTTCCCACCACCTCAGGGATTGAACCCAGGCCCATGGCAGTTAAAGCACTGAGTCCTAACCACTGAACTGCCAGGGAACTCCCAGTTATTGTCTGTTTTTTTTTCATATTTGCCACACTCAGTTCTGTTCAGTTCAGTTGCTCAGTCGTGTCTGACTCTTTGCAACCCCATGAATCGCAGCACGCCAGGCCTCCCTGTTCATCACCATCTCCCAGAGTTCACTCAGACTCACGTCCATCGAGTCACTGATGCCATCCAGCCATCTCATCCTTGGCCGTCCCCTTCTCCTCCTCCTGCCCCCAATCCCTTCCAGCATCAGAGTCTTTTCCAATGAGTCAACTCTTTGCATGAGGTGGCCAAAGTACTGGAATTTCAGCTTTAGCATCATTCCTTCCAAAGAAATCCCAGGGTTGATCTCCTTCAGAATGAACTGGTTGGGTCTCCTTGCAGTCCAAGGGACTCTCAAGAGTCTTCCCCAACACCACAGTTCAAAAGCATCAATTCTTTGGCTTAGTGATATGTAAATCTCATTTCAATAAAGGAGGTGTTTATTATAGATAAAATGGACATTGCTTTTGTTCCTTGAGGCCTGTTGCATTCCACANGTAATTAATGAAATTCAGTTCAGTTCCTTCATTAATTACCCTAATTTAATACTGTTGCCCTGAAGTCTGTCTTAATGTCCTCCTATATACTTGAGATAATTTGTTCTGTTTGCAGTAACCACCAGGGCACTTCCCACCACCTCAGGGATTGAACCCAGGCCCATGGCAGTTAAAGCACTGAGTCCTAACCACTGAACTGCCAGGGAACTCCCAGTTATTGTCTGTTTTTTTTTCATATTTGCCACACTCAGTTCTGTTCAGTTCAGTTGCTCAGTCGTGTCTGACTCTTTGCAACCCCATGAATCGCAGCACGCCAGGCCTCCCTGTTCATCACCATCTCCCAGAGTTCACTCAGACTCACGTCCATCGAGTCAGTGATGCCATCCAGCCATCTCATCCTTGGCCGTCCCCTTCTCCTCCTCCTGCCCCCAATCCCTTCCAGCATCAGAGTCTTTTCCAATGAGTCAACTCTTTGCATGAGGTGGCCAAAGTACTGGAATTTCAGCTTTAGCATCATTCCTTCCAAAGAAATCCCAGGGTTGATCTCCTTCAGAATGAACTGGTTGGGTCTCCTTGCAGTCCAAGGGACTCTCAAGAGTCTTCCCCAACACCACAGTTCAAAAGCATCAATTCTTTGGCTTAGTGATATGTAAATCTCATTTCAATAAAGGAGGTGTTTATTATAGATAAAATGGACATTGCTTTTGTTCCTTGAGGCCTGTTGCATTCCACACTTCCACACAGTCATGATCACAGCTTTGGTAGGCATGTTGCCAGGGCATTTTAATATTTTTACTTCGAGAATATTTTATGTGTCAAAATTTTCACTAAGTGGTATCGTCTTATATATGATGACATATATCTGGCTTGCCTCATTTCTTTTAAGTGCACACACTCATCCTTCCCTTAAACACATGTAAGGAGGTGCTCTCCATCTGTTGTTTCCACAGGACAGCTGTAGGACACCCAGGCTCCAGTCTAATCAGAAGGCCAATTTGGAAACATGCAGCCTTAAAATACTTTATCCGTTTATTGACATAAGATAAAGGGGTCTACTGCTTTAACCTGAGAGCATTTTGATCATAAGTCTGGGTGAGATTTGTTCAGATTACTTTATGAATTTATTGAGATGGGGTGTAGGGAGTGTCTTCTATGTTGATCTGAAAATGTGGGGAATCACATCAGTTCAGTTCAGTTGCTCAGTCGTGTCCAGCTCTTTGCGACCGCATGAACCGCAGCATGCCAGGCCTCTCTGTCCATCACCAGCTCCCAGAGTTTACCCCAATTCATGTACATTGAGTCAGTGATGCCATCTAACCATCTCATCCTCTGTTATCCCCTTCTCCTCCTGCCTTCAATCTTTCCCAACATCAGAGTCTTTTCAAGTGAGTCAGCTCTTCGCATCTGGTGGCCAAAATATTGGAGTTTGGCTTCAGCATCAGCCCTTCCAATGAACACCCAGGACTGATTTCCTTTAGGAAGGACTGGTTTGATNTGACTCTTTGCAACCCCATGAATCGCAGCACGCCAGGCCTCCCTGTTCATCACCATCTCCCAGAGTTCACTCAGACTCACGTCCATCGAGTCACTGATGCCATCCAGCCATCTCATCCTTGGCCGTCCCCTTCTCCTCCTCCTGCCCCCAATCCCTTCCAGCATCAGAGTCTTTTCCAATGAGTCAACTCTTTGCATGAGGTGGCCAAAGTACTGGAATTTCAGCTTTAGCATCATTCCTTCCAAAGAAATCCCAGGGTTGATCTCCTTCAGAATGAACTGGTTGGGTCTCCTTGCAGTCCAAGGGACTCTCAAGAGTCTTCCCCAACACCACAGTTCAAAAGCATCAATTCTTTGGCTTAGTGATATGTAAATCTCATTTCAATAAAGGAGGTGTTTATTATAGATAAAATGGACATTGCTTTTGTTCCTTGAGGCCTGTTGCATTCCACACTTCCACACAGTCATGATCACAGCTTTGGTAGGCATGTTGCCAGGGCATTTTAATATTTTTACTTCGAGAATATTTTATGTGTCAAAATTTTCACTAAGTGGTATCGTCTTATATATGATGACATATATCTGGCTTGCCTCATTTCTTTTAAGTGCACACACTCATCCTTCCCTTAAACACATGTAAGGAGGTGCTCTCCATCTGTTGTTTCCACAGGACAGCTGTAGGACACCCAGGCTCCAGTCTAATCAGAAGGCCAATTTGGAAACATGCAGCCTTAAAATACTTTATCCGTTTATTGACATAAGATAAAGGGGTCTACTGCTTTAACCTGAGAGCATTTTGATCATAAGTCTGGGTGAGATTTGTTCAGATTACTTTATGAATTTATTGAGATGGGGTGTAGGGAGTGTCTTCTATGTTGATCTGAAAATGTGGGGAATCACATCAGTTCAGTTCAGTTGCTCAGTCGTGTCCAGCTCTTTGCGACCGCATGAACCGCAGCATGCCAGGCCTCTCTGTCCATCACCAGCTCCCAGAGTTTACCCCAATTCATGTACATTGAGTCAGTGATGCCATCTAACCATCTCATCCTCTGTTATCCCCTTCTCCTCCTGCCTTCAATCTTTCCCAACATCAGAGTCTTTTCAAGTGAGTCAGCTCTTCGCATCTGGTGGCCAAAATATTGGAGTTTGGCTTCAGCATCAGCCCTTCCAATGAACACCCAGGACTGATTTCCTTTAGGAAGGACTGGTTTGATCTTGCAGTCCAAGGGACTCTCAAGAGTCTTCTCCAACACCACAGTTCAAAACCATCAATTCTTTGGCATTCAGCTTTCTTTATAGTCCAGCTCTCACATCCATACATGACTACTGGAAAAACCATAGCCTTGAATAGATGGGCCTTTGTTGACAAAGTAATGTCTCTGCTTTTTAATATGCTGTCTAGGTTGGTCATAACTTTCCTTCCAAGGAGTAAGCGTCTTTTAATTTCCTGGCTGCAGTCACCATCTGCAGTGATTTTGGAGCCCCAAAAAATAAAGTCGGACACTGTTTCCTCTGTTTCCCTATCTTAATTGCCAAGAAGTGATGGGACCGGATGCCATGATCTTAGTTTTCTGAATGTTGAGCTTTAAGCCAACTTTTTCACTCTCCTCTTGGGTGTAGGGGGCATCTTCTATGTTGATCTGAAAATGTGGGAAATCGTATCAGTAGATATTCTAATGTTTCATAGTCCTTGCTTTCCTGGGATAAATCCAGCATTGCCATTTTGATAACTTTTTTCTCTTTCTTAATTAAATCCCCCTTTTATGCTGAATATTACCTTGTATGCCTTATTTTTTAATGATTATATTCATGTCAAAAATGATTTCATTCATTGTTTCCTGTAACAGACTTTCGCTTTTGTTCATCTTGGACGTTTCCTTGTTTTTGGCTTCTGTAATTTTTGCTTTTACCTTTATTATCACCTTCCTGCCACCTCCTGTTGGTTTTCTGTGTAGCTTCTTAAATTTGAACAATGATCTCACTAACTTTCAGCCTTCTCTTTAAAATACAAGCATTAGGGAATTCTTTGGAGGTCTGGTGGTTAGGACTTGGCGCTTTCATTGCTGAGGGCGCAGGTGCAGTCCCTGGTTGGGGAACTAAGATTCTGCAAGCAGTGCAGCTCAGCCACAAACAGACAGACAAACAAACCCACCTCGGCCCTCTCCGCAGATGCCCAGGCATTAAAGAGCAACATTTTCTGCCGAGGAACCACTTGAGCTGCGTCTTCCTTTGCCTCGTGCTGTGAGCTGTGTCATCGTCATCAGTTGTTCCGTCCTGTCTTCTAAGTCCGTGCTTGCTAATTTTCATCAGGATTTCTGTTTGATCTGTGAATTACTGAGAAACAAGTTTTCACTCTTCCAAATAAAGAGGGTTTTTAAAAACTTAATTATTTTGTTCTGTATTTGGTGCTCATTCTGTTACTGTTTTTTCCCCCCTTAACTTTAAACTTTTTATTTTGTACTGGGATATAGCTGATTAACAATGTTGTGGTATAATAATTTCAGGTGAACAGCGAAGGGACTCAGCTGTACATGTACATGTATCCAGTCTACCCTAAGCCCTGCCCCACCCAGGCCGCCGCATCTTCTATTACTGGTTTTTAACTTGACTCCACGTGTAGTCAGAAGACTGGTCTGGCCTGTGTTGAAGCTGCTCTCTGGCCTGGTTTACGGCCGGCGTGGCGTGTGTCCTGCTTGTGGGAAGCCTTTGCCTCCGACTGTTGGCAGTGGCCCTTCATGCAGCTGAGCGGCCAGGCTGACTAATTATATTCTCAGGCGTGTCTGTATGCAGTCTTTCTGTATTTCCATTTCTGAAGGAGGCCTGTTAAACCCACCCAGTATGGTTATATTTGCTGACCTTGCTGTGTGTTTGCAGGCAAAATGTTAACGTAGACTGTTAGAGAGCCCTGTTGTCATCTTTGAGGTTTGTTGTTGGTTAGCAAAGAACCAGCAGTCTGTTGGAGAGCATGTGTCTGCTCGAAACTTTGGTTTTGTCTTCTGTGTTGTTTTGCTTTTGGTGTCTGTTACAAACACATTTTTTTTAACACAGTCTGATACAGTGTCTTTATCTTACCCATCAAAGTCATTTACATTTATTGTTATTGGTGATGTCCTATTTTATACTTTCTATTCTAATGTGTCCTTTCTGAACTTTTACGCTTACCACCTTCTTCTGGATCAGTCTGGGTTTTTTGTTTGTCTTTATTTTTCCCTCCTCTAATAGGATTTTTCCACTGAAACGCTACTGACCTTCGGGTCTGGTCACTCTGTTGTGAAGGGCTGTCTTGTGTTTCCAAGGGTGTTCAGCAGCATCCCTAGTTTCCAGTAGCATCTGCTCCCCAGTCGTGTCAACCAGAGCTGTCCCCAGATGGTGCCTGGTGTCTTTTTGGGATTTGAGAACCACTGCTCTGTGGACTTGGAAGTTTTACAGGGAGGTTGATGACAGATTTCGGAATGTCAGAACTTTCAGGAAAGTAGGCCTGTGCTGTGTCCAGTCCATAAAGGCAGAGCGCTGACCGCAGAGGTGGGCTGAGGACTGCCTGTTCAGTGCTGGCGTACGCCCGTCGTTGGGTGTTGCTCTGGACTGTGTGCTGAGCGCTGGTGGGGAAGGGTCACAGGGACAAGCACAGGGGCTGAGATGGCGCTCCCATGTGGGCGCTGACACGGCCCCTGGCCTCCCGTGTCTCAGACTAGTCCCCTTAGTGATCATCACCCCCAGCACCATCCGCCTGTCTGGTCTCTGGGAAGAGGGAGATGCCACATGGTTCTTCTCGAACTTGCTCTTGGCTCCGCCCTTGACTTTCACTGTTTCTCCTCCTTGTTCATATATGAATTTCAAAAAGAAAACGAGTGAAAAGACACACACACCTGGCCTGTCACCGGCTTTCATTCCTCTTCTAGACTCAGCTTCGTGTACTTAAGTCTGTCTTTTTCACTCTTTACTTTCCAGCCCGGGACACAAGATTGAAAATGACAGCTTGGAATGTGCCTGAGGAAGGACTGTCCTGTGACGTGGAGATGGAGGCATTCATGAGAGAGGCTCCTCGTCTCTCCACTCCAGGGCCCAGCTGGGACTCTGAGAACCCAAAGGAACGTTCGAGGCCATCAGCCTTAACTCAGGAGGAGCCAGGGGTCTGGGAGGCAGCTCCTGAACATCCTGGGTTTGGGAAGCATTTGAGCATGAGCACAGATCTTCCACAACGTCAGAGAGTTCCTGCAACAAATGGTTTCCTTGTTCGTGGCTCAGATGTTAAAAGTCTGGATTGTGACCCAGCTTCACATGCTGTTCAGAAAAGCTACGCAGCTAAGAGAGCAGGTGACAGGGACTCCTGTGGGAAAGCCTTCGCCCATTCCGTAGAAGTGACTCAGTTTGGAAGAACTCAGACCCGAGAGAAGCCCTCTAGATACCCTGACAGTGTTAAGTCTCTCAACCACTTTACTCCTCTTGGCCAACAGAAAATTATGACACGAGGGAAGAAACTGTATGAAGGTGAGGACTTTGGGGACCTTTTTACCCTGAGTCCATCTCTTAGTGAAAGCAGGAGTAGCAGTCCTGGAGAGAAATTGTATAAATGTACCGAATGCGGCAAGTGCTTCAAGCGGAACTCTTCTCTTGTCTTGCATCACCGAACTCACACTGGGGAGAAGCCTTACGCCTGTACTGAGTGTGGAAAGTCCTTCAGCAAGAACTACAACCTAATTGTGCACCAAAGAATCCACACAGGAGAGAAGCCCTACAAGTGCAGTAAGTGCGGGAAGGCCTTCAGTGACGGGTCGGCTCTGACACAGCACCAGAGAATTCACACCGGGGAGAAACCTTATAAGTGTCCGGAATGTGGGAAAACCTTCAACCGAAATTCGTCCCTGATCCTCCATCAGAGGACTCACACAGGGGAGAAGCCATACCGATGTAACGAGTGTGGGAAGCCTTTTACAGACATCTCCCACCTCACCGTGCACCTCAGGATCCACACTGGCGAGAAGCCCTATGAATGCAGCAAATGTGGAAAGGCCTTCCGAGACGGCTCATACCTCACCCAGCATGAGAGGACTCACACTGGAGAGAAGCCCTTTGAGTGCACAGAATGCGGAAAGTCCTTCAACCGCAATTCCCACCTCATAGTGCATCAAAAGATTCACTCCGGGGAGAAGCCCTTCGAGTGCAAAGAGTGCGGGAAGACTTTCATCGAGAGTGCCTACCTCATCCGGCACCAGAGGATTCACACTGGTGAGAAGCCCTATGGCTGCGACGAGTGCCAGAAGCTGTTCAGGAACATCGCTGGCCTCATCCGGCACCAGAGGACTCACACTGGCGAGAAGCCCTACGAATGTAATCAGTGCGGCCGGGCCTTCAGGGACAGCTCCTGTCTGACCAAGCACAGGAGGACCCACACCAGGGAGATGCCGCACGAGTGCGCAGAGTGCGGCAGGGCCTTCAGGCAGAGCTCTCACCTGGCGGCGCACCAGCGGCTCCACAGCAGGGCGGCCCCCAGCCACCGTCCCCAGTGTGGGCAGACATTCCGGGGGGGCTCCGCCCTCGCCCGGCACCAGAGCTCACACCCCGGCCAGCAGCCTGTGGGCGTTTAGTAAACAAGGACCACGCTGTCTCCCGACTGACTGGCTCTCAGACACCTTCATGTGGGAAGAGGGTCTCCAGGGGTGGCTCCTCCCTGTCAGGAAAGCACTGCTCTGAGCCCTGCAGTGAATCGACAGATGTGAGATGTTCCTTAGCCACGCTGTTCAGTCTGTAGGTTCGGGAACTCCTGAAGAGAGTACAGGATGGTGAAAGACGTGGTGAAGACGTCATGGCTGACCCCACCTCTACCACATGTGGCAGTACACACTCTGGAGTAGAGCCTGTGTGCCCCTGGAGGAGCCACCTGCCCGAATGTGGGGCTCCTGGAACCGCAAGGCTCTTCTGTCATCAGGGTGAGGGGTCCTTGACAGGGAGTGTTTGCCTCACAGTCGGTAGGCAGACTCCTCGAGCTCAGTGAGGGACACTTGGCTGGAGCCCTTGCATGCTTTATCTGTATCAGCAAAAGCCTACACACTACTCCACCCTGCAATGACTGCAGAGTTACAGCAGATCGCTCTTTGAATGGTTTCCCACGTTACGGTCCCGCCAGGTGCTGTGAACTCGTTTAAGCAGGGGCAGCTGGGTGGGGAGGTTGCTTGTGAATGAACAATGATGTTTCTTCTAAGAGGAGACTGAGTAGATTCCTCCAAGACGGAAGGGGCTGCTGCTTCGAAATGTGAGGCGTTGCTTTAGTTGTTGAGCCAAGCAAACAGAAAACACTCAGTTGTCATGTTTATGTTGTCACCCCTCATTGTTCATTTGGGACACTCATGATTTGTGCAGCCAGGCCGAATCATAACGATAAAGATTTTGCGGTTGTATTGAAAATGCTTATAATATGGCCAGCAACTGAAAGCATAAAATAGGTTTGCATTGCTGCAGCCATGTAAAGGCACACGCACATACAGATGTAGGTTGGAAGTTGATCACAGAGAGATAAACGTGGTTTTTCAAAGGGACTGTTGACTGTGCGTGATTTTTCCTCCATCACAAACCATGTGGTGGTGTTTCAGTAATTTGTTGAGGAGTGAAAAGGTGGGGTTTCTTTGGACCTTTTTCAGATCAGAAGTGCCTGGGTCAGGGTCTCAGGGCAGTTTATGTAAGAATGGATGGGGGAATAGAGGAGGGGTATGCCCCCCTTGGATGGGAGCGTCCAGGCAGAATCTGCTCTGGGTTTAGCATCCACAGCTCAGGGCATGAGGATAATTTCTCTCTTCAGAACCTGGATGATGAGAGGGTGTTCCCGTGGAAGATGGGAGTAGGCCACAGAGAGGTCTAGGAGGGCCTGGGGCTTCCTTCCTAGGCTGAGCAGCGCTGACTGTGACCTGCTGCCACTGGTCAGGGGGGCCTCAGCCCCAGTGGTGCCCGTCGGGGGGAAGGCCGCTGAGGTAATAAGGCTGTGAGGCAGTAAAGCTGCGTTATATTAAGCTGCTAGGTTTGTGGTAGAAGAGCTGACTCATTGGAAGAGACCCTGATGCTGGGAAAGAGTGAACACAGGAGGAGAAGGGGACAACAGAGGATGAGATGGCTGGATGGCATCACTGACTCAACAGACATGAGTTTGAGCAAGCTCTGGGAGATGGTGAAGGACAGGGAGGCCTGGCGAGCTGCGGTCCGTGGGGTCACAAAGAGTTGGACGCGACTTGGCAACTGAACAACGACAAAGCCGTGATACCCAGTGTCCTCAGCTTTGCCTTCCTTTCTCCCAGCCTCTCCGGCTCCAGACCCTGTTCTTCTGGAACGGGGACGTCGTGTAGATCAGAGAAGCCGAGCTCACAGAGGCTGAGTGGAAGCCAGAGGGCCCTCTCTCCTGGCCGCTCCCAGGCCCGTCCATCCTGGCTTATCAGGATCTCCCTCCATCATCCCTGTTGCAGCCCTGCCACGTCGAGTGCAGGCGCGGAGCCCGTGTGCGGTGAAGGGACAGAAGAGCCTCTGGACTAGAGAACTGTCCTCAGCGCAGGGGGTGGGCAGTGTCTGTGGGCCACTTCGGGTGTCCGTCCTGGCGTCTACAAGGGGGAGGTGGGCTGCCGTGCAGCACCCTGCGTGCCCAGGGCGGCCCTGGCCCCAAGAAGGCCGGCAGCACTGCGGCTGCGGAGCCCTGGGCCAGGCCGGGAAACGGCCCCTGGGCAGAAGCAGGACGGTGCTCCCCAAGCATCTCGCTGTGGGCTCCTTTCTGGATCAGGAGCCTCAGTTGTGGCTGCACTGCCGTTTCAGGAGCTGAAGTTTCCAGAAGTGCCTGCGTACAGGGGAGGGTTGGGTGGGGGACCAGCGGGGCCCCGCTGGAAAAAGATCCTCAGACACCGACACTGCAGGCGATGCCTCCCTCTGTGGCGTCCCTGCTCACCCTCCCCTAGCCCTGCTGGTCTCAGGAATCCTGACCCCATGGGGGTCTTCAGTTGGGACCCTACCCTGTTTTAAAGACATGCTAAATGTATTTGACACTGAACATGTTTCCCAAGATCCTCGGTAGAGATCTCCACTTTGACGTCACTCATCCACCCACCACCTGTCCTTCCCAAACACTGGCCACTGCAGTGATCTCCTGCCGGGTACTAAAACCACCCCAAAGCATAGTCGCTTAAGGACAGCAGTGTTAGGTGCTAGCATCCTGTGGGCTGAGTCAGCCGGGCAGCCCTTCTGCGGGGCCGTGTCACCTGGAGGCTTGAGTCAGGCTGGCATGCCCTGGGTGGCCTCACTCACCCCCTGGCAGTTGGCATTGGCCCTTGGCACAGGGCTCAGCTGAAGCTGTTAGCCCGGGTTCTTGTTCATGTTGCTTTACTGCCTCGCAGTGTGGCGGGCAGCTGGGTTCAGGAGGGAGCACCCCAGGAGGGTAGGCACTGTGACTTGGCAGCCCCGCCCAGTGTTCTTGCCTGGGTAATCGCATGGGCAGAGGACCCTGTTGGGCTACGGGATCACAAAGAGTCAGACACGACTGAGCGACTAACACAGCAAGTACTGTTGTGCGGGTGCTTATCAAGCCTTTGCATCATGTGTGCTGATGTCCGGTAGACTCTATGGGTCACGGGCCAAGCCACTGTGCATGTGTGTGTGTGTCGGGGGGTGGACTCGGGCATAGCAGGAGGTGTACCCAAGGGCATAAATCACAGGAGATGTGCATCGTTGGGGCCTCCCTTCCTGGTGACAGTCCCAGCTCAGCCCATTGCCAGCGTCAGCTCACAGTCTGGGCTGAGCGGCCCAGTTCTCACGGCAGTGGGAGCACTCCCACTGTGCCTTTGGGCCAGCACTGAGTCATGTGGCCACTTCAGCGATAAGGTGGGCAGGGAGCAAGGGTCTTTCAGGTGGCCACGAGCTCAGGGACTCAGAGACGGGAAAGCAGACGGGGGACCACCCTGGCCTGTGCCATGACCCTCCGCAACTGATCCTGCCCGAGTCCACGGCTCCCTCAGTTCGCCGACGATGGCGTGCCTTTGCCCACTCCCCCACTTGCCCAGACCCTCCATCCTCACCCACACCTGCTCCCGTGGCCGTCTCCTGCTCTGAGCCCCATGAGTCAGGGCCACTCACATGGCCTTGTTTCAGGCAGCAGGAGGCAGTGGGAAAGCAAAGAGCATTTGAGATGCTCACGAGAGCAATTCTCATTTGCTCCTTGGGGGCACTGCCATGTGGGAGGACAGTCAGCTGCAGAAGGCTCTGAATCCTCAGGAGTGGGGACCAGGCCTTCTCACCATATCCTGCAGGCTGTCAGTTATCCAGGAGCCAGCCAGGAGAGTGGCGCAGCTGTGGAGAGCCCGGCTGCCCGTTGCCCAGGCACCCTGCAGCAAGACTGGGGAAGAAAGAGTCCTTGCGCAGAGGGTGCGGGTGGGCAGGGCCCCAGGGTGTCTCCACAGGAGCAGCTGCCAGCAGTGCCACATGAAGAAGGCACCTGCTGTGGCCAGGCAGGACCGGGGCACTTCAAACCATCTGCTGCCCTGCAGTACGCGAACCTGGGTGGGGGTCGGGGGTCCCAAGGGAAGCCAGGGGCCTGCAGGCCCTGTGGGGGGACCTGTGGGGGGACCCGCCATTTCACGGATCACCTCTCAAGAGCCACAGCAGGAAGCTCTAGGTGGGCAGGGCTGCTGGAAACTTCCACTTCAGCCTGGCCCTGGCCGGTCACCAGGATACCATGAGAAGGAGAGAGTCTGTGCGTCTGAGAGGGCCCTGGGCCTCACCGGGCTGCACATGGAGTAGACCGACGGAGGCTTGGTGGGTTCCAGAACACATGGAAGTTGACGTTTGCCCTGTTCACTCTGAGGCAGAGATGAGCCACTTGGCTGTACGTGCCGGCACAGGAGGACAGCTGCCTGCCTGAATGTTCGGAATCACACATGGGTTCCTTCAAAACCCTTGCTTGGTTTCCTGTGGTGTCTGTGTGGGTGTAAGTCCACCTGTTTTCTAAATGGGCTAATGTGGGATTTCTTTGGAAGGAATGATGCTGAAGCTGAAGCTCCAGTACATTGGCCACCTCATGTGAAGAGTTGACTCACTGGAAAAGACTCTGATGCTGGGAAGGATTGGGGGCAGGAGGAGAAGGGGACGACCGAGGATGAGATGGCTGGATGGCATCACTGACTCGATGGACGTGAGTCTGAGTGAACTCTGGGAGATGGTGATGGACAGGGAGGCCTGGCGTGCTGCGATTCATGGGGTCGCGAAGAGTCAGACACGACTGAGCGACTGGACTGGACTGAACTGAACTGAATGTGGCTAAAGCAGGTAGAACCCTGGAAGGGCTGCGAGGAAGCCCTCGTCTTGCAAACACAACTAAAGAGGGCTGACCCTTGAACCCAAGCCGTCAAGAATGAACGAAGACTCTACTTTATTCTGTGCCCACTTCAGCACCACCCACACATTGGAACATTGGTCTCTGTGCAAAGTGTATAATTGCCTTAAAGTGTGTCATCTGCCAACTCTTTCTCAAGTCAGCCTTGTTTCTGTTCCTCTTGGTAGAACTTCTGAAGGCTGTTGTTCAAGCAGAAATCTTGCCAGCTGTTTTGGCCTTTTCATAAACACGTGCTGTCACATTCACGTCTGAATACTCAGTAGCATACTATTTTCCAGTTTAACTCACGTCTTTATAGGTATGGAGTGGCTTATAAAGATCACAGAAACACTCAGAGCCTAGTAACGGAGTGTTTTCAAACCATGTGTTTCAGCTCATTAGTGAGTTGTGAAATCAAATCAGCAGGTGACCACTGACATTACAAAGTAATGACATAGAATAAAAAAGTCAAAATTCATAATATAGTAAAGGCAAATACTGTTTTATGAAACTTTTCAGCCATATATCTAAATATGAAAGCTGGATGCCATGTAGAATGTGTATTTTACTTGGCAGGGAGTGGGAGGACTGTGATAATAAAAAACTGAAGACAAGTAAAGGCTGACGCGCTCTGTCTGCGTGAGCAAGGGGAGCTTAACTCCTTGGGCTGCGTAAGGTGATCTTTTGGTTTCTGCATTTAGTCTCAGATTGTAGCATTGTTTTTTGGTTTTTTGGCTGAGCATAAACTTAACTGCTTTCTATAGATACTGTTGCCTATTTCTGTCAGTTTTGGGGCAGGAAGTCTGTGGTTGTTCAGCTCGTAAGTCATGTCTGACTCTTTGCAACCCCATGGACAGCAGCACGCCAGGCCTCTCTGTCCTTTGCTACCTCCCAGAGTTTGCTCAAACTCGTGTCCATTGAGTTAGTGATGCCATCCAAACATCTCATCCTCTGTCACCCCCTTCTCCTCCTGCCTTCAATCTTTCCCAGCAACAGGGTCTTTTTCAATGAGTCAGCTCTTCATATCAGGTGGCCATAGTACCAGAGATTCAACTTGAACATCAACCTTCCAATGAATATTCAGGGTTGATTTCCTTTAGGATTGACTGGTTTGATCTTTCTGTCCAAGGGACTCTCAGGAGTCTTCTCCAGCACCACAGTTCTGTTGTAATCATGCCCAAATCACAGGGGCTCAACATAGTGAAGGATTTATTTCCTCATTCACATCCCCGTCTTGTAGTTGCTGCTGCTTGAGTGTTAGTGGGGTCACACAGAGTGTCGGAGGGTTTGTTTAGTCCCTAAGTCGTGTCTGACTCTGCAAACCCCATGGACTGTAGCCCACCGGGCTCCTCTGTCCATGGGATTTCCCAGGCAAGAATACTGGAGTGGGTTGCCATTTCCTTCTCCAGGGGTTCTTCCCAGCTCAGGGATTGAACCTGTGTTTCCTGCATTCGCAGGCAGATTTTTTACCACCAAGCCACCAGGAAAGCCTGTTGTGTCAGAGGGTGCCTATGTTCAAAGGGATGGGGGAAGGTAAAATCACATAAAAGGCAGCCTGGCAAGAGGGGAATGAATCCCAGTGTGAAGGAAATGCTTAGCTACCTTCTGTTATGGACTGAGTCGTGTGCTGCCATGCGCCCCCTCCCCAGTTCATGTGTTGAAGCCCTGACCCATAATTTGGAGATAGGGCCTGGAGGGAGATGATTAAGGTAAAATGAGGTCATACAGGTAGGGTCCTACTTCCATAGGACTGGTGGCTTCACAAGAAGTGGAAGAAAAAGCAAAGATTATTCTCTCTTGCCAAGTGTGCACAGAGGAAATTAGAGAAAAAGGTCTCACCAGAAACCAACCCTGTCAGCACCCTGATCTTGGACTTTCAGCCTCTGTAACTCTGTAACTCCATAACTTGGACTTCCAGCCTCCAGCAATAAATTTCTGTTGTTTAAGCCAGCTGACCTGTTTGTTATGGCAGCCCAGGGAAACAGCAGAGGATCCATGGGAGGAAAAAAGTACCTGGCCAAAGGATCAAGGCTATTGAGCTGCCCTGATCAGTACAGCTACTGGCTGGCTATGTGTGGCAAACAAGCACTTGAAACGTGGTCACAGCAAATTAAAATGTACTGCAGATGTCAAATATACCGTATCTAAAAGACTAATACATGCCCCCATCATGGCCTGAGTTGATGAGCTTTGTAAATCAGTATCAACCAGGGCAAATACTTGGAACACAAACAGTCCAACTGCTTAAGACCAACTTTGACATTTGTTTCTTGAAATGTAAAGACGTGATGATTTTCCCTAGAGAGTTAGTGAGGAGTGACTTCCCTGGTGGTCCAGTGATTAAAACTCTGAGATTCCAACGCAAAGGGCGTGGGTCTGATCCCCAGTTGGGAAATGAAAATCCCACATGCTGTGTGGCATGGCCAAAAATAATTTTTTTTTTTAAAGAATTAGTTGGTGGGAGGTGGGGCAGGGGAAGGAGAAAGCTGTATACATTGAGGCTGAAATCCTTCCCCGACCTATGTGGGATACTAGAAATACACACGAGTGGCTAGGCTGTTCGTTTACATGGAGTTAAATACCCAATTACAGAGGAGCTACGGCTTGAATTTTGGTAGAGTCATTCAAAGGAATAAGGAGCATGATGATTATTAAGAAGACTGTGTGGGGACGCAGAAGAATTTATTCCTAAGCATTGCTTAGTAAGTAAATTATAAATATTTATTTTGTTGTAACTATAAAACACTGAATGTGGTCAAATCATAGCAGAGAAAGTGTAAAACTTAAAGTAGTTTTGTCGGAGTCATGGAATTTTGGTTATATTTGTTTTTGCTTTTAAAATTATCTTGAAAATTATTTACTGGGTTTCTATAAAATCTACTTTCCACCATTTTGAAAAAAACTTCTCCCAATCATGGAAAACTTAAAAAAAAAAGAAGAAAAAATATTTTCTCATGTTCCCAGTACATAGGAACTATTGACTTTTGAGTGTATAGATGACTCATTTTTATGTGTACAAGATTTGGTATGTATGTCTTCAGTGCATATATAAAATATATGAGCATGATCACTATAAATGTCTCTCTTAAGTATCTTGAGTCAGGGATCAGCCCAAATTCATTGGATTCGAAGCTCACACGATTGAGTGCCTCTTTGGGAGGAAATATTAAAAATTGCCAAGATGAAATTAGATGTTAGACCTTGGAAGGGGGGCCAGGAATTAGTAAATGACTTTGGAGTATAGCTTCTTTCATTTTGTGACAAATCCATGAAACCCAAGCCTCAAAATATAACTTAACCCAGGCCTCTCTCAGCCCACCAGCACCTGAGTGTCTAGACAGGACAGTCTGCAGAAGTCTCAGTGATATCTACTAGCTCTCCAGCTCCAGCCTCTGGCTGACAAAAAACTCCTTTGAGAAGTGTGCTATTGAGAGGGCGCACAAAACTGAGACAACTCTCCGAGAACAACACCGACCGGGCCCCAGCCCCTGCCCCTGCCCCTGCCCCAGCCCC
>SJYW01003869.1:0-14940 GCA_006410735.1 Raphicerus campestris | reverse complement strand
ATATGGTGAATGATAACCTTGATTTTTATCTTTAGTATATTAGAAACTAACTTTTACTTTATCCTCCTTCCCTGATACCTTTCTTTTTCTTTAAAAGTTTAACTAGAAATATAAGAAGTTACAGTTCAAACCAAGGTAAATAAAATAAGCAGTAACTCTCCCCAATAAATTATTATTTCATTATTTAATCAAAACTGAGAATTGTGCTTGTTTTGATTGAAAAATTATGCTATTCAGTAAAAGAGGTCTTGTTGAATATATCTAGTCCTAATATTTATGTGAGATAATGTAATGGTAACAAGACCTAGAATACAGTTTATATACAAAATGAAAATAGTGCTAGGCAGAAAAATTTACTAAGTATTATGTAATCCAATATGGCACCACTATGGTTGGAGTAAACTTTTCCTAGCTTCTAGATGACATGGCTATAGATCTGTAACATGATGAGTCAGTTTTCTAATGAGCCTATTCATAATATTATTTAACAGTTAAATTATTTGCATAATATTTACTATAACCAGGGGCTGTAAGGCATTGATCAGCTTATCATGTGTTTCCATAGAAATTTTAAAAATTATGATATATATGATTCTAAGATTATGATAACAACTAAGTTATTAATGATACATAGAAACATAAGGCTTTATTTGAGGTATTTTTATTGTTTTTTTTTTCTTTAAAAATCTCTTCCCTGAATAATTTTAGAGTACTCATATAATAATTTAAGAAATCATCCCTTGAAATACTTTTTTATTTTTATATTAAATGCTATTGAGGTATTAGCACTTTATAAAGCCTAGAATGTATGCTGGTACATTTATCAAGTTAACACTTTATTTTTTCAATTTAANTCCCTGAATAATTTTAGAGTACTCATATAATAATTTAAGAAATCATCCCTTGAAATACTTTTTTATTTTTATATTAAATGCTATTGAGGTATTAGCACTTTATAAAGCCTAGAATGTATGCTGGTACATTTATCAAGTTAACACTTTATTTTTTCAATTTAATTTTCTAATATTAATCAAAAGAATAAAATTTTAAAATACAAAATAGTTTTTCTGGTATATTATAAATTTCTTATTCAATCAATATGTATAATAGATATATTCCTACTGAACTGATGTCCTTCCTTAATACCCTGTACACCCTCTGAAGTCATTGCTGGTGACTCATGAGAGATGGCTGGATGGCATCACTAATTTGATGGACGTGAGTCTGAGTGAACTCTGGGAGTTGGTGATGGACAGGGAGGCCTGGCGTCCTGTGATTCATGGGGTCACAAAGAGTTGGATATGACTGAGTGACTGAACTGAACTGAACTGAACTGAACTGAATGAGACAATACAAACTGTGGGAGCAATTCTGGCATTTAAGTCATTAAAACACTATGGATGGTGTTCAAGTCCTACCAAATCTTATGCTATCATTAATGGTTCCATTGAGATTCCCTTTAATCAATTTCCTTTAACATATACGAAATCATCTATGAAAACTCAGTTGCATGAACTTAATAATGAAAAAGAGACACTTTTGCCTAGAAAAACTACTCATGGATATTTTGATTTCTATTGTTATTTTTTGTCCTTCTCTGACACCTACATCAATTCTTGAACCTGATTACCTGGCCTAGAATAAGTAATGAATATTTGAAGAAAACGGGTTCAAAAGATACCAGAAGTCACTTAGCATTTTGTCAGGTCATTTTTTTTTCTTTAAAGGAGATACTACAATATTATAATGCTAAAGAGTGGATGTGTTTATAAAAACTACAGTCATGAAATTATACTGTCTATCATGAAATGAGAGATTGAACCTCATAGAAAGTGTTTTCTTGCTTTCTTGCCAAGTTTTTGATCTTATCAAGAGCTTTCCTCCCCCAACTTTTAAATACTTTATGCTTTGCTACATAAAGTCATGCAAAATATTTTATATGCATCTTTTTAGAAATTCTTTTCTAAAAAGTCCAGAGATAATGATGCATTTTATATTTTAGATTTTTAAACTGTTTCATGTATATGATTTGATATTTGAAAAAAACACACTAACCTATGAACATGTCGGTTTTTAAGACACTGAATTCTCTCAATCATTTCATCTTCATTTTTTATTGTTCAGATATAGTATTTATTGCTCCTTCTTTTTAAATGACAGTTATATTACCTGTCTATTGATTATATATTTATTATGGTATATTATAGATATAAAAGGTTAAAAATAGAACATGTTTCTCAATCTATGACTGTATGGCATATCCTACTCTGATAATATATGTTAAAAAGTCTAAATTTTTTTTTAACTTTTTCATGCAAGACTAGATATAAACATATTAGATTGGGAACTCTCATTATTTTGGGACTTGATTACTCTATTTAATATTATTCTATTAACACAGTTATTATATGTTACATGCATACAGTTAGTAGTCATTTGATCTGTTCTTTTCAAGTTTTTGTTAGTTAAAATACCATTTTATACACAACTAATCTACTTTTAGATATTTTAAATATGGACTTAGAATAGAAACCCTAGGGTATTTATTCTGAATCACCCCCAACCCCAATGTAGTACTTCCTCAAATCAGCATTGTTATGAGAATACTGTAAATGTTTTTGATGTGATGATCTCGAGGTGTTTTCCATAATTACTCAGTCCTTAACTTTAATAGAAGTTATACGTGATCAATTACAGCATATATATTTGTGTTACTATTTGTATTGTTTACATTACACATAAAATAAGACATTCTGATGTTGCTTTTTATAATTTTAGAGTAAAATTTAAGCTATTTCATCCCTGGACTTAAGTATTGGTAACCTTTCCAAAGTGACATACAAGGTTTTATTTTCCTTGTTTGATATTTTTAGTCCTAGAGATGTTGTGAGATGTGATTGAAATTTTATTTTACTTTGTGAAGTCAGTAAATAAAAGATAAAGTTAGTGGTGATGTCTCCATGACACTTATGAATAACTTTCATATTTTTATTTTTTATTTTGGTATTTGACTTTGTGAAATAAGCAAGCATAGGTCTATTGCTTAAGAATCGGAAAGATGTGAGGGAAAGATTGGAAAGATCGATGGTCATGTAAGCACATCACTTTAAACTGAACAGTGAATCAGTGATCTCAGCTGGCTAGAGATAGTGGTACCCATAAGTGCATCTGTGTTGTGTTTATTTGAGGTCAATGAGTGTCCCATCTCGGGAAAAGGGTGGTGACAGGAAAAGGCCTATAAATTCTAAACTATCATTAAAAGGTAGAGAATTTTAAAAAGCTGCTTTAGTAAAATCTGAAAATAGAATGGTGGTCACCAGAGCCTGAGGGTCAGGGGTTGGGGTGATATTTAAGGGTATAAACTGGTAACTAGTATATAAAATAGTCCTGAAGATCTAATGCACAGCATAGTGGTCGTGGTCAACAACACTGTATTAGGAACTTCAAAGTTGCTGAGAGACTAGATCTTAATTGTTCTTGCCACAAGAAAGAAATGATAATTGTGTGACATAATAGAGGTGTTATACAGTGGTAATCCTATTGCAACACATACATGCATCAAATTAACATGCTGTACACCTTAAAATTATACAATATGCCAATTATATCTCAATTAAAAGAGTATCTAGGATAGAGCAAAACATTTCACAGTGGGTAAACATTTCACTTGGCTCCCTTATGATTCAATGGTAAAGAATTCTCCTGACAATGCAGGAGATGAGGTTTTGATCCTTGGATCAGTAAGATCCCCTAAAGAAGGAAATGGAGACCCACTGGAGCATTCTTGTCTGGAGAATCCCATAGACAGAGAAGCCTGTTGGGTCACAGTCCATGGGGTCATAAGAGAGCTGGACATGACTTATCAACTAAACAACAACAAACATCTCACTTACTATAGGAGAAAAACATCTCCAAGTACTATAGGAGAAAATAAGATATTTATGGATAGTTTATAGCTGGTTGGTTTCTGTTCGTGGAATGTAACACATAAAAACTGGTTTAAAATGAAAGAGGCTGAAGTATTAGTTGTCTTCATTTATAAAATACAGCAACTAGAGACTGAATAGTTCTATAAATGTCTCTGAATTGTTCTATAAATTATATTATATGTTGACTTTTCTTCTGACCTTCAAATGCATTAGAATAGCACAGGGTTTCTCAGCTTCATGTTTATTATTGCTTTCCTTAGAAGCCTTTACACATCTTTATCTAATCCTCCCATGACATTTTAGTGTATATACTGTCCATTATGTACTGTATGTATATCTGTACTTTATACATTAAAATGAGATTTCCCCCAATCCCCAGACAAGTAATTACTACCCCTTTAGGGCAATACCACCCTCTTTGAAAATCCTTGAAACAGCTCTAAACCTAAAAGTTAAATTTAGTTTTTTAGGGCATCAAAACCATAGATGTTTACTTTTTTAAAAATAATTCAAGTTATACCATTAAGATTTTAAAAATTAGTTTCTCAGCCTGAAACAAATGTTCTGTATATGATTTTCACAAACAAATTTCTACAAAATCTGGTTCCATTCAGAGTGACATAGAGAAGGGCCAAAACATCTAACTTTGAAAACTAAAGATGTTATTTTATGATTAAAAACTCTAAAATAAGGTTTTGTTTCAACTTGGTTATAAAAATGGACGCTAGGTGGTTCTGATTTAAGATATGCGTAGATCTAGTCATTGGTTTCCTGTCTTCTTCCAGTGGAAATTGTTTGACTCTATACCCACAACAAGCAAAAGGAGAGTTTGATAGAAATTTAAAGCCAGAAGAAAGTTACCATGAGTGTTAATTGAAATAAATGTGCCAGATGATATAGACAAGGAGTTTAGTAATTACTTTATATTGCAAAGATCACATTTCTGCAGCTCTAATAGTCTAAAACAGGCAGACTGTGGTTGTATCATTAACTGGAAAATCCTTTAGTTATGGAATGGAGTCAGAAGTAATCTCTTATTGTGGTTAGTGCAACAAAATGATCAATGGAGAGGCACTAACCCAACACTTAATGAGGAAGGTGGTCATCTGAAAAGTTAAGTGGCTAGTCTCCACCATCATGCAGAGATCCACTTCTAACGCAACCCTAACATTATTGTTGATATATTCAAGTATTCATCCCCCAAAGCAATCAGTTCTTAATTATTAAATAAAAGATAATATTTAAAATAACAGTTTAGTTTATATGTTTGTGGGTCTTTCATAAAAATCAAAATTAAATAACTTATAGTAAGATGCTATCAGTACATATAACTTTTATTAAGATATTTGGCTGAAGTGTTCCAAAGGGTTTATATACATAGTAAAATTGAGTTATTCTTAAAGCTGAATTAAAATTCTAATGTTTAATAATTAAAGACATTTCCAACTCGATATGCAATAATAGAATTTAGTGGGAATCAATCAAAGAGTATTGTTCAGCTTACTCATGATAAACCAGACCTTCCATTCTTAACTCTCACTCTTATATTGTGTCAATTCCTACTATTAATTGAGCAGCTACAATGTACCAGTAAAATAGCTCTGCTTTCCACTTCTCCCTGTTCATAGANGAGTTTTTTTTTCCAATTGTCACAAATCTTCCCCAAATTTCCTAGTAATTGGGGGAAAAAAACCCAAAACTGTTCATAAGTGGACCTTCATGGTTCAAACACATTTTTCAAGGGTTAACTATATTTATATTAGAGTTGCTTTCATCCAGACCTAAGTACAGCTAAAGATGGATAATAATGGAGATTGCTATGATGAAAATACCATTCTTTTCAGTTTTCACAAAGTTTAAACTAGATATATGGTGAATGATAACCTTGATTTTTATCTTTAGTATATTAGAAACTAACTTTTACTTTATCCTCCTTCCCTGATACCTTTCTTTTTCTTTAAAAGTTTAACTAGAAATATAAGAAGTTACAG
Source organism: Raphicerus campestris (assembly GCA_006410735.1). Classification (NCBI taxonomy): domain Eukaryota; kingdom Metazoa; phylum Chordata; class Mammalia; order Artiodactyla; family Bovidae; genus Raphicerus; species Raphicerus campestris. The sequence goes on along the minus strand of SJYW01003869.1, from coordinate 9,020 downwards.
TTCAAACCAAGGTAAATAAAATAAGCAGTAACTCTCCCCAATAAATTATTTTTTCATTATTTAATCAAAACTGAGAATTGTGCTTGTTTTGATTGAAAAATTATGCTATTCAGTAAAAGAGGTCTTGTTGAATATATCTAGTCCTAATATTTATGTGAGATAATGTAATGGTAACAAGACCTAGAATACAGTTTATATACAAAATGAAAATAGTGCTAGGCAGAAAAATTTACTAAGTATTATGTAATCCAATATGGCACCACTATGGTTGGAGTAAACTTTTCCTAGCTTCTAGATGACATGGCTATAGATCTGTAACATGATGAGTCAGTTTTCTAATGAGCCTATTCATAATATTATTTAACAGTTAAATTATTTGCATAATATTTACTATAACCAGGGGCTGTAAGGCATTGATCAGCTTATCATGTGTTTCCATAGAAATTTTAAAAATTATGATATATATGATTCTAAGATTATGATAACAACTAAGTTATTAATGATACATAGAAACATAAGGCTTTATTTGAGGTATTTTTATTGTTTTTTTTTTCTTTAAAAATCTCTTCCCTGAATAATTTTAGAGTACTCATATAATAATTTAAGAAATCATCCCTTGAAATACTTTTTTATTTTTATATTAAATGCTATTGAGGTATTAGCACTTTATAAAGCCTAGAATGTATGCTGGTACATTTATCAAGTTAACACTTTATTTTTTCAATTTAATTTTCTAATATTAATCAAAAGAATAAAATTTTAAAATACAAAATAGTTTTTCTGGTATATTATAAATTGCTTATTCAATCAATATGTATAATAGATATATTCCTACTGAACTGATGTCCTTCCTTAATACCCTGTACACCCTCTGAAGTCATTGCTGGTGACTCATGAGAGATGGCTGGATGGCATCACTAATTTGATGGACGTGAGTCTGAGTGAACTCTGGGAGTTGGTGATGGACAGGGAGGCCTGGTGTCCTGTGATTCATGGGGTCACAAAGAGTCGGATACGACTGAGTGACTGAACTGAACTGAACTGAATGAGACAATGCAAACTGTGGGAGCAATCCTGGCATTTAAGTCATTAAAACACTATGGATGGTGTTCAAGTCCTACCAAATCTTATGCTATCATTAATGGTTCCATTGAGATTCCCTTTAATCAATTTCCTTTAACATATACGAAATCATCTATGAAAACTCAGTTGCATGAACTTAATAAGGAAAAAGAGACACTTTTGCCTAGAAAAACTACTCATGGATATTTTGATTTCTATTGTTATTTTTTGTCCTTCTCTGACACCTACATCAAATCTTGAACCTGATTACCTGGCCTAGATTAAGTAATGAATATTTGAAGAAAATGGGTTCAAAAGACACCAGAAGTCACTTAGCATTTTGTCAGGTCATTTTTTTTTTCTTTAAAGGAGATACTACAATATTATAATGCTAAAGGGTGGATGTGTTTATAAAAACTAGTCATGAAATTATACTGTCTATCATGAAATGAGAGATTGAACCTCATAGAAAGTGTTTTCTTGCTTTCTTGCCAAGTTTTTGACCTTATCAAGAGCTTTCCTCCCTTAACTTTTAAATACTTTATGCTTTGCTACATAAAGTCATGCAAAATATTTTATATGCATCTTTTTAGAAATTCTTTTCTAAAAAGTCCAGAGATAATGATGCATTTTATATTTTAGATTTTTAAACTGTTTCATGTATATGATTTGATATTTGAAAAAAACACACTAACCTATGAACATGTCGGTTTTTAAGACACTGAATTCTCTCAATCATTTCATCTTCATTTTTTATTGTTCAGATATAGTATTTATTGCTCCTTCTTTTTAAATGACAGTTATATTACCTGTTTATTGATTATATATTTATTATGGTATATTATAGATATAAAAGGTTAAAAATAGAACATGTTTCTCAATCTATGACTGTATGGCATATCCTACTCTGATAATATATGTTAAAAAGTCTAAATTTTTTTTTAACTTTTTCATGCAAGACTAGATATAAACATATTAGATTGAGAACTCTCATTATTTTGGGACTTGATTACTCTATTTAATATTATTCTATTAACACAGTTATTATATGTTACATGCATACAGTTAGTAGTCATTTGATCTGTTCTTTTCAAGTTTTTGTTAGTTAAAATACCATTTTATACACAACTAATCTACTTTTAGATATTTTAAATATGGACTTAGAATAGAAACCCTAGGGTATTTATTCTGAATCACCCCCAACCCCAATGTAGTACTTCCTCAAATCAGCATTGTTATGAGAATACTGTAAATGTTTTTGATGTGATGATCTCGAGGTGTTTTCCATAATTACTCAGTCCTTAACTTTAATAGAAGTTATACGTGATCAATTACAGCATATATATTTGTGTTACTATTTGTATTGTTTACATTACACATAAAATAAGACATTCTGATGTTGCTTTTTATAATTTTAGAGTAAAATTTAAGCTATTTCATCCCTGGACTTAAGTATTGGTAACCTTTCCAAAGTGACATACAAGGTTTTATTTTCCTTGTTTGATATTTTTAGTCCTAGAGATGTTGTGAGATGTGATTGAAATTTTATTTTACTTTGTGAAGTCAGTAAATAAAAGATAAAGTTAGTGGTGATGTCTCCATGACACTTATGAATAACTTTCATATTTTTATTTTTTATTTTGGTATTTGACTTTGTGAAATAAGCAAGCATAGGTCTATTGCTTAAGAATCGGAAAGATGTGAGGGAAAGATTGGAAAGATCGATGGTCATGTAAGCACATCACTTTAAACTGAACAGTGAATCAGTGATCTCAGCTGGCTAGAGATAGTGGTACCCATAAGTGCATCTGTGTTGTGTTTATTTGAGGTCAATGAGTGTCCCATCTCGGGAAAAGGGTGGTGACAGGAAAAGGCCTATAAATTCTAAACTATCATTAAAAGGTAGAGAATTTTAAAAAGCTGCTTTAGTAAAATCTGAAAATAGAATGGTGGTCACCAGAGCCTGAGGGTCAGGGGTTGGGGTGATATTTAAGGGTATAAACTGGTAACTAGTATATAAAATAGTCCTGAAGATCTAATGCACAGCATAGTGGTCGTGGTCAACAACACTGTATTAGGAACTTCAAAGTTGCTGAGAGACTAGATCTTAATTGTTCTTGCCACAAGAAAGAAATGATAATTGTGTGACATAATAGAGGTGTTATACAGTGGTAATCCTATTGCAACACATACATGCATCAAATTAACATGCTGTACACCTTAAAATTATACAATATGCCAATTATATCTCAATTAAAAGAGTATCTAGGATAGAGCAAAACATTTCACAGTGGGTAAACATTTCACTTGGCTCCCTTATGATTCAATGGTAAAGAATTCTCCTGACAATGCAGGAGATGAGGTTTTGATCCCTGGATCAGTAAGATCCCCTAAAGAAGGAAATGGAGACCCACTGGGGCATTCTTGTCTGGAGAATCCCATAGACAGAGAAGCCTGTTGGGTCACAGTCCATGGGGTCATAAGAGAGCTGGACATGACTTATCAACTAAACAACAACAAACATCTCACTTACTATAGGAGAAAAACATCTCCAAGTACTATAGGAGAAAATAAGATATTTATGGATAGTTTATAGCTGGTTGGTTTCTGTTCGTGGAATGTAACACATAAAAACTGGTTTAAAATGAAAGAGGCTGAAGTATTAGTTGTCTTCATTTATAAAATACAGCAACTAGAGACTGAATAGTTCTATAAATGTCTCTGAATTGTTCTATAAATTATATTATATGTTGACTTTTCTTCTGACCTTCAAATGCATTAGAATAGCACAGTGTTTCTCAGCTTCATGTTTATTATTGCTTTCCTTAGAAGCCTTTACACATCTTTATCTAATCCTCCCATGACATTTTAGTGTATATACTGTCCATTATGTACNTAAGATCCCCTAAAGAAGGAAATGGAGACCCACTGGAGCATTCTTGTCTGGAGAATCCCATAGACTGAGAAGCCTGTTGGGTCACAGTCCATGGGGTCATAAGAGAGCTGGACATGACTTATCAACTAAACAACAACAAACATCTCACTTACTATAGGAGAAAAACATCTCCAAGTACTATAGGAGAAAATAAGATATTTATGGATAGTTTATAGCTGGTTGGTTTCTGTTCGTGGAATGTAACACATAAAAACTGGTTTAAAATGAAAGAGGCTGAAGTATTAGTTGTCTTCATTTATAAAATACAGCAACTAGAGACTGAATAGTTCTATAAATGTCTCTGAATTGTTCTATAAATTATATTATATGTTGACTTTTCTTCTGACCTTCAAATGCATTAGAATAGCACAGGGTTTCTCAGCTTCATGTTTATTATTGCTTTCCTTAGAAGCCTTTACACATCTTTATCTAATCCTCCCATGACATTTTAGTGTATATACTGTCCATTATGTACTGTATGTATATCTGTACTTTATACATTAAAATGAGATTTCCCCCAATCCCCAGACAAGTAATTACTACCCCTTTAGGGCAATACCACCCTCTTTGAAAATCCTGGAAACAGCTCTAAACCTAAAAGTTAAATTTAGTTTTTTAGGGCATCAAAACCATAGATGTTTACTTTTTTAAAAATAATTCAAGTTATACCATTAAGATTTTAAAAATTAGTTTCTCAGCCTGAAACAAATGTTCTGTATATGATTTTCACAAACAAATTTCTACAAAATCTGGTTCCATTCAGAGTGACATAGAGAAGGGCCAAAACATCTAACTTTGAAAACTAAAGATGTTATTTTATGATTAAAAACTCTAAAATAAGGTTTTGTTTCAACTTGGTTATAAAAATGGACGCTAGGTGGTTCTGATTTAAGATATGCGTAGATCTAGTCATTGGTTTCCTGTCTTCTTCCAGTGGAAATTGTTTGACTCTATACCCACAACAAGCAAAAGGAGAGTTTGATAGAAATTTAAAGCCAGAAGAAAGTTACCATGAGTGTTAATTGAAATAAATGTGCCAGATGATATAGACAAGGAGTTTAGTAATTACTTTATATTGCAAAGATCACATTTCTGCAGCTCTAATAGTCTAAAACAGGCAGACTGTGGTTGTATCATTAACTGGAAAATCCTTTAGTTATGGAATGGAGTCAGAAGTAATCTCTTATTGTGGTTTGTGCAACAAAATGATCAATGGAGAGGCACTAACCCAACACTTAATGAGGAAAGTGGTCATCTGAAAAGTTAAGTGGCTAGTCTCCACCATCATGCAGAGATCCACTTCTAACGCAACCCTAACATTATTGTTGATATATTCAAGTATTCATCCCCCAAAGCAATCAGTTCTTAATTATTAAATAAAAGATAATATTTAAAATAACAGTTTAGTTTATATGTTTGTGGGTCTTTCATAAAAATCAAAATTAAATAACTTATAGTAAGATGCTATCAGTACATATAACTTTTATTAAGATATTTGGCTGAAGTGTTTCAAAGGGTTTATATACATAGTAAAATTGAGTTATTCTTAAAGCTGAATTAAAATTCTAATGTTTAATAATTAAAGACATTTCCAACTCGATATGCAATAATAGAATTTAGTGGGAATCAATCAAAGAGTATTGTTCAGCTTACTCATGATAAACCAGACCTTCCATTCTTAACTCTCACTCTTATATTGTGTCAATTCCTACTATTAATTGAGCAGCTACAATGTACCAGTAAAATAGCTCTGCTTTCCACTTCTCCCTGTTCATAGATGGTTTACTCGCCAACATTTTTGATAGCTATGAAAAAGGGAGGCATGTACAAGTCAGAATTGGGACCAGTGAAAACACAAAGGTGTTAAAAGAGTTTTTATGGTATTTTCTCCCTTTTCTCACTGGTCTGACATGAGTTCTCTGCCCTCCTTTAACATCTGAATACAGCATTCTGAGAAAAGAGTTTGAAATGAGTTCTACTATTAAAAAACATCTTATGATAGGAGTACCTCATTTATGATAGCGATTAGTCAATAGCGAGCATGATTTAAATAGATATAACTTAAATCGGAACATATATTTTCATTAACTGTTATGATACAGATTAAGTATATAATCTGCCAATATATTAATTGTCCATTATATACAGAAATGATTTTTAAATCACTCAAATTCACATTGCAACATTAGCAAGTTAATAAATGGAGACCAGGCTTGAAAAGGAGAACCTTTGCTTCATTTATTTTCTAGGGTGTTCAGATTATCAAGTGCTACAATTGGAAAAGGCTCTAATAGTGCAAAAAATTAACACAAAAGAATTTGGATAAAAAATTGTGCATTTAAAATTAGGCTTTGATATTGAACAATTATGTGATCTTTAATCAGTTACTTAATATACCAAAGCCTCAGTTTCTACATCAGTAATAACAAAACAAAGAGCAAAATTTGCATCATTGGATTTTTATGGGGCTTCCCTCACAGCTCAGTTGGTAAAGAATCCGCCTGTAATGCAGGAGACCCCGGTTTGATTCGTGGGTCAGGAAGAAATGTTGTGTAAATATTAGGCATTAGAAAGTAATATATGGCCAAGAAACCAGAAAAAGTCTCTATAGGACAGAGTCTGGACTAGTTTGGGCCTCCCTGGTGGCTCAGAGGATAAAGCGTCTGCCTACAATGCAGGAGACNAATTCCTACTATTAATTGAGCAGCTACAATGTACCAGTAAAATAGCTCTGCTTTCCACTTCTCCCTGTTCATAGATGGTTTACTCGCCAACATTTTTGATAGCTATGAAAAAGGGAGGCATGTACAAGTCAGAATTGGGACCAGTGAAAACACAAAGGTGTTAAAAGAGTTTTTATGGTATTTTCTCCCTTTTCTCACTGGTCTGACATGAGTTCTCTGCCCTCCTTTAACATCTGAATACAGCATTCTGAGAAAAGAGTTTGAAATGAGTTCTACTATTAAAAAACATCTTATGATAGGAGTACCTCATTTATGATAGCGATTAGTCAATAGCGAGCATGATTTAAATAGATATAACTTAAATCGGAACATATATTTTCATTAACTGTTATGATACAGATTAAGTATATAATCCGCCAATATATTAATTGTCCATTATATACAGAAATGATTTTTAAATCACTCAAATTCACATTGCAACATTAGCAAGTTAATAAATGGAGACCAGGCTTGAAAAGGAGAACCTTTGCTTCATTTATTTTCTAGGGTGTTCAGATTATCAAGTGCTACAATTGGAAAAGGCTCTAATAGTGCAAAAAATTAACACAAAAGAATTTGGATAAAAAATTGTGCATTTAAAATTAGGCTTTGATATTGAACAATTATGTGATCTTTAATCAGTTACTTAATATACCAAAGCCTCAGTTTCTACATCAGTAATAACAAAACAAAGAGCAAAATTTGCATCATTGGATTTTTATGGGGCTTCCCTCACAGCTCAGTTGGTAAAGAATCCGCCTGTAATGCAGGAGACCCCGGTTTGATTCGTGGGTCAGGAAGAAATGTTGTGTAAATATTAGGCATTAGAAAGTAATATATGGCCAAGAAACCAGAAAAAGTCTCTATAGGACAGAGTCTGGACTAGTTTGGGCCTCCCTGGTGGCTCAGAGGATAAAGCGTCTGCCTACAATGCAGGAGACCTGGGTTCAGTCCCTCGGTCAGGAAGATCCCCTGGAGAAAGAAATGGCAACTCGCTCCAGTAATCTTGCCTGGAAAATCCTGTGGATGGAGAAGCTTGATACACCTCCAGGGTTGCTGTGATAATTAAATTTAGCCAAAGAAGGTGAAAGTAAAGGCACTCAATTGTATCGGACTCTGTGACCCCCATGGACTATAGCCTATCAGGTTCCTCTCTCCATGGGATTTTCCAGGCAAGAATACTGCAGTGGGTTGCCATTTCCTTCTCCAGGAGATCTTCCCAACCCAGGGATTGAACCCAGGTCTCCTACACTGTAGGCAGACTCTTTATAGCCTGAGCTACCAGGGAAGTCCAAATTTACCCAATATATTAAATAATAAAGATTTAAAATCCTGGTATGTGCCTATATTTATTTACTCATTTATCTACTCACCTATTCAATTCACAAATACTAAGGAGGAAGCCTTCCTCAGCGATCAATGCAAAGAAATAGAGGAAAACAACAGAATGGGAAAGACTAGCGATACCTTCAAGAAAGTTAGAGATACCAAGGGAATGCTTCATGCAAAGGTGGGCCCGTTAAAGGACAGAACTGGTATGGACCTAACAGAAGCAGAAGATGGTAAGAAGAGGTGGCAAGAATACACAGGAGAATCATACAAAAAAGATCTTCACAACCCAGATAATCACGAAGGTATGATCACTCATCTAGAGCCAGACATCTTGGAATGTGAAGTTAAGTGGGCCTTAGAAAACATCACTACAAACAAAGCTAGTGGAGGTGATGGAGTTGTNTGGACCTAACAGAAGCAGAAGATGGTAAGAAGAGGTGGCAAGAATACACAGGAGAATCATACAAAAAAGACCTTCACGACCCAGATAATCACAAAGGTATGACCACTCACCTAGAGCCAGACATCCTGGAATGCGAAGTTAAGTGGGCCTTAGAAAACATCACTACAGACAAAGCTAGTGGAGGTGATGGAGTTCTAGTTGAGTTATTTCAAATCCTGAACNAGCAAATTTGGAAAACTCAGCAGTGGCCTCAGGACTGGAAAAGGTCAGTTTTCATTCCAATCCCAAAGAAAGGCAATGCCAAATAATGCTCAAATTACTGCACAATTGCACTTATCTCACACCCTAGTAAGTAATGCTCAAAATTCTCCAAGCCAGGCTTCAGCAGTACTTAACTGTGAACTTCTAGATGTTCAAGCTGGTTTTAGAAAAGGCAGAGGCACCAGAGATCAAATTGCCAACATCCACTGGATCATGGAAAAAACAAGAGTTCCAGAAAAAAACATCTATTTCTGCTTTATTGACTATGCCAAAGCCTTTGACTGTGTGGATCACAAAAAACTGT
>SJYW01003865.1:0-13987 GCA_006410735.1 Raphicerus campestris | reverse complement strand
AGGGTCAGTGGACTCATTCCCTGGCACTGCAGGTCTTTCCAAGGAGGGGGAGGGCTGGGCCATTGAGAAGCAGCTGGGGAGGGAAATTCCCTAGTGGGGAAGGACTTTCCCCTCCTGGCCTTCCCTGCAGGAGCCCCTGGGGATGTGATGTGAGGAGGCTATTCTGGGCTGGGGAGAGTCTGCTGGTGGAATGGATCCTCCCAGGTCCTTGCCACATACCCTGAAGCCCTCAGAGAGAAGCTCGCTGTGTAATTACAATCCTCTCCCTCACCACATTCTAACTATCATTATCCTTCCTGGATCTCCAGAAGCTGTGTTAACCTCTTTGAACCCAAGGATCTCTGAGAGAAGTAGGAGATTGGGAGGAGAGACCCAAAGTTTGCTTCTGAGGGGTTGGGGGTGGAGGTGGGTGGGATACAAGTGGGGAACCCTGAGGATCACTTGGAGCTACGTGCTCCTCTCGTGCCCCTGCCCCTCTCCGCTCCCCACTACCTCTCAGAGCAGGCCGAGCCCTCCCGTCCTGGGGTGCACCCCCTTTCCGCTTTCACTCTTGGTCTCTCTGGGCCTGCTCACCTCTTCCTGTCTTTCTTTCCTATTTCTGCTTTTCCAGGCCCAAGTGGTGGGGTTCTGCTGGGGGCGGTGGGCCCAGGCTGGTCCTGTGGCCCAACCATGCTGGCAGGAGGCACCACTATTCTAGTTGCAGGCCTGAGAAAGGGAGGGGTGTGAGCGCAGAATCTGCTTCTCCGGGGACTAAGCCCTGGTGGATGAGCTGACCCAGCTCCAAGCTAACCAGCGGGCCCACATTCTCTCTTTCCCCTTTCTCCCAGATTCTGATTTGTTCCCTCTCAGAAGACACCAAGGTTTTGTCGGTTTCTGTCCCCTGGGCAGATCCTGGAGCCAGGACCACACGTCAGGGAGCTCCTGCTGCAGGAGGCGCATGAAGAGGCCTTAGGCTGGACTTGCCCAACTTGCCCGACACGGGTCAGGTATCTGATTGACCCCGCTGGTAACAGTGATGAGGGCTGGGAGGAGGTTGGGACAGGAATCCTGCAAGGGAGAATGAGGGGTGAGAGGTCAGGCACTGGGGGCCCCAGGAGTAGGGAAAGGAACAGGTAAAAAGAGAGCAGAGTGCTGAGGATCCAGCCTGGCAGTGCAGGCTGGGGTGGAGTGGAGCTAGAACTAGAACCCTGGGCCCAAGGCCAAGGTGGGTAGGAGGTGTCGAAGGAGATTGGCTTGTCCCTTCCAACCCTTTCCTTGGCCATCTAAAGTGGGGTGGCATCCAGGTATTACTCAAAGCAAAATCATTTGAACTTCCATGAGTCTAAAAACAGTATGATCAAAAAATAAAATAAAAACTGTATGATCAAGAGTTATCATTCCTTTTATGAAAAGTTTTTAGTTTGTATTGAGGTATAGCCGATTAACAATGCTATGACAGTTTCAAGGGAACAGCGAAGGGACTCAACCATACATATACTTGGATCCATTCTCCCCAAAACTCCCCTCCCATGCAGGCTGCCACACATTGAGCAGAGTTTCATGTGGTATACAGTAGGTCCTTGTTGGCTATACATTTTAAATACAGCAGTGTGTACATGTCCACCTCAACCTCCCTAACTATCCCTTCCTCTCATCCTTCCTCCTCTCCTCTGGCAACTGTAAGCTCATTCTTGAAGTCTGTTTCCATTTTGTAATTTCATTTAAGACATCATTTTTAAGGTATATTGTCATCCTGCTCATTTAACTTACATGCAGAGTACATCATGTGAAATGCAAGGCTGAATGAATGACAAACTGGAATCAAGATTGCCAGAAGAAATATCAACAGTCTTAGATATGCAGATGATACCACTCTGATGGCAGAAAGTGAAGAGAAGCTAAATAGCTTCTTGATGAGGGTGAAAGAGGAGAGTGAAAAAGCTGGCTTAAAACTCAGCATTCAAAAAATGAAAATCATGGCATCCAGTGCCGTTACTTTGTGGCACACAGAAGGAGAAAAGTGGAAGCAGTGATAGATTTTATTTTCTTGGGCTCCAAAATCACTGCGGATGGTGACTGCTGCCATGAAATTAAAAGACTCTTGCTCCTAGGAAGAAAAACTATGACAAACTGGACACCATATTAAAAAGCAGAAACATCACTTTGTAGACAAAGATCCATGTAGTCAAAGCTATGGTTTTTCCAGTAGTCATGTATGGATGTGAGAGTTGGACCATAAACAAGACTGAGCACCAAAGAATTGATGCTTTTGAACTGTGATATTGGAGAAGACTCTTGAGAGTCCCTTGGACTGCAAGGAGATTAAACCAATCAGTCTTAAAGGAAATCAACCCTGAATATTCATTGGAAGGACTGATGCTGAAGCTGAAGCTCTAATACTTTGATCACTTGATGTGAAGACCCGACTCATTGGAAAAGACCCTGGTGCTGGGAAAGATTGATGGAAAAAGGGAGAAGAGGGGGAGGATGAGATGCTTAGATCACCGATTCATTGGACATGAATTTGCGCAAACGCTGGGAGATAGTGGAGAACAGAGGAGTCTGGCGTGCATGGGGTCACAAAGAGTCAGACCTGACTTAGACACTGAACAACAGCAGCAATACGTAAGGTAAGAAAACTGTCCCTTTCATTCTCCTCTGATGCTCACAACTGTGCTGTGCCGTGAGGAGGGCAGTGGTCTTCCTCCTGCCTGAGTGGGAGAAAGCTGCGGTTCAGGGAGGGCGAGAGTTTAGCCAAAGTCACCTACTCATGTGGGGCAGAGCCTGTCTGTCACCAAGGCTTCTGACCTCAGGGTGTTGCTTGCTGGTGGCAAGCATGGTACATGCAGCACCAGGGTTGCTGTGTCAAGACCCTGGTCCTCACTTGCAGGTTGTACTTGAGTCCATGGCTTCATCTCTCTGAGCCTTCCTTTCCTCACGGTGAGGAGGTGAGCTGACTGGCAATGATATTCACCTGGCTACCATAGTGCAGTGAGCTGGTCTTGCCCCGAGTTGGGGTTGGCCCCACAGTGACTGGAGTCTCCTGTTTGTGCTCCCAGACTCCGGCAGTCATAACACCTCCAGCCTTGCCCTTGTTTTGATCTAACCCTGAGATCTGAGAGCTGCTTTCAAGCACCCCTGCCTCCCTCCTATCCAAAGCGAAGGCTTCTGGATTGCAATCTCGGGTCCCCAGTTCAGACCTGACCTCTGGATCTGAAGCTTCCACGTCGCCCTTCCTGTCCTCCCAGTGAAGAGGGCATCCTTTTTCTTTCTCTCTCCCATCCCTGTCTCCTCCTGCTGCCTTCTCCCCACCCTGTACCTCATCCTTCTTCTCTGTTTTCCCTGCCCTCTCCCCCAACTTCTCCCTTGTCTTCCCCCTCCTCTATTTGCTCCTGTGTCTCCACACTCCTCTTCCACCCTCCCTCCTCAGCTCTCTCCTTCTCCCCTTCCTCATGCCTCCTGGCTCCTCTCCCATGCTCCCCAACCCCCAAGGTCCTCAACAGGCAGTTCACTGGGGCCTCCCTTTCCCATCAGAGCACCGGAGAGAGGGGCGGGTAAGAATGAGGGCGGAGAGCTGAGGACCCAGCCTGGCAGCCTCACCTCTGAGCTGGCCCCTCCTAGTGGGGCTCAGGCCGGGGGCCTGCTGAGTGGAGGGGACAAGAAGTCTGTTGCAGGTCTGGGCTGTGGGAGGCCCTGGGTGCTGGCTGCAAGCTGCTGTGCGTTGCACTGGGTCTGGGTGATCCCTACGTGCTCTCAGATGGCACTGCCCTTGCTCGGGACACCTGTGGCCCCCATGCCCTGCTGCTGGTCTGGTTGGAGAGCTAGAGAGCAGCATGGTTCTGCTGTGTGGGGAGGGGGTGGGGAGAAGCCCACCCCAGCTCACCCACCACCGACGGGTGCCAGCCACCCAGGGGACAGAAGCCTGAGCTGATCACGTGTGTGTATGTATGTGTGTACTCAGTTGCTTAGTCATCTCCTGCTCTTTGTGGCCTCTTGGACTGTAGCCTGCCAGGCTCCTCTGCCCATGGAATTTTCCAGGCAAGAATCCTGGAGTGGGTTGCTATTTCCTCCTCCAGGGGATTTTCCTGACCCGTGTCTCTTGCATCTCCTGCACTGGCATGTGGGTTCTTTACCCTAGGAAGTCCAGCTAGTCAGGTGACATTTCTGGATACTAGCCCTTGAAGTTGGTGCTGGAGGCTCTGAAGGATGTGATGTGAGGGGCCAGGTCTGAGGTCAGCTGCCTCCTCACTCAGAGGTACCCAGGGCTCTATGCCAACTTTCCTGGCTAGCGGGGTAGGCCATTCTTTTTTTAAAAAATAGTGTCATTGATGAGAAGAGACTGGTGGTTGCCAAGGGGGAGAGGGTTAGGGGAGGGATGAAATGGGATGTTGGGGTTAGCAGAGGTAAGGTTTTCTTACCTCCACTTTTTATTTATGCTTTTGGCGGTGTTGAGTCACATGGGATCTTAGTTCCCAACTGTTGTTCAGTTGCTCAGTTGTGTCCAACTCTTTGTGACCCCATGGACTGCAGCGCACCAGGCCTCCCTGTCCCTCACCATCTCCTGAAGTCTACCCAAGTTCATGTCCATTGCAAAGATGATGCCATCTTAATTCCCAGAGCAGGGATCAAACCTGTGCTCCCTGGAGTGGAAGAACAGAGTCCTAACCACTGGACTGCCAGGGAATTCCCCGAGCTTTTATGTATAGAATGGATAAACAACAAGGTCCTACTGTGTGGCCCAGGGAACCACGTTCAATGTCCTGGGATAAACCACAATGGAAAAGAATATAAGAAAGAATATATATGTATAACTGAATCACTTTGCTGGACAGCAGCAGTTAGCCCAACACCGTAAGTCAACTTAACTTTAAAACAAAATTTTGTGTTAAAATATACATAACACAAAATTTACCATTTTAACTGTTTTTAAAGTGTTCAGTGGCTCTCAGTACATTCACGTGTTGTGCAGCGGTCACCGCCGTCCATCTCCGGATTTTTTTCATCCTCCGAATCAGAAGCTGTATACCCAGTGGAACAATAACAGGCTCTATGAACACGACTAGGAATGTGACTAGGAATGGACTTTTCTTGCCGTGCCCCTTCCAGCTCCACACAGATCCGTTCCCCTGGGTCTCCTTGGCCCCATCCTTTCCTGTCTTCCTCAGCCCCATTCTTTCTCTCCCAGCTGCTGCCAGCACGCCACCCTGGCCGAGGTGCGGTTTCCAGCCCTCCCCCTAGTGTTCCTGTAGGAGGGTCCCATCCTCCTGAGCCACCTCCCAGCTCCGCCCCTGCCTGCTTGGAGGCCTCCACACTCACCCAGGGGCTGCTCAGGATCCTGCCCTGGCTCTGCTCTGGAAAGTGCCACCCCACCCAATGGCCTTCTCTTGCTTCTCACCTTTCTTTACTATTCAGTGCTTCTGAACACTGTCCCCTCTTCCTGCTCTGAAGTTCTCTTTTCTCATGGCCTCTGAGAGAGTGAGACAGAGGAAAAAGCAGAGGCTCTGGAACCCCCAGAGATCTGGGTTCAAATCCTAACAGTGCCCTTTACCAGCTTGGACTCAGGGCATGTCACTCCCTGCCTCTGAGCCTCAGTTTCCTTATCTCTGCTCAGGTGGTAAAGAATCTGCTTGCAATGCAGGAGATCCAGGTTCGTACTCTGGGTCGGGTAAATCCCCTGGAGAAGGGAATGGCTGCCCGCTCCAGTATTGTTGCCTGGAGAATTCTATGGACAGAGGAGCCTGGCCGGCTACAATCCATGAGGTTTCAAAGAGTCAGGCACGACTGAGTGACTGACACTTTCACTTTCAAAACAGGACAAATCACACAGCCCTCACTGGGTTGTCATTAGGACTGAGAGAATTCATGGCTCCAAGTGCCTGGCACTGGGCCTGGCAGAGTGAGGAGCCCAGCTCCACAACTTCCTTTCCCTTTCGGATTACTTACTACTACTAACCCCTCCCCCATCTTCCTTAAACGCAAGGGTTTTCTGAAATCCTGTCTCAGTGCTCTCTCGCCCTGGCCTTCACCCATCTGTGCATATGCTGTTATTTACTCACTCGGTCGTGTCTGACTCTTTGCGATCCCATGGACTGTAGCCCACCAGGCTCCTCTGTCCACGGAATTTTCCAGGCAAGAATACTGAAGTGGGTAACCATTCCCTTCTCCAGGGGATCTTCCTGACCCAGGGATCGAACCCATGTCTCCTGCATTGGCAGGTGGATTCTTTACCCCTGAGTCAGCAGGGACGGCCTGTCTGTGAATTTCAATATCACTTTCTGTCTCTAGTCTGACTGCTCCTCTCTTCTGAGTCTCACATTCCTAAATCCAGGTGGGACATCTCTATCCGGCTGCACCTTATGTGCCTCCTGTCTTCGGTGACCACCACCTCTCCCTTGGGCTCCCAGGTCTGGAAACTCTGAGTTATCTCAGACTCTTCCCACTTCCTCTTCTGCTCCCACAGGTAGGCAGTCTCCCCGTTTTGATTTTCTCTCTGAAAGGCCCCTCCTAGGATTTCCCCTCCTTTCCCTGGTTCTGGCCTTCATCAGCCCTCCCTTGGCCCAAGATGCGCCAGCATTCATTCCTCCTCCTTTCAGCAGGAGGTTGGTGTTCACCTCTTGGTAATTTCCCACCCTCCCCTTTGCCTTGAGAACACACCCTGCACAGCCACTAGGTTCTTAACGGTCGTGTCACCCAGACTGTCTTCTTTTTTAAATTTTAATTTATTTATTTTAACAGAGGCTAATTACTTTACAATATTGTAGTGGTTTTTGCCATACATTGACACGAATCAGCTGTGGATGTACACGTCAGACTGTCTTCTTTTCACTTCATCTGTTGTTTTGTGAAGTATTCCAAGGTCAATTATGGATGTGACATTTCACCCTGAAATATTTTAATATGCATCTTTAAAAAAATAGAGAAGATTTCCTATATAATCATACTATCAATAACATTATTTTCTTATGTCTAATCTTCAGTTATATTCAGATTTGCCTGACGTGACGTGACGTGACGTGAAATTGCTCAGTCGTGTCCGACTCTTTGCAACCCCGTTGGACTGTAACCTACTAGGCTTCTCCGTCCATGGGATTCTCCAGGCAAGAATACTGGAGTGGATTGCCATTTCCTTCTCCAGGGGATCTTCCCAACCCAGGTATCGAACCCGGGTCTCCTGCATTGGAGGCAGATGCTTTAACCTCTGAGCCACCAGGGAAGCCCAGATTTGCTCACCAGGGAGCCACCAGATTTGCCTAGTTGCTCCAATACTTTGGCCACCTGATGTGAAGAGCTGATTCACTGGAAAGGACCCTGATGCTGGGAAAGATTGAGGGCAGGAGGAGAAGGGGTGACAGGATGAGATGGTTGGATGGCATCACTGACTCAATGGACATGAGTTTGAACAAGCTCTGGGAGATGGAGAAGGACGGGGAAGCCTGGCAGACTGCAGTCCATGGGGTCACAAAGAGTCAGACATGACTTAGCAACTGAATGACAAGTTCTTCCTAAAATGTCTTTCATAGTCAGTTTGTTTAGGCGAAGATTCAGTCAAAGACTAAGCAGTATGCTTGGTGTTTTGGTAGCTAAAGTTTCTCAATCTTGACTGCAGACCACCTCCCTGCCCACCATCTGTCACCACATCCTTCCCCAGCCCTGTGAACCAGCCGACCCCAATATGCCATGAGGGATCTTTGGTTCCCATGCCCCTGCACTGGAAGGGCTTTGTTTTTTTAATTGATTTATTTTTGGCTGCGCTGGGTCTTCATTGCTGCATGTGGGCTTTCTCCACTTGTGGTGTGTGGGCTTCTCATCGCAGTGGCTTTTCTTGTTGCAGAACACAGGCTCTAGGGAGTGCAGGCTTCAGCAGTTGTGCTACACAGGCTTAGCTGCCCCGTGGCATGTGGGATCTTCCTGGACCAGAGATTGAACCAGTGTCTCCTGCTTGCCCCAGGCCTTAACCACTGGACCACCAGGGAAGTTCCTGCCATGGACTTTTAAAACTAATCCTTTTTACACTTGGCCCTTTCCCTGTCCCTGGAACTGAGTGACTGCCCTTTTATTATTGTTACTGGGGCTTCCCAAGCGGCACGTGTGGTAAAGAACTCGACTGCCAATGCAGGAGACAAAAGAGGCGCAGGTTTGATGCTTGTGTCAGGAAGATGCCCTGGAGGAAGGCATGGCAGCCCACTCCAGTATTCTTGCCTGGAGAATCCCATGGACAGAGGAGCCTGGTGGGCTACAGTCTATAGGGTCACAAAGAGTCAGACACGACTGAGTGACTACCACATACACCTCAGACAGCACCAACCACCTCGGTGAAATTCATTCATTTTGTTTTTCTCTGGGGCAGAGGCACCACCTGTCCCTCCCTCTGAGCTCATCCAGCTGTCACCAGGAGTTTCTGCCTCTGTTCACAGTGTGGGTTTGCTTCTGCCTGCTGGCACAGGACGGGGCCACCAGTGCACAAGGCTAGCAGAAACAGATGAATACGCCTTTCTTCAGCATCTTGGCTCCTCCTGCACAGGTCACCTGCGGAGATAAGTGGGAAACAAAGTCCAGAAGTGGAGAAGTGGAGAAGGACATGACGATCCACTCCAGTGTCCCAGCTTGGAGAGTGCTGTGGAGCTTGGAGAGTGCCGTGGACAGAGGAGCCTGCAGTCTATGGGGTTGCACAGGGTTGGACAGGACTGAAGCGACGCAGGCACGCAAGGTCCAGAAGGGCCTTGGCGTGTCTTACTGGAAGATTGTGATCCTGGAAGCTGGTTCTCAGCCCAGCCCAGATCGCCTTNAGGGTTGGACAGGACTGAAGCGACTTAGCATGCACGCAGGCACGCAAGGTCCAGAAGGGCCTTGGCGTGTCTTACTGGAAGATTGTGATCCTGGAAGCTGGTTCTCAGCCCAGCCCAGATCGCCTTCCTTTTGCTCTTAGTTTCTTTCCTTCCTTGGCTCAGGAAATGGCTCTTCAGGCTGGATGAGAAGAATCTAAGGGATGGGGCCCAGGCAGGGTGGGAAGGTTGTTCAAGGCAAGAATACTGGAGTGGGTTACCATTTCCTTCTCCAGGGAATCTTCCCGATCCAGGGATCGAACCCGGATCTCCCGCATTGGAGGGAGGCACTTTAACCTCTGAGCCACCAGGGAAGCCCGCGTGAGGGTCGCCCCCAAACCTCCATCGCAACAGGGAGATCCTGGAGGGGTGTGAGGCCACCTCGGCCACCCTCCCACAGAGGGAGGAGCCTGACTCTGACGTGTCTTGATTGGCTGGATGACAAGTTGCTGGGAAGGGCTTCTTCCACTTCTCGGCTTATTACTCTGGAGCCCCAGAAAACTGAGGAGGGGGACAGGAACACCCATTCCAGAACGTTAGAGGCTGTGAGGCTGGATCCTTTCTTAAAGTTTATTCTGGCCCCACCAGATCCCAGAGAGCCAGCAGCTTCCTCTGTTGACTCCGGGGCAGGGGTCGGCTGCTGTAAAGGAGTTGGAGCGAGAGGAAGAGGCTGGGCTCTGGGTGGAGGATGAGGAGGCCTTCTGAAGACCATCTGGTCATCTCGCCTCAGCTCTGCAGCCCGACCCGTTGCTCAGAGAGTAACTCCGGGCGGCTTCTCCCTCCTTTGGCTTTCACATGTCTCCTCCCTTTCCCTGAGCCAGAGAGATCCAGGCGGCGCCGAGTGCCGCTCTCCTACCCCGAGGTGGCCCCTTTCTGGGGGCGCCAGAAGGGCCTCAGGCACCCCGAGGTCCTGCCCTGGGTGCCCTCGTTTGGTGGGGGTGGGCGCTGTCTTCCGGGCGGGGGCCACGTGGCCTCGACCGGGCGGGGGGCTTGGCCTTCCCCTTGTGAGCCCAGTGACTCAGGCCGCAGCTGTTCCCGCGTCACATGAGGGAGGCTGGAGGCCACTCGGCGGGGGAGGGGGCTGTGGCTGGAGCCGGGGCGGGGCCGCGCGCCGGGCGGGGCCGGAGCCGGGGGGCGCAGCTAGAGAGCCCCTGAGCGGCGGCGGGAGAGCAGCACGCAGCCTGCGGGAGCCCAGGTGAGGCCGCGGGATCCGTGAGGCTGTGGCGGGGAGTGGGGAGGGGGTCACCGGTCGCCCCCAGCTCCGGGGCTCGCCCCAGGCCTCCGCAGATCCGCCGCGTTCCCCGCCGCTCCCGAGGCCCTCGCAACTTTGCAACTTGGTGAAGTTCCGGAGGCCCGGGACGGGCTGGAGTGCGGGGGCGCCCGCCGCGCTTCTGTTCTTCGGTGATCAGAACCCAGGGAAAAGGACCCGGGGGTCGGGCTGGGGCTGAGGAGTTTTCCGTGACCGTTTGAGTGGAGAGGGGTGTTTAACACCTGGGGGCTGGAGGGTCGAGGGTGGGCGTTTGGTCCTGGCCGCTGCCGGCGCCCTCGGGTGGGTCCCGGGCCCCCGAGAGGCGACGGGGCGGGGCCCGGGCTGGGCTGCGGGCGCCCCCACCCTTCTCCTGCGGGTAGAAGAGGGGCCTGGAAGACGTGGATCTGACCGCGGGTTTCCGGGTGGGAGGGGCCGGGAATGGGGGCGGCGCAGGGGAGGTCTCGAGGGCCGGCGGGGAGCTCGGAAAGCGAGATCCCGCCTCGACCGGTTCTGATCCCCCTGCCCGCCCCTCTGCCCCAGGCCAGGCAGCCATGGCTGTGGAAGGAGGAATGAAATGTGTCAAGTTCCTGCTCTACGTTCTCCTGCTGGCCTTCTGCGTGAGTGGGGAGCGGGGCCGGCGGGGGCGCGATGGCAGGGTGCAGGGCGACCTGGCTCCGGAGGGATGAGGCCTGAACGGCCAACAATGAAGGCAGCTGGAGACCAGATGTGGGAGGAAAAAGCCCGGGCTACAGCCGAAGCCAGCGCGGCCGTTCCCTCCTCCAGCTTTCGGGAACCTCAGGCTGGTTTGGGCCGACAATGGCCGGTCTCTTTCTCCGTAAGCTCTCCGGGCCCTTCCTGTCTGGTGACCCAGCCTCCTGTGATACGGGGCAGTGGGGCAACCAGCCAACTGCCAGTTCTGATGCTATCGCCGCCCCACGCCTCGCCTCGAGTGTGCCTCTGCTCCCCGCTTCTCTGTTCTCTCCCGCCACCCCTTCATCCCTCTTCATTTCCTCATCACCCCTCCGGGCCGCTCGGGGTGGGTAAGGGCTCTGCCCATCTCTGTCTCCAGTCCTGGGCTCCTGGCTTGAGAGGCTACTGTTTGTCCAGGGAGGGACCGGCCACTCTGACCCCTTTAACCCCTCCCTTCTCCCAGGCCCAGGAGGCCTGAGGAGCCCTCTTCAGCTGGTGAGGATGTGGTCGCTGATGAGGATAGTGAGAGGGCAAATTCTGGGAGGCCTGGAGGCGCATAGGAAGAGGCTCAAAGCAAGCACTGCTGTTTGTGAGGCATGTGTGTCCTGGGATCAAGGCTTACTGGAAACTTCTCTTTTTTGCATTTGGTGAGAAGTTGCTTGAAGGAAGGTGTGGGTCCTCCTGACGGCTTTCTCCCAGTTTGCCTAGCTCTCATGGTGGGGCAAGGATGGGTCAGCCTCCTCCCCCACTGTCAAAAGTTTCCAGGAGGTGTGAGAATCGGTCTCTCTGGAGTGGGCTTCCGTCTGTGTCCTGGGTCACCTGCTGCCTTCCACCGTGAGGGGCTGGTGGGTGGTGGGTCTTCTGAGCCCTGACCTGCCCTCCTCCTCACAGGCCTGTGCAGTGGGATTGATTGCTGTGGGCGTAGCCACCCAGCTCGTCCTGAATCAGACTATGACCCATGGGGCCACCCCTAGTTTCCTGTTGCCTGTGGTCATTATCGCAGTGGGGGCCTTCCTCTTCCTGGTGGCCTTTGTGGGCTGCTGTGGAGCCTGCAAGGAGAACTACTGTCTTATGATCACGGTGAGTGGGTGTGGGCCAGCGTGGGTGCCTGGGGCTGCTGAAAGGGCATTTCTCTGGGCAGGGTTTGCGGGGTGGGTGGATGAGGGAAACCTTGAATGCTCCTGAGGCTGGCAGGGCCCTCCCACCCAGACTCCAAACCTGACTCCTGTCCTTTGCACCTGCAGTTTGCCGTCTTCTTGTCCCTTATCATGCTAGTTGAAGTGGCTGCAGCCATTGCTGGCTATGTGTTTAGAGACAAGGTAAGCAGGGAATAAGGGGAAGTCCTTGCCTCAGAGGCCTGGCTGCTCTGGGACCCAGGTGCCCCGAGTCCTGACCTCCCTGCTGCTCCTCCCTATTCCCAGGTGAGATCAGAATTTAATAAGGACTTCCGGGAGCAGATGAAGAATTATCCAAAGGCCAACCAGACGGCATCGATCCTGGACAAGATGCAGAAAGATGTGAGTGGGGTTGCTGGGAGCAGGCGTAGTAGTAGAAGGAAATTCTTACCTCCATGTTGAAGATGGAGGGTCACTTAACAGCCTTTCCCCGCCATGTCTCCGCTCTCCCCCAGTTTAAGTGCTGCGGGGCGGCTAACTACACAGACTGGGAGCAGATCCCGACCATGGCCAGTCGAGTCCCTGACTCCTGCTGCGTCAACATCACTAATAACTGTGGGGTTAATTTCACTGTGAAGGACATCCATACTGAGGTAGGAAGAGGGCTGAGATAGTAGGGGACTTGGGGAAGCTGGGAAATGTTTCAGGAGGGGAGAGGGACCAGGGGTGGAGGTGAAGAAGGTCGGGGCTCTGGGAAACTGGGCATCAGGGATCGGGAGGGAACCTGGTAATGCTGGGGATGGGATGAAAGGGACAAGGGTGGGGGAGCCAGGTGGGCAGGCAGGGGGGTGTGGGAATTTCTGACGGGGTCTTGTTTTGCGTGCCTGCCACCCGGCAGGGCTGTGTGGAGAAGATTGCGGCCTGGCTGAGGAAGAATGTGCTGGTGGTGGCTGCGGCAGCCCTGGGCATTGCCTTTGTGGAGGTGAGAGGCACCCTTGGGCATCTGGGAATTAGGGGCAGTGGGGAGGGTGCTGAGCAGGAGGCTGGTCTGTGGAAGGGAGCCCTGGTTGTCTCTTGGGTGGGTCTCTCTCTTGCCTCCCTGACTCTTCTTCACCCCCATCTCTCTCTGTCCTTCTAGATCCTGGGTATTGTCTTAGCATGCTGCCTTGTGAAGAGCATCCGAAGTGGCTATGAGGTGATGTAGGGGGTCTGTCTCTTCAGCCCCCTCATCCAGGGGAGTGGGGTAATATACTCCAGGTTTTTCAATTAAACGGATTATTTTTTCAGACCCCAAAGAGAAAGAGTCTCAGTTTGTCTTAAAAAGCGACACTTTAACCCTTCTCTCTCTTTATCCCTGTTCCCATCCTCTGGGACCCTATTCTATTTGCACCTCTGGGGAAGGCTGGCCTGAGAAAGGCACCTCTGGGAAAGGGTCGGGCAAAAGGAGGATTTTGCTGAAGGCTTTCTTTGGTCTGGCAGTGGATGTGGGGATCCAGAGGAGGTTGAGGCCCACTGCCCTCCCTGTGCTGCCAAGCTCAGTGCTGAAGGGTTCATGAAACCATCTCCCAAGTCAGTGGGATTCCCTACAAAGGTCTTACCTGGGAGAGGCCATCCTATATCCAGTTTCGACATCTTCTCCCTGGCCTTCTGTCCACCTCTGAAAATGAAGTCGCTCAGTCGCGTCCGACTCTTTGCGACCCCATGGACTGTAGCCTATCAGGCTCCTCTGTCCATGGAACTTTCCAGGCAGTGGTACTGGAGTGGATTGCCATCTCCTCCAGCGGATCTTCCCGACCCAGGGATCGAATCCAGGTCTCTGCATTGTAGACAGACAGCCACCAGGGAAGTACTCCCTGCTTCACTAATCCTCAAGGGGGCCTGGCTTCTTTCAGGCTGGTGACAAGTCACTTTTTTTTTTTTTTACAAGTCCCTTTTATACCTGTGCAGCCAGTTTATGTCCTTCTTGACTTACTTTAGATAATAGAAGAATTTAAGAGGTGGGTGCCTGTTTTTCCATGGAAACCACCCAGCTTGGCTTTGACTCCTCTTCACCACCTCTCCACACCCCTAGTCCCACTCTTTTAACACTCGACTTCAACCTTATTCCACGCAGAAAGGCGACATCCAACAGT
>SJYW01003864.1:30310-71907 GCA_006410735.1 Raphicerus campestris | reverse complement strand
AGAGATGGTGATGAACTGGGAGGCCTGGCGTACTGCGATTCATGGGGTTGCAAAGAGTCGGACATGAAGGAGCGACTGAACCGAACTGAACTACATCTTGCTTCTAGCAGACTTACTCAGTTTTCTTATTAATGCTATTATGGGGGTTATTTAGAGGCTTTTCATGGGTAATCATACTGTCTACAAATGATACTTTTAATTTTTCAGAACTGCTCTTAAATCAAATTTTTGTTTTCTGTTTAAAACATATACCTGGGTACAAGGTCAAATCTCGAAAACAAGAAAGTTTTGGAGAAATCAGTATCTTTCTTCTGTCCATTTATATGGCTTTCAATTTATTTTTAAGAATCCCTCTTACATCCTTAGATAAATAACTAAACTCATTTTCAACACTTAAAAAAAATAAATATCCAGGATGCCACTCTGCAGTCACACAGAGATGCTGCTCATTGTGTTCGACAGCTGTGCCACATTCCATTGTGTGTATGGTGGAATTTAACTGGCTTTCTGTGAGTAGATATTTGAATTCTTTTTTCTGTTAATTAATTTTTAAATAAATAGCTTTGTGTAAAACCTTGAACATTTTTGTAAATGTATCTTAGAGGGCTGCCTCTTAAAGAAAGGTTGCTGGGTCAAGGAACACGTACATGTAAAGTTTTCTTTGATGTGGTCACATTCCTTTCCACAGGTTCATGTTATTTTGCCTCCTTACCAGCAGTATCTGAGGTCAGCCTCTCCAACAGAGTATTGTGTCAAACATTTAGGTTTTTCTATGAANAGCATATTGAAAAGAAGAGAAATTGCTTTGCCAATAAAGGTCCGTCTAGTCAAGGTTATGGTTTTTTCCAGTAGTCATGTATGGATGTGAGAGTTGGACTGTGAAGAAAGCTGAGCACAGAAGAATTGATGCTTTTGAACTGTGGTGTTGGAGACGCCTCTGAGAGTCCCTTGGACTGCAAGGAGATCCAACCAGTCCATTCTGAAGGAGATCAGCCCTGGGTGTTCTTTGGAAGGAATGACGCTAAAGCTGAAATTCCAGTACTTTGGCCACCTCATGCGAAGAGTTGACTCATTGGAAAAGACTCTGATGCTGGGAGGGATTGCGGGCAGGAGGAAAAGGGGACGACAGAGGATGACATGGCTGGATAGCATCACTGACTTGATGGATGTGAGTTTGAGTGAACTCCGGGAGTTGGTGATGGACAGGGAGGCCTGGCGTGCTGCAATTCATGGGGTCGCAAAGAGTCGGACACGACTGAGCGACTGAACTGAACTAAACTGAACAAAATTTTCAAGAGATGGCCAGTCCACACTGCATCCAGTACCATTTCTTGAGTATTGAAATAATGAATTAAATAACAGTAGGATGGTACTTCTTTCCACACTATTATGTCCATAAAGGGATTAGTTTAGTCTCACTGATGGTCATTTGATATGACAAGGGGAGAAATAAAGCAGGAGAGTATGTTCTGATGTGCTTTTACTTTTTGGTAAAAGTTTTATTGAGACATAATTCACCTACCTTATGGCTCACCCATTTAAAGAGTTCAATTCAATGGTTTTCTGTATAGTCACAGGGCTGTGCAAACGTACTACAATCAATTTCCAAACATTTTTTTCATTAACAGTAACCTTCCTCTTCCATTTCCCCTCAGCCTTTCCAGCTCTAGATAGCTTCAAACCTACTTTTTGTATCTGTGGATTTTTATGGATTTGCCTATTCTGGACATGTCATATGCATGAAATCGTATAATATACAGTCTTGTGACTGTCTTCTTTTGAGAAATATACTATTTTTGAGGGTCATCTATACTGTTACGTGTATCCTTACCTCATTCGTTTTTATTGTTGGAGGATATTCCATTATACAGATTCTTCACACTTCATTTGTCCATTCGCTGATGGGTGCTTGTATTGTTTCCACTTTTGGCTATTTGGAATAATGCTATAAACATTTGTGTATAACTTTTTGCATAAACATATGTTTTCAGTTCTCTTGGTAAATACCAAAGAGTAGAATTGCTGGGTCATATGAGAAGTCTATGTTTGTCTTTTGAGAAACTGCTAAGCTGTTGCCAAAGCTCCTACACCATTTTACATTCCCACCAGTCATGTGTGAAGTGATATCTCTTTGTAATTGTGAGTTGCATTTCCCTGATGGCAAATAATATCAAGTATCTTTTCATGTGCTAATTGGCTATTTGTATATATTTCTGGAAAAATATCTATTCAGATTCTTTGTTCACTTTTTAACTGGTTTGTATTCTTATTATGAGTTCTAAGAGTTTTGATATGCTTTTGAGTAACAGCATGAAGTGGAAAAATATGGGTATCTCTGAAAACGATAATAATATATATATTGATTGAGATGCTTGGAATTACATAAGAGCTGGAGGGCACTGTAAAGATGCCCAAGGTCAAGCCTTCTTTTTATAGATAAGGAAACAAACTATTATAAAAATTAAATGATTTCCTGAGAAGCACAGCCAGAAGATTAGAGAATGGAGATTCAAGCACAAGTGTTTATACAGAATTTGCCACTCTAGCTGATTCATTTCATTGCTTGGAAATGCAGAATGATGCTCTGTGATGACAAGAATTCTTAGATCTTTCTTTGCCTATTGTTCTTGTTTATATTTATTGCTGTAGATCATACCAGGTTTCTGTTTGCCAGGGCAGGACTAATGGAGAATGAGTTTGAGAATGAGTTAGAGCTCAAGTTAGACTTCAGCATTCATCAGAACTGCTTGGAGAGCTTGTGAAAACACAATCGTGCCCAACATGCATAATATACAGTAGTATGTAAATATATATATATATATATATATTTAAAATAATGACATGTGATGCACAAGTGCCAGTGACCAAGGTTGAATATTGTATAGCACTTATTATATGAACTCCAAATAAACGTTTACTAAATGGGAGCTGAAAAACATAGTTTAATGTGTCATCTTATAGCCATAGTTCTGAAATGAGCGTGCACCAGAATCACCCGGAGGGCTTATTAACACACGTATTACTGGACACTACCTACCAAGTTTCAGACTTATAAGAACTGTGGAGGGACCAATAATTTGCATTTCTGACAAGTTCCCAGGTAGTGCTGATGCTTGTAGATCCAGGAGTCTCACTCTGAGAACCCCTGCACTAGAGGGAAGAAAACTTTTCAGTGTTAGGGGCAGAGATACTATGATAGAGGGTAGGACCAAATTATAATACAATGCCATAAACAAATGTACAATTTTCCCAGATGTTCTTAATTTTAATCTTTTTTCAGTATATTCTTTGAAATACCTGATTTGCTCTTTCTTACACTAGCTTGAAAGGGAGCAAAAAAACCAGTTCCTTTGATTTTTGTAATCACAAATTGCAGAACTTTGTACCATCAAATATTATATATAATTACATATATATGTGTATAATATATACAAAACATTATATATAATTATGTATACATGAAAACTTTTGACAAGGCTATTTGGCTTCACTTGTAACCTAGAATGTTTGTCCTAAAACAAAACAGCAAGAAGATATCATTATACAGCTAGAAAGCTGGTCACATTTCTCTGAAGAGGTCATTCATGACCAGAGTGCTTAGATTACTTAGCACCGATACTTGTATACCACCGGTGATCTGTAAAGAACCTATGTTGTTGAATGGATGAATGCTTTCTCTGCCATGGGTTTTACTTTGGTTCAGACATGATAAATTTCAAGCTGAAGAACATGGCTGATAAATTTAGTTATATTTTTCAGACTTCTGTATCAAGGTGAAAGGCATAGGCATTTTACTTTCTGAATCCTTGTATATCATCTTCTGTTGGGAGCTCTGAACCATGTCTAAACTTAACCTTTAGGCTTTAGGTAATCAACTATATGTTTGGCCTTCCAAAATCATTAGGGTTTTCCTGTAGTATTTCTAAGACAATTTTAACATGAAGCATTTGGAAGTTACAAATGAATTAGCCTATACTGAGTATCTTTGAAATCTTTATTTATTTTTAAAATTTTACTTAAAAATTTTTTGATTTATTTTTGGTTGTGCTGGGTCTTTGTTGCAGCATGGGCTTTTCTCTAGTTGCTGTGAACAGGGGCTACTCTGTAGTTGCAGAGTGTGGGCTTCTCATTGAGGTGACTTCACTTGTTGCAGAGCACCAGCTCTAGGATGTGCAGGCTTTGGTAGTTGCAGCTTCCAGACTCTAGAACACAGGCTTGATAGTTGTGGCACACAGGCTTAGTTGCTTTGCAGCACGTGGGCTCTTCCTGGATCAGGGATCAAACTTGCATCTCCCACACTGGCAGGTGGACTCTTCATCACTGTGCCACCAAGGAAGCCCTGTCTGAAGTCTTTAAGAAGTTTAAGAAGTCAGGAAATTTTTGCATATAACCTTTGTAAAGGTATTAATCATTCAAAATAGTGGATCTAAGATCATGGTATCTGGTCCCATCACTTCATGGGAAATAGAGGGGGAAACAGTGGAAATAGTATCAGACTTTACTTTTTTGGGCTCCAAGATCACTGCAGATGGTGATTGCAGCCACTAAATTAAAAGATGCTTACTCCTTGGAAGGAAAGTTATGACCAACCTAGACAGCATATTCAAAAGCAGAGACATTACTTTGCCAAAAGGTCCATCTAGTCAAGGCTATGATTTTTCCAGTAGTCATGTATGGATGTGGGAGTTGGACTATAAAGAAAACTGAACACGGAAGAATTGATGCCTTTGAACTGTGATGTTGGAGAAGACTCTTGAGAGTCCCTTGGACTGCAAGGAGATCCAACCAGTCCATTCTAAAGGAGATCAGTCCTGGGTATTCTTTGGAAGGACTGATGCTGAAGCTAAAACTCCAATAGTATGGCCACCTTATGTGAAGAATTGACTCATTGGAAAAGACTCTGATACTGGGAGGGATTGGGGGCAGGAGGAGATGGGGACGATGGAGGATGAGATAGCTGGATGGCATTACTGACTCGATAGACATGAGTTTGGGTGAACTCTGGGAGTTGGTGATGGATAAGGAGGCCTGGAGTGCTGCAATTCATGGGGTTGCAAAGAGTCAGACATGACTGAGCGACTGAACTGCACTGAACTGAACTGAAGGGTGAATAAAACTTGGAAAATTCTCATGATGTAAAACATCAAGTTGGCTTCCCAGGTGGCTCAGTAGTAATGAATCTGTCTGCCAGTGCAGGAGATACAGGTTCAATCCCTGGGTCAAGAAGATCCCCTGGAGGAGGAAATGGCAACCCACTCCAGTATTCTTACCTGGGATATCCCATGGACAGAGGAGTCTGGTGAGCTACAGTCCATGGAGTTGCAAAGAGTTGAATACAACTGAGCAGCAGAAGCAGCATCCCCCAATATTTATACTATCCTTCTTTTTAACAACAAATCACTTCCCCACAATTTTAACTGGGCATAGTGTCCAACCAGATAGAGACCACATTTCCTAGCATCACTAGCTGGGAGGCTATGGAAGTGGCCATGTGAGTGCATGCCGGTCGATGGGATACAAACAGCAGTGATGTGTGGTCTCTGGGTCACACCTTAAAAAGGAAGTTCTTTGCCAACCATTATCTCTTTTCTCCTCATTGCTGGTTGGGATATGACCCTTCCACAAACGAAAGCTGTATATTGAGAATGTTCAGTTTAGTTCAGTCACTCAGTCATGTCCGACTCTTTGCAACCCCATGAACGGCAACATGCCAGGCCTCCCTGTTCATCACCAACTCCTGGAGCCCACCCAAACCCATGTCCATTGAGTCAGTGATGCCATCCAGCCATCTCATCCTCCATCGTCCCCANCAATCCCTGGGTCAAGAAGATCCCCTGGAGGAGGAAATGGCAACCCACTCCAGTATTCTTACCTGGGATATCCCATGGACAGAGGAGTCTGGTGAGCTACAGTCCATGGAGTTGCAAAGAGTTGAATACAACTGAGCAGCAGAAGCAGCATCCCCCAATATTTATACTATCCTTCTTTTTAACAGCAAATCACTTCCCCACAATTTTAACTGGGCATAGTGTCCAACCAGATAGAGACCACATTTCCTAGCATCACTAGCTGGGAGGCTATGGAAGTGGCCATGTGAGTGCATGCCGGTCGATGGGATACAAACAGCAGTGATGTGTGGTTTCTGGGTCACACCTTAAAAAGGAAGTTCTTTGCCAACCATTATCTCTCTTCTCCTCATTGCTGGTTGGGATATGACCCTTCCACAAATGAAAGCTGTATATTGAGAATGTTCAGTTTAGTTCAGTCACTCAGTCATGTCCGACTCTTTGCAACCCCATGAACGGCAGCATGTCAGGCCTCCCTGTTCATCACCAACTCCTGGAGCCCACCCAAACCCATGTCCATTGAGTCAGTGATGCCAACCAGCCATCTCATCCTCCATCGTCCCCGTCTCCTCCTGCCCCCAATCCCTCCCAGTATCAGAGTCTTTTCCAATGAGTCAACTCTTCACATAAGGTGGCCAAACTATTGGAGTTTTAGCTCCAACATCAGTCCTTCCAATGAACACCTAGGAATGATCTCCTTTAGGATGGACTGGTTGGATCTCCTTGCAGTCCAAGGGACTCTCAAGAGTCTTCTTCAAAACCACAGTTCAAAAGCATCAATTCTTCCGTGTTCAGCTTTCTTTATAGTCCAAATCTCACATCCATACATGACCACTGGAAAAACCATAGCCTTGACTAGACAGACCTTTGTTGACAAAGTAATGTCTTTGCTTTTTAGTATGCTGTCTAGGTTGGTCATAACTTTCCTTTGAAGGAGTAAGCGTCTTTTAATTTCATGGCTGCAATCACCATCTAAGGTGATTTTGGATGGTGATTTTGGAGCCCTCCAAAATAAAGTCAGCCACAGTTTCCCCACCTATTTGCCATGAAGTGATGGAACCAGATGCCATGATCTTCGTTTTCTGAATGTTGAGCTTTAAGACAACTTTTTCACTCTCCTCTTTCACTTTCATGAAGAAGCTCTTTAGTTCTTCTTCACTTTCTGCCATAAGTGTGGTGTCATCTGCATATCTGAGGTTATTGATATTTCTCCTGGCAATCTTTTTATTATTATTATTATTTTTTTGCTGCACAATATTGTGTTGGTTTTGCCATACATTGACATGAATCCGCCATGGGTGTACATGTCTTGATTCCGGCTTATGCTTCCTCCAGCCCAGCATTTCTCATGATGTACTTTGCATAGGAGTTAAATAAGCAGTGTGACAGTATACAGCCTTGACGTACTCCTTTTCCTATATGGAACCAGTCTGTTGTTCCATGTCCAGTTCTAACTGTTGCATACAGATTTCTCAAGAGGCCTGTCAGGTGGTCTGGTGTTCCCATCTCTTTCCAAATTTTCCACAGTTTTTTTTGTGATCTACACAGTAAAAGGCTTTGGCATAGTCAATAAAGCAGAAATAGATGTTTTTCTGGAACTAGAGACACCTATCAGCCACTAATTCCAGAATAAGAAATAGATTTGTGTTATTTAATATGTGACATTTTAGGTTCTTCTTAGCTTATCCCCTACTATATGTATTATCTCATTTAATCCTTATAATTAACATGTCAGGTATTTGTTGGTACCCACCCCCCTTATAGATGAAGAAAGGAGAGATTAATTTGCCCAAGCAAATGGGAAAACTGAAACTGAAGTATAGATAACCTGTATTCAAGTCTAATTATTTTTTCCAAATGGATTGTTTTCAGGACAAAAAAAAAAAAAAAAAAGACATTTTCTAGTCCAGAAAGTAAAATATCAAGGAAACATGACTGAGAGTTCATAAAATCAAGTAAGTATCATTTGAACAGGTCTTGTTTATCAAATCTTATCTATTAGAGCTGGGGTGTACCTTTGAAGATTGAAATCAGAGAGTTAAGGTTAATAGAAAAGAAGAACTGTTTTTCATAGAAAGTCAACTAAGAGAAGTCACTACCCTAAGAAGAAGGAAAGACAACAGAGTCATGTTAGGGAAATTTTGTGAGTGTTTGGCTATATCCTTAACTTGTAGTTTTAAGTTTTCTCTCTCTGCTAGAAATCTCAGATGGACTGGCTAAAACAGCATGGTGTTCCTTAAATTCTCATGCTGGTGCTAGCACGGCACACCAAGCTGTGAGCAGCTACACTGCCAACAACTCAGTGAGCAAGAAGCAGACCATATGCTAAGACACGACCTCTATAAACGTCCTTAACTTCATAGTGATGAAAAAGCAGGTGCTTAGTAACCACATTTCAAAATTATGTCACAGTTTGGATTTTGGAAGAACATCAAGGCATCCTGTATCCACAACCAAAAGACTGCAAATTATCTTTGGGTTGGTTGCTCTTGGAAGTTTTCTTACGTGAGGACCTTCAGAATGAAAGTGATCAAAGTTGTTCCTTGCCTTTGAGAAGGCCGTGTTCTCCTACATGTGGTCTCAAGTTATCTGCTTCCTTTCCTTTTCTTCTAACAAGTGTGCTTTGGTCCAGGTTACCCCTACTTGGGAAGATCCCCTGCAGGAGGAAATGGCAACCCACTCCAGTATTCTTGCCAGGATAATCCCATGGACAGAGGAGCCTCGTAGGTCCATGGGATCCCAAAGAATGGGACTCAAGTGAAGTGACTGAGCTCCCTACTCAAGCCCTACTCTCCCTTTTCCTCCTACCCTGCTTTGTATTTATGCTAGAGAAAGGAACGTCCCTCCTTTCTAAGTCCAGACCCCTTGCCTTCTTCTTTTGCTAGGATATTGCTCCATCAATAGTCCCTCTTAATTGACTTCCCAACCTTTCTGTCTGGTGATCCCTATCCCTTCTTAACACACAAACAACCCCGTTGTGGTGGTTTTGTAATGTGTTAACTTGACTAACATACACACAAGACCCTTGTGGTGATTTTGTAATGTGTTAACTTGAACTGCATTTCCAAGAATTCTCCTCCTTGTGTATTTCTAGTTATTTGGGTCAGAGTGAGATTCCTGTGAGAGACTGGGAAGGTGGAAGTGAAGCAGCAGCCATTTTATAGTTTGTACAGGTTGCCACTTATCAGCTGCCTCAGTTGGTTGCTGTGATCAGCAGCCAGGTACGCAACTGCCCTACCTTCCTCTGGACCCTCCTTTCATGCTCCTTTTCTAGGCCAGGTGTATGAACTTAGCTCCACAAGGATGTCTCCACAGTCCACAGGACATACCACACTATGCAGAGGCAGCAAGAACTGACAAGGGTCTTGGTTCACCCTTGTGGGGCTCCAGCTCATGTTTGTGGATTCTGGACTGCTCTTGATCTCTTCCATTTTACAGCCATCTTCCCTTCTGTTTATCCTGTGGACTTCATGCTCCAACCCCAGACCAAAGACAGCCTCACAGAAACTGCTTGACCAGCTCCCATAATCCCATAAGGTCAAATCCCTGTGACAAATCCCTGTGTGTGTGTGGGGGGGGGGGGAGTGTGTGCATACACACATCTCCTAGTCGCTGGCTGTTGCTGATAAACGCCTCTTGACATCTTTGCCTAACACTCTCAAATTATATACTGCCGACATTCTTCCTTTTTTATCTCAACATTCTCTAGAATGTACACTCAGTATNACACATCTCCTAGTCGCTGGCTGTTGCTGATAAACGCCTCTTGACATCTTTGCCTAACACTCTCAAATTATATACTGCCGACATTCTTCCTTTTTTATCTCAACATTCTCTAGAATGTATACTCAGTATCTTACTGCAACATATTCAAGTGTTTCTCAAAGTCAGAACACTCATTAAAAATGCAGATTCTGAACCCCCTCCCCCCGCCATCTCCACACTAACTGGACCAGAATCTCTTGTGATGGACCTTGGAATATGCATTTTGGATAAGGTCTCCCCAGAATGTGATGCACAGTAAAGTTTAAGCACAGTATAGTGCTTGACTCCCTGTAAACTGGATCTTTTTCCCTCACTGTCTTCTGTACCATTTGTTGCTGTTCAGTCACTTAGTTGTGTCCAACTCTTTGTGACCCCATGGATGGCAGCATGCCAGGCTTCCCTGTCCTTCACCTTCTTCCAGAGTTTGCTCAAACTCGTGTCCATTGGGTCAGTGATGCCATCCAGCCATCTCATCCTCTGTTGTCCCCTTCTCCTCCTGCCTTCAATCTTTCCCAGCAACAGGGTCTTTTCTAATGAGTTGGCTCTTTCCATCAGATGGCCAAAGTATTGGAACTTCAGCTTCAGCATCAGTCCTAATGAATATCCAGGACTGAATTCCTTTAGGATTGACTGATTTGGTCTCCTTGCAGTCCAAGGGACTCTCAAGAATCTTCTCCAGCACCACAGCTCAAAAGCATCAATTCTTCAGCGTTCAGTCTTCTTTATGGTCCAAATTTCACATCCTTACATGACTCCTGGAAAAAACATAGCTTTGACTATATGGACTATTCCACTAGAAGCTGTTCTCTTGAAGAGCATGGATGGCTTTCTTGTTTATTTTTTCTCTGGTTTTGATCTTCAGGAGCAGTTGACATTATTGAAAAATCCTTTCTTTTTATTCTTTATGTCCTTATAACTGTATGTCTGGATGGGTGTCCCCTAAAATTTTCTCATCTGCTCCAGATACTTGGCCCTCAGAAATCTCCCCTAACTCTCCTTATTACTACTACTCCTTTTTGTTTTCTTAACTAGTATTGCCCAATGTAGTATCTCAATTCAACTAAGGAATGTATTGAACAATTACAGTGTGCCCTGGGCTGTGCTGGCCCCTGGGAATAATCCTTACACTCTAGGAGCTCACAGCCCAATCATCCAAGAGATGATTATAATTAAATGATCAATTGTAATTTTGGGTTATAAGTGCTTCCAGAGTGAGTAGTGAGTGCTAAGATGGAAGAGGCTAGTGCAATATGCCTAGAAAAATTGAAAGTGCTAGTTGCCCAGTCATGTCTGACTCTTTGCAATGTCATGGACTATAGCTCACCAGGCTCCTCTGTCCATGGAATTCTCCAGGCGAGAATACTGGAGTAACCATTCCCTTCTCCAGGGGAATCTTTCTTACCCAAGGATCAAAACCTGGTGTCCTGCATTGGCAGGCAGATTCTTTACCATCTGAGCCTCTGAGGAAGTCCAGCATGCCTAGAGGAAGACTTAGAGAATTGTCACTCCCACTCCAGCCAGGTACAGAATTGAATGAGGATGTTCCACCAAAGAAAAGAGCCTGTCCAAAAGGTAGGAGGTGTGAGGGATCAAGGTACAGTCTACGACCTGTAAATAATTTGTCTTGTCATGTGAGAGAATGGCTAACATGAAGTTGACCAGGTAATTAAGGGTGCTCACAAAGAGCCTTAACCACCTTCTTAAGACATTGGTCTTTATTTTAAGATGGCATTAGGGAGTTTTAAGTAGTAGAGAAAAAGGGTGACAGATTCATGCTTTAGAAATACTCTCCTAGTAGTGGTGAAAAAGGTGGCACTCCCAAAGCCAGGGGAGCCAGTTAGGAGGCTCTTGTGAAAACTCAAGGTGAGAAATTATGTGTCCCTAGGTCAAGCCTGGTCAGGGTGGGGGAAGATGAAGAGAGATATCTGGGAGATGCATTTGACAGAACTTGGTGGCTGATTTGATCTGGGGTGGCTGGGGTGTGGGGTGGGATTTGGGAGTGAAAGAGAAAGTGGAGCCTTAGGATATGGTGTAGATTTCTGGGTTTAGTGAGTAGGTTATACACCTTTGTCTTAGGGACTCAAGGAGAAAAACAGGTTGGGATGAGGACAGGGACCAGGAATGAAGAGTTTGTTTCTGTGCCTGTTCAGGCAATATCCAGTAGACAGGTGAACATAAGGATAAGCAGGCATGTTCAGGGGGGTTGGGCCTTGCTGACCATTATTGACTCTGCTCTTTGGGGCACCCCAAGTCATACCTGCTTATCTAGGCGTTTATAAGGAGAAATGACTACCCAACACATTGAATCAATCTAAGAGAATTAATTAGTTAATTAAATTAATTAGTTCTGTCCTATAAACTCTGTAACTTAATCTTGCTCCCTCCATCTTTCTTGTTCTGTGAGCAGCACTGAAGGGGAAGCTGTGGAATGCTGAATAATGGTCCCTCAAAGATGTCCATGTCCTAATTCCAGGGACTTCTGAATATGCCACCTACATGGCAAAAGGGTTTTTTGCAAATGTCATTAAATTAAACATCTTGAGATGGGGAGACTAACCTGAATAATGTGAGTGGTGTAAGTACAAGCATCCTTATAAGAAGGTGCTGGGAAGGATGGAGTTACAGGAGATATGATGAGGGTAGTAGTGGTCAAGGTGATACAAAACCATTAGGCCAAGAATGCAAGTGGCCTCTTGAAGCTGGAAAATGTAAGGAAATGGAATTTCCCCCAGCCTCCAGAAGGAAACAGATCTATTTACACTTTAATTTCAGGCCAATGAGACTGAATTTGTACTTCTAATCTCCAGAACCAAAAGATAATACACTTTATGTCACTAGATTTGTTGTAATCTGTTACATCAGCAGTAGGAAACGAAGACAGAAATTATTAAGAATCGAAGCTGGAGAGAGATACATGATGGCCTTAGATGTTGGCATGACTGAAATCTCAAATCCTGCTTCATAAGGGCTAAGTTGTGTGTGGACATGCTAAGTCACTTCAGAAGTAGTTTGACTCTGTGTGACCCTCTGGACCATAGCCTGTCAGACTCCACTGTCCATGGGATTCTCCAGGCAAGAATACTGGAGTGAGTTGCCAGGCCCTCCTCCAGGGGATCTTCCTGTCACAGGGATCAAACCCACGTCTCTTAAGTCTCCTGCATTGACAGGTGGGTTCTTTACCACTAGCACCACCAAGGTCTGGGTTATTGTTCAGTTGCTAAGTCATGTCTGACTCTTTGCGACTCCATGGACTGCAACACACCAGGCTTCCCTGTCCTTCACCATCTCCTGGAGTTTGCTTAAACTCATATCCATTGAGTCAGTGATGCCATCCAACCGTCTCATTCTCTGTCTCCCCCTTCTCCTCCTGCCTTCAATCTTTCCCAGCATCAGGGTCTTTTCCAGTGAGTTAGTTCTTTGCATCAGGTGGCCAAAGTATTGGAGCTTCAGCCTCAGCTTCAGCATCAGTCCTTGCAATCAATATTCAGGGTAAATTTCCTCTAGGATTGACTGATTTGATCTTCTTGCAGTCTAAGGGACTCTCAAGAGTCTTCTCCAGCACCACAGTTTGAAGGCATCAATTCTCCAGCCTTCAGTCTTGTTTATGGTACAGCTCTCACATCTGCACTTGGCTACTAGAAAAACATAGCTTTGCCTATATGTATCTTTGTCAGCAAATTGATGTCTCTGCTTTTTAATACACTGTATTAAAAATTACATTCAAGATTGTATTAAAGATTACATTACTTCCAAAGACCCCAGTGCCCACATTTATTATTTATTGGTTGGATACTAGTAACCCATCCAAGCAATTATACTGTATTGTCATCTTTTTTGCCAAATCAGTCATTTCTGGACATTAGACTGCATCAGAATCACTTGGAGAGTGATTTCTAGCCATGCTCCCACCCTACAGTAGGTTTCATATAGGGCATGAGATTTTGCATTTCTAACAAGCTTCTCCCTGATGCTGTTTATCTGGGAATCACAACTTTGAGAACTACTCTAATATCTACACTGATCTCGTTGTACTCACTCTAAGAGGTGTTGTATAGATCTCTCCCTTCTTAGTTCAGTTCAGTTCAGTTCAGTGGCTCAGTCGTGTCCGACTCTTTGCGACTCCATGAATCGCAGCACGCCAGGCCTCCCTGTTCATCACCATCTCTCGGAGTTCACTCAGACTCATGTCCATCGAGTCCATGTTGCCATTCAGCCATCTCATCCTTGGTCATCCCCTTCTCCTCCTGCCCCCAATCCCTCCCNCTTTCTAAGGCCCACTTGACTTCACATTCCAAGATGTCTGGCTCTAGATGAGTGATCACATTATCATGATTATCTGGGTCTTGAAGATCTTCTTTGTACAGTTCTTCCGTGTATTCTTGCCACCTCTTCTTAATATCTTCTGCTTCTGTTAGGTGCAGATAATTTCCGTCCTTTATCGAGCCCATCTTTGCATGAAATGTTCCCTTGGTATCTCGAATTTTCTTGAAGAGATCCCGAGTCTTTCCTATTCTGTTCTTCTCTTCTCTTTCTTTGCATTGATCACTGAAGAAGGCTTTCTTATCTCTTCTTGCTATTATTTGGAACTCTGCNATTGCATGAAATGTTCCCTTGGTATCTCTAATTTTCTTGAAGAGATCTCTAGTCTTTCCCATTCTGTTCTTTTCCTCTATTTCTTTGCATTAATTGTGGAAGAAGGCTTTCTTATCTCTTCTTGCTATTCTTTGGAACTCTGCCTTCAGATGCTTATATCTTTCCTTTTCTTCTTTGTTTTTCGCCTCCCTTCTTATTACACTGTCAATTCTCTTAGATCTCATTTTTCTGTTTATCCTCAGAGTTAGCAACATGCCTGACCAAGTAGACATTTCATAAATATCTGCTAATCTCCTGGGTAGCCCTTACATTCTTTAAAAGCTAGGGACCCAGCTTCTTTCAGCAAAACATTATATTGCACAAGGCCTTCTTTAAGATATAACAATTGTTTTCAACTCCAGAAAATTTCACTGATATATGAGCAATTGCATACTATCTACAACAGGCTGAGCACAGTCCACTCTCTGGCACTTTTATTTGTCTGCAAAATGACTTTGGCAAATTCTCAATAAGAGATCTGTCAAGTGTAATACTATCACAAGGTATTTGGTGACATAAAGAAGAAAGAAATTAGAAGAGTAAATATTTCCCTCCACTGGGGGCAGGAGAGGTGGTGAAGAGAAGAAAACCACGTTAGTAGTTTCAAATGCTCTTTTCTTATGAGAGCATTGAGGAACAACAGTGTTGGTTTTCACCAGTGAACATTGGATTCCCAGAGACAATGCAGTTCTGTTTCAATACAGCCTTTCCCTGACAGCTCAAAGCTGTCCCAGCTTTGCCCCAGAACCACTTTTTTTTTTTTTTTTGCCTGATATGACTTCCCAGTTGAGTTCTAAAGAGAGGAGGCTCTCCAAGTAGGTTTTTAATCTTTCATAATGTTTTTAGAATTCTTGTGTTAAGGTGTCTAGAGGCCCTTGTATACCAGATTCTTCAAATAATATTCTTTCTAATTAGTTGGCCTGAAGAATATAATCAACCATTAGAATATGAATATGATATTTTATAAAATTATAACGTATAATTACAATTTTCTTTTGTTATTCTAAGTTGGATGCAACCCATATTGATTTATCTTTTAGAATAAGGGAGCATGGTTACAATAAGACAGCTAGAGGAGAGAGATTTAATCCTAGCATCTACTTTTATTTAAATAAGATTGATATATTTTGGAGGCATGCAGTGCTGCTACAGAGGTGGCAAATACATGACTGATCAGACTGCATCCACCTGACTTTACCCTCTTCAACACAAATGCATCTTCAAAATCCTTTTCAACATTTTGATGATATGGTTAGAAGCCTAGTTCTGGAAGACAGAGCTGGGATGGAATATATGCTGCTATAATTACTGAAGACGTGGCCTTGGACAAGGTACTAATCTCTAGGCACTAGATTTAGTTAGTAAACAGTGGTAATGATAGTAGGGATCTTACAAAGCTTTAGGGAGCTTAAATGAGAGAAATTAATCCCAGGGATGGGGGAGCCTGGTGGGCTGCCATCTATGGGGTCGCACAGAGTCGGACATGGCTGAAGTGACTTAGCAGCAGCAGCAGCAACACATTCCTAGGAACAGTGTATGTGTGTGTGAAAGTCACTCAGTCGTGTCCGACTCTTTGCGATCCCATGGACTATACAGTCCATAGAATTCTCCAGGCCAGAATATTGGAGTGGGTAGCCTTTCCATTCTCCAGGGGATCTTCCAAACACAGGGATCGAACCCAGGTCTCCGACATTGTGGCTGGATCCGTTACCAGCTGAACCACAAAGGAAGTCCTTTGAGGCCAAAATTAACTTATTTCTCTTTCCAAACGCAGGAGAAAGAAAAGAAGTCAGGAAGTCGTATACTTTAATACAAAGTCACTGTGCTGCTTTGGAACAGGGCCCCGTACAAAGAGCTCCATAATGTGAACTACCCTTCCTCTTATTAGTCCAAGCTAATAAGAAGGGGGCTTCCTAGGTGGCACAGTTGGTAAAGAATCTGCTTACCAATGCAGGAGACTCAAGAGATGTGAGTTCAACCCCTGGGCTGGGAAGAACCCCTAGAGGAGGAAATGGCAACCCATTCCAGTATTTTTGTCTTGGAAAATTCCATGGACAAAGAAGCCTGGGGGTCTGCAGTCCATGGGGTCACAAAGAGTCGAACACGACTGAGCTCATGCACACACACACAAGAATGGGCAAAGGGTGAATTTACTTGAATGGCACTCACCTCCATAGTGCTTAGATCATGTCTGGGCAGAAACCTTATTTGTTAGGTTTCTAAGTTGCTTACCTTATCAGGCTGTATCCATCCAGCAATATGTTACACCTAAGTGAGTACACCCAACTGGGCTACAACCTTCTGATTCCAAGCCCAGCTTTCCCTGCAACCTCAACCTCCTCCAAACCAACTTGCTCAAATTATGGTGCTTCAGACAAGAGAGGCTACTGCTACTGTCACTTGGCACATTCTTTCAACCTTTAGAGGGCCCAGCCGAGAACTGAATTTTGTACCACTTAATGCTGCTCTCACTAGAATTTAAAGATATTGAATGCAAGAGCTTCACTCCATTCAGCCTCCCAAGCAGAGACTAAACTCATCTGATTCTCTCCACATACACACTGACACCCCTCTAATTCAGCACACCATCATCTCCTGCCTGGATTGCTAAAATATCTTCCTACATTGGCCCTTTTCTTTCCCCTCCCTCCCAACAAGTCTCCATCTTGGCCAGTTTGATATTTAAAAAATGTAGTCCTGACCATGATCCTTACTTAACATTTTTCAGCACTTTCCCAACCTCTGGTAATAAATTTCAAAATCAAGATCCAGGTTTCCGTGGGGCAGTATGAATTTACCTCCACCTACTTCTCCTTTCCTGTATCATATTCTTATCCTCTTCTGTATGTCACAGATATATTTCAGATCCTCAAATAAGCCAACCTCTTTCCTTTCTCAGGGCTTTTTTACATTCTATTCCCTTTGCCTGGAATGCTATTCCCCTGGCTCTTAACTTGCTTGGCTCTGACTCCCTCTTAGGTTCAGCTGTTCCTTCTTCAAAGAAGCCTTCACTCATTCCCACTCCCTAATATAAATTATGCCCACATTTATTATTTGCTCCAGACTATTTGTATTTTCCTTTCATAAAGCTCAACTCTTCACTTGCTTGTTGCATATTTCTCTCCCCTTCTACACTGTGATGCTCATGTGCTTAATCACTCTCTTCATCAGGGAAAATGTTAAGTAGATTTTGTTTAATTTCACAAATATAAGAGCAGGACCTTTTCCTTTCTCACCATTACACCACATGGTAGATTATGAGGGCCCCAACTTCACTGAGGGGAGATTGGTTACTGTGTCCTGGTATTTTGCAGTGAAGTGCCTGTCTTCATGTACTAATGGGTAAGGAGTGAACTAAATCCAAAGCTAAGGGCTTGCTTGGAATATTTGTTGAGTAAGCGAAAATTTCTGTAACAAACTTCAACATTTTAGTGGCTTAACAAAAAAAATTAACTTCTGTTCACACAATGCAGATGTCTGTGAATTCTGGTCTGTGTGGGACCGGAAACCCAGGGGCTCTTCCAAGCAGGGGTGTGGGAACTCAGGCTTCTCCTGTCTTTTGGTTCTGCCTTTTTCTCTTGCCTTGAAACGTGTCATTTATATCTGATCGAACAGGAAAGAGAGAGCATCTGGACTACATTGGAAGTGTTTATGGACAAGATAGAAAATGGTGTGTATCACTTCCTCCCACACTCCTTTGGCTAGAACTCCCTGGTTTATGATGTAACTTCATCGAGTTGCAAGGGAGGCTGGGAAATAGAGCCTAACTGTGTGCCTAGGAAGAAGAGGCAAGGATGGAGTTTGAATGGCTGGTAGATAAAGACCCAATGCTCCCTATGTATTGGTAAATGCAGTCTGCTTGCCATCAGGCTCCTGGATGATCACAGCTTCTCCTCATGCTGGCCCTGGGCTGAGATACAGCTTGTGCTCAGCCATAGCCCTTTTTGGTCTGGAGTGTTCCTTCCAGCTCCCTCACTGGCCTACTTGAGACCACTATCCTGCCCTTCATCTCTCCTCCCCCTTTCAGTGAACATAAATCTTTGCCATTTCGTTCAGTGTCTGTGTAGGTTGAGGTCCTGTTCATGTTAATATAGTGTTTATTCCTAATGTCATTTCTCTGGAGAAGGGAATGGCAACCCACTCCATTATTCTTACCTGGGAAATCCCATGGATAGAAGAGCCGAGCGAGCTGCAGGCCATGGGGTCACGAAGAGTCGAACATGACAGTGCACAGCACAATGTCATTTCTATCCCCCTAAAGTACAAGATGTCTTCTTTTTTTCTCTGCTTTCTTTTTATTCCATCTTTCCCCTGAGGCAATAAGCATAGCTTAGCTACTTGACTGGGAACAGAGGAGGAAATAACACTGATTTATATTTCAAAAACATTGTCCTACAACAAGTATAAGCTCAATGAAGGTAGAGACCTTGTCTGTGTGTTCACCACAATATCTCCAGAATCTAGAAAATGCACTCAGTAAATGTTTAGTGAGTATATAAATGCGTGAGCAAGCACGTGAGTGTTGTAAGAAATATTCCTCACAGGTGTTCTCTCGTATCTTGATTCTTTCACTCCTTCCCAGCCTTTCCTTCTCAGGGTGTGGGCAGTGCTCTGATGGCCCCTGACAGTGCCCTGCATTCTTCAGGTTTTGATATATTGTCTCATACTCTTCAGGTTTTGATATATTGTCTCATACTCTTCAGGTTTTGATATATTGTCTCATACTTTTTCAAGTATCCTCACAAACCTTTGGAGAGAGAAATAATCCAAGAAAACAGGACAGGGAACCATAATAAAAGGAAAAAGAATAAAATACCCAGCGCCTGACACACAGAAGCCCTAAGGCTGTTTACTGAATGAGAGGAAAGAAGAAATATCCAGTTTTCCCCATTCAGGGCCTGAAATAGGCAATGCATGAACATGCATTGAATTCCAACATTCTTTTGATGAAAGTTTATTAAAGAGAGCTATGGGGCAGCCTGGTCATGTTACTCTTGTCCTTCAGCAATAGACTAGATTTGTTTTTCTAGTTTGTGTCTCTGACTCTCAAGGCC
This sequence comes from Raphicerus campestris, assembly GCA_006410735.1. Lineage (NCBI taxonomy): Eukaryota > Metazoa > Chordata > Mammalia > Artiodactyla > Bovidae > Raphicerus > Raphicerus campestris. The sequence continues at coordinate 52,610 of SJYW01003864.1, read as the reverse complement.
AGACAGAATACTGTAGATTGCTGGGGGAGAGGCAGGATCAGGAGGCATGAAGGCGGTCCTCAAGCAACATTGAGAAGGAAAGTGATGTGGCTTCATTTGGATTCTAAATCACTGGTCTCTTTGCTATATTTAAGGGAGTGAAGAGCTCAATGAAAAAATTTTTTAAAAACACCCTCTTCAATTCTTGGAAGCCAGCATCACAGATTAGTACTTCCGCTCTCATATCAAACACCTTCTTTCTGGTCTATGTATATTTTATAGGCTGAAAGACAAAAACATTCCACACCCACCCCTTCTTGAAACCAAAAAAGACATTTGATACAATTCTGGACAAAGAAATATGGTTACTTTTTTTCTGCTGTGAATGAACAAAATGACAGTGGGTGTAGCTAGTATCTTGTGACCATGAGAGAGAGGCCAACAGACCCATAGAGTGTTGGCCCTGACCCTGATGAACTGCTGAATCAAGAGTAGCAGACACCAATCTTCAGACTTCTGTTATGTGAAGGGAAAGTAAACTCCCTCTTCATTTAAGGCACTAAAATGAAAGATTCAGTTTTAGCCTACAGTATGCTTCACTGACAGTGCTTCTTTATTTTATTTTTTAAGATAAAAATAAAGCAGCTGCATTTAATAAATACAGAAACATTTTCACAAAATATTAAAATAAGATTTAAAAATAAGAAACTGCATAATAGGTGAAACAATTATGAAAAAAAAGGTTGGAGAACTCACATTGTCTGACTTTAAGACTTATTCTAAAACTAAGTTTTTGTAAAGTTTTTAAATCAAAACAGTGTTATGACCCAGCAATCCNTTTTCTTATGTGAAAGTGAAGTTGCTCAGTCGTGTCCGACTCTTTGCGACCCCATGGACTGTAGCCTATCAGGCTCCTCTGTCCATGGGATTTTCCAGGCAAGAGTGCTGGAGTGAATTGCCATTTTCTTCTCCAGGGGATCTTCCCAACCCAGGAATCGAACCCGGGTCTCCCGCATTGCAGGCAGATGCTTTACTGTCTGAGCCACCAGTGAAGCTGGTTATTAGAAAATACTGACTACAGTTCCCTGTACTGTACAGTAGGTCCTTGTTGGTTATTTATTTTATATATAATAGTGTGTNTCTTCCGCATTGCAGGCAGATGCTTTACTGTCTGAGCCACCAGGGAAGTTGGCTATTAGAAAATATTGACTATAGTTCCCTGTACTGTATAGTAGGTCCTTGTTGGTTATTTATTTTATATATAATAGTGTGTTTATGTTCAGAGAAAGTGATGGCACCCCACTCCAGTACTCTTGCCTGGAAAATCCCATGGATGGAGGAGCCTGGTAGGCTGCAGTCCATGGGGTCGCTGAGAGTTGGACATGACTCGGTGACTTCACTTTCACTTTTCACTTTCATACATTGAAGAAGCAAATGGCAACCCACTCCAGTGTTCTTGCCTGGAGAATCCCATGGATGGGGGAGTCTACTGGGCTGCTGTCTGTGGGGTCGCACAGAGTTGGACACGACTCAAGTGACTTAGCAGCAGCAGTGTGTTTATTAATCCCAAACTCCTAATTTACTCCTCTCCCCTCCTCGTCCTTTAGTAACCATAAGTTGTATCTGTGGGTCTATTTCTGTTTTGTATAAGTTCATTTGTATCTTTTTTTTTTTAGATTCTACATGTGATAATCACATGATATTTGTCTTTAGCTTGCTTCATTTAGTATGATAATCTCTAGGTCGATTCATGTTGCTGCAAATGGCATTAGTTAGTTCTTTTTGACAGCTGGGTAATATTCCATTGTAATAAATATACCACATCTTTTCATCCATTCATTGGCCAGTGGACATTTAGGCTGCTTCCATGTCTTGGCTATTATAAAGAGTGATGCTATGAACATTGGGGTACATGAATCTTTTCCAGTATATGCCCAGCAGTGGGATTGCTGGATCAGATGATAACTCTGTTTTTAGTTTTTTTAAGGGACCTCCTTACTTTTCTCCATTGTAGCTGTACTAATTTACATTCCCATTAAAGTGCAAGACTGTTTGTAGACTTTTTGATGATGGACATTCTGGCCTGTGTGAGGAATTATTATTTTGTGGTCAGTGCTCTTTGTAACCAAGCCTCCCTGACACAAGAAATCCTCAGCTTCAAGTCGATTTGATTAGAAGCAGAGAATGGATGTAGAGTAAATATACAAACTGCAAATATCAGCTCCATCAGTTAATGTAAAATTTTTTCTTAGTATAAAAATAAGATTGACTATTTTTGGTAATTGCAGAGTATCCTTGTATATGGATGACTGATAATTTATCTAACTAATCTCTTATTAATGAACATTTCAATTTTTTTCAGCTTTTTTCCTTGTTAACAATATTGTGACAATGAACATTCTTATATATTTTTGTATATATGTGAAAATTTTTATCAGGTTTAACTTCTACATGTGAAATTTTTGAGTCAAGCAGTATGCATGTTAACAAAGCTGATGGTTATTGTTTAAGGCCATTTGAAACAGGAAATTAATACAATGATTACCTTCCAATAAACAAACATGTGTTTCTGTTTCCATTTGGAGATAATACATATATGTTTTACACGTACATACAAACCTGCTCTCCATAAGGAAGACGTTTTAGATATTCAAACTATATAATTATCTTTTGCATTCCCAGCTTTCACTTTAATGATCTTTAATGAATGCACATGGAGTGATATGCCTTCTGTGTTAATTTTAGGCTATGTCATGGTCACAGATGGATTCCTAATTTACACATCTCTTTTTTTTCAAACAAGAGTTCCAGAGTCTACAAGCTTAAGGAGATAGTTATATGCCAAACTCTGTCTTTGGATTTCATTTTGAATTGTACACTAAAACCACAGCATATTAGAGCTGTAAGTGATCTTATAGATCTGTGAATGGAGTGTCTCAGTTCATAGCTTGGGACACAAATAAGACACCACTCAGGTAGAGCCCCAAAGTTGAATGTGGGAGTCCTCACCTGCCTCATGAATGGGAAGTACAGTGACTTTTCATGGGAACCCCTTCTTCTGACAGGCCAGGATTGGAATCCCAACTCAGGCTAGGGAACTTTGCAGTTCCACAGAGGCTGGTGGCTCCAGGAGAAGCTGCTAGTGTAGACCCTTTTGGGATCACTGCTCTTCTTTAAGGGGCCAGAGAGAAGGCCCCAGCACTGAGGAACAAGTTCAGCCAGAGGTGGGGTTTGGGCAAATCTGGCTTGGACTCCCATAATTATAGTTCCTTACTTACGCATCCACTTCCCCAGGACTCAAGCCTGCTCCCTGCTCCTGGGTTTGGTCCCAGTGTGCACTATACTTTGGAACTCCTATGTCATTGCAGAAGCTGGGCGGGTGGTCCTATCTTTTCTCCTTGGTGATGCATTTACCTAGGCTTCTCATGGCCCTTCTCTGTCTTTGGGACTAATTCAGGGCAATCCCCAGTCCACTCTGACAAGTTTTAGTTCTTAAGACAAAGTGTGAGGGTCTTGATCCCCTTTCACCCTCACCCCCTAGGAGTGTCTTGGGCTCCAAATGTTAATTTGGTTTCTCCCTAACAGTTGTCTTCATATTCCACTTATCAGTACTTTTTTTTTTTCTCTTTCTCTCTTTCTCACAGATATTAAATTACATTTTACCTACCTGTTCTATTGGAGATCATTTAAATCTAGTCCCCTCATTTTAAAATTGAGGAAACAGGCACAGAGAAGTTACCCATGTCACAATAGACCAGAGACAAAAATTCTTGCCTTCTAAATCATAATTCAGGGCTCTGTTATTTCTACTAAGATGTTTCCTTTTTGTGGGTTTTCTTGCTAAGTTTTGAAATCCTAGTCATTTTCTTTCTACATTCTTGGTTACATTCCAAGCTGCTCAGCTGAAGTATACCTAAACATGCTGGGTACCTTTGTATTCACCTTTTTATTCCCTTTCCACAGCTCCCCTCAACTCTCTTTTGGGTCAAAGCTTTTCAAGGAGTTTCTGATTCCATTTCTTTCTAAACATTTGTCACAAGATGGACAACTGAAGGAGTCAACTAGAAAGCAGTTGGAGAGGCAAGAATTCTATGTAAAGAACAATCTCAATCCACTGAGTTTTGGTTGTTAACCCCAAGAGCTGGTCTCCTACCCTGTGGTCTGGAGTGCTAGGTGTTCATCCATTCCTCAGGCTGACATGCAGACAGGTCATGGATGGAGGTCCTTCTCCTGAGGAATTTGATTTCACAAAACCCAGAGTTTTGCTGAGGATTGGCAGAATATGAGGAGTTGACCTGTCTAATATTGGATCAGACTGCCAGGCAGCATTTGTCAGAATACCATTCTACAAAGACAGCCTCAAGAACTTTCTGAAAAATACCTTTGAAAGAATCATGTTTCCATCTTGATTTATCTTTATGTTTTAACATGCAGTGAAGATGTCCCACATTTGCATCCATAAATTTTTCTAAAATGTCACAATTCCACTCTGTCATCCACATTGACTCATATCTCTAGGAGGGAAGCTCTCAGCCTTGTAACACACTGAATCAGCTGGGGGAGGTGGGGTTTAGAAATTTCCAGTAACCTAGCCACTACTCATATTAGTTAAATCAGACCCTTTGAGGGTGGGACCTAGGTATCAGTACTTTAAAAAACTTTCTGGTGATTCTGTTGTGTAGTTTGAGTTGAGAACCACTGCCTAAAAACTGCTCCTTACAAGCAATAATTTGCCTAAAGTTCAAACCCTTAGCTTTGTGACAGTAGAAACTGGTCTGTTTACTCTCACTTGTCCTGAGACTTTTAATAACTCCTGGCCCACAGTTGGTACTTAATAAATATTTACTGACTGACTGAATGCATGTTTATTTTGAACTTTAAAAAGATGTATATAAAGAAATACTTTGCCTTTTGCCCAGGGATAATGTTATACCTCTGCAGTCACGGAGCTAGATCAAGGTTAGAGGCATGTAGTTACCCTGAATTCTTAAATTACTGGATCCTGGAAGTTTTATGGCCCTCAGGGAAAACCCTGGCTGGCTAGAGCTGTGGGGATTCTTAGGGAGATCAGCATAGAGGCTATTTACAAGCTGGAATGAAAGTATTTTGCTATGTTAACCATAGGTCCTTCTGTACACATGTATAAGCAGGCTGCGGAGATTTGGGCTTTTCCTTCACCTGTTGTCAGGGATTTCTAGTCTCAGAGGCTGCCTGTGACCTGGTGTTGTCCTTTCTCTGACTTCACCTTCCATCGTTCCCCAGTCCTTCCTGCACTCCCACCACATTAGCCTTCCAGTTCAGTTGTTCAGTCATGTCTGACTCTCTGTGAGAGACAGAGAGCAGCACACCAATCTTCCTTGTCCATCACCAACTCCTGGAGCTTGCACAAACTCAAGTCCACTGAGTCAGTGATGCCATCCAACCATCTCATCCTGTCATCCCCTTCTTCTCCCACCTTCAATCTTTCCAAGCATCAGGGTCTTTTTCAAGGAGTTAGCTCTTCGCATCAGGTGGCCAAGCTATTGGAGTTTCAGTTTCAACATCGGTCTTTCCAATGCATATTCAGGAATGATTTCCTTTAGGATGGACTGGTTGGATCTCCTTGCAGTCCAAGGGACTCTCAAGAGTCTTCTCTAACACCACAGTTCAAAAGCATCAATTATTTGGCACTCAGCTTTATAGTCCAACTCTCACATCCATACATAACTACTGGAAAAACCATAGCTTTGACTAGCTGGACCTTTGTCTGCAAAGTAACATCTCTGCTTTTTACTATGCTGTCTAGGTTGGTCATAGCTTTTCTTCCAAGAAGCAAGAGCCTTTTAATTTCATGGTTGCAGTCACTATCTGCAGTGATTTTGGAACCCAAGAGAATAAAGTCTCTCATCGTTTCCCCATCTATTTGCCATGAAGTGATGGGACTGGATGCCATGAACTTAGTTTTCTGAATGTTGATTGTTAAGTCAAATTTTTCACTCTCCTCTTTCACATTCATCCTCTTTGCTTTCTTCCATAAGGGTGGTGTCATCTGCTTATCTGAAGTTACTGATATTTCTCCCAGCAATCTTGATTACACCTTGTGCTTCATCCAGCCTGGCATTTTGCATGATATACTCTGCATATAAGTTAAATAAACACAATGACAATATATAGCTTTGATGTATCCTTTCCTGATTTGGAACCAGTCTGTTGTTCCATGTCCAGTTCTAACTGCTGCTTCTTGACCTGCATACAGATTTCTCAGGAGGCAGGTCATGTGGGCTAGTATTCCTGTCTCTTTAAGAATTTCCCACAGTTTGCTGTGGTCCACACAGTCAAAGGCTTTGCTTTGCTTTTGCTTCTATCAAAAAACAGAAGTAGATGTTTTTCTGGAACTCTCTTGCTTTTTCAATGATCCAGTAGCTGTTGGCAATTTGATCTTTGGTTCCTCTGCCTTTTCTAAAACTAGCTTGAACATCTGGAAGTTCATGGTTCACATACTGTTGAAGCCTGGCTTGGAGAATTTTGAGCATTACTTTACTAGTGTGTGTGATGAGTACAATTGTGTGGTAGTTTGAACATTCTTTGGCATTGCCTTTCTTTGGGACTGGAATGAAAACTGACCTTTTCCAGTCTTGTGGCCACTGCTGAGTTTTCCAAATTTGCTGGCATATTGAGTGCAGCACTTTCACAGCATCATCTTTCAGGATTTGAAACAGCTCACCTGTTTCAAATCACCTCCACTAGCATTTTTCCTAGTGTTGCTCCCTAAGGCCCACTTGACTTCTCAGTCCAGGATGTCTGATTCCCACCGTCAGGTGAGTGATCCCACCATCGTGATTATTTGGGTCAGGAAGATCTTCATTTTGTATATTCCTTCTGTGTATTCTTGCCACCTCTTCTTAATATCTTCTGATTCTGTTAGGTGCATACCATTTTTGTCTTTTATTGTGCCCATCTTTGCATTAAATGTTCCCTTGGTATCTCTGATTTTTTGAAGAGATCTCTAGTCTTTCCCATTCTCTTGTTTCCCTCTATTTCTTTGCACTGATCACTGAGGAAGGCTTTCTTATCTCTTCTTGATATTCTTTGGAACTCTGCATTCAGATGGGTATATCGTTCCTTTTCTCCTTTGCCTTTTGCTTCTCCTCTTTTCCGAGCTATTTGTAAGCCCTCCTGAGATAACCATTTTGCCTTTTTGTGTTTCTTTTTTGGGGGTATGGTCTTGATCCCTGCCTCCCGTACAATGTCACAAACCTCCATCCATAGTTCTTCAGGCATTCTGTCTATCAGATCTAAGCTGTTGAATCTATTTGTCACTTCCACTGTATAATCATAAAGGATTTGATTTAGGTCATACCTGAATGGTCTAGAGGTTTCCCCTACCTTCTTCAATTGAAGTTGGAATTCTGCAATAAAGAGTTTATGATCTGAGCCACAGTCAACTGCTGGTCTTGTTTTTGATGACTGCATAGTTTCTTCATCTTCAGCTGCAAAGAATATAATTAATCTGATTTCTGTATTTACCATCTGGTGATGTCCATGTGTAGAGTCATCTCTTGTGTTGTTGGAAGAGGGTGTCTGCTATGACCAGTGCATTCTCTTGGCAAACCTCTATTAGCCTTTGCTTTTCTTCATTTTGTACTCCAAGGCCAAATTTGCCTGTTACTCCACATATCTCATGACTTCCTGCTTTTGCATTCCAGTCTCCTATTAAGAAAAGGACATCTTTTGTGGGTGTTAGTTCTAAAAGGTCTTGTAGGTCTTCATAGAACTGTTCAACTTCGGCTTCTTCAGCATTCCTGGTTGGGGCATAGACTCAGATTACTGTGATATTGAATGACGAACAGAGATCATTCTGTCATTTTTGAGATTGCACGCAAGTACTCCATTTCAGACTCTTGTTGAATATGAGGGCTACTCCATTTCTTCTAACGGATTCTTGCCCACAGTAGTAGGTACAATGGTCATCTGAGTTAAATTCACCCATCCCAATCCATTTTAGTTCACTAATTCCTAAAATGTCCATGTTCACTCTTTCCATCTCCTGTTTGACCACTCTCAATTTACCTTGATTCATGGACCTAACATTGTAGGTTCGTATGCAATATTGCTCCTTACAGTATTGGACTTTACTTCCATTACCAGTCACATCCACATCTGGGCTTTGTTTTTGCTTTGGTTGTATCTCTTCATTCTTTCTAAAGTTATTTCTCCACTCTTCTTCAATAACATATGGGCATCTACTGACCTGAGGAGTTCATCTTTTTGCCTTTTCTTAATGTTCATGGGGTTCTCATAGCAAGAATACTAAAGTGGTTTGCTATTCCCTTCTCCAGTCACCACATTTTGTCAGAACTCTCAACCATGACCCCTCTGTCTTTATTGGCCCTACATGGCATGGCTCATAGTTTCACTGAGCTAGTTGAGGCTGTGGTCCACGGCAGAGAAGGCAGTGGCAACCCACTCCAGTACTCTGGTCTGGAAAATCCCATGGATGGAGGAACAAGGTAGGCTTCAGTCCATGGGGTTGTGAAGAGTCGGACATGACTGAGCGACTTCACTTTCACTTTTCACTTTCATGCATTGGAGAAGGAAATGGCAACTCACTCCAGTGTTGTTGCCTGGAGAATCCCAGGGATGGGGGAGCCTAGTGGGCTGCCATCTCTGGGGTCGCACAGAGTCGNTCTGAGCCACAGTCAACTGCTGGTCTTGTTTTTGATGACTGCATAGTTTCTTCATCTTCAGCTGCAAAGAATATAATTAATCTGATTTCTGTATTTACCATCTGGTGATGTCCATGTGTAGAGTCATCTCTTGTGTTGTTGGAAGAGGGTGTCTGCTATGACCAGTGCATTCTCTTGGCAAACCTCTATTAGCCTTTGCTTTTCTTCATTTTGTACTCCAAGGCCAAATTTGCCTGTTACTCCACATATCTCATGACTTCCTGCTTTTGCATTCCAGTCTCCTATTAAGAAAAGGACATCTTTTGTGGGTGTTAGTTCTAAAAGGTCTTGTAGGTCTTCATAGAACTGTTCAACTTCAGCTTCTTCAGCATTCCTGGTTGGGGCATAGACTCAGATTACTGTGATATTGAATGACGAACAGAGATCATTCTGTCATTTTTGAGATTGCACGCAAGTACTCCATTTCAGACTCTTGTTGAATATGAGGGCTACTCCATTTCTTCTAACGGATTCTTGCCCACAGTAGTAGGTACAATGGTCATCTGAGTTAAATTCACCCATCCCAATCCATTTTAGTTCACTAATTCCTAAAATGTCCATGTTCACTCTTTCCATCTCCTGTTTGACCACTCTCAATTTACCTTGATTCATGGACCTAACATTGTAGGTTCGTATGCAATATTGCTCCTTACAGTATTGGACTTTACTTCCATTACCAGTCACATCCACATCTGGGCTTTGTTTTTGCTTTGGTTGTATCTCTTCATTCTTTCTAAAGTTATTTCTCCACTCTTCTTCAATAACATATGGGCAGCTACTGACCTGAGGAGTTCATCTTTTTGCCTTTTCTTAATGTTCATGGGGTTCTCATAGCAAGAATACTAAAGTGGTTTGCTATTCCCTTCTCCAGTCACCACATTTTGTCAGAACTCTCAACCATGACCCCTCTGTCTTTATTGGCCCTACATGGCATGGCTCATAGTTTCACTGAGCTAGTTGAGGCTGTGGTCCACGGCAGAGAAGGCAGTGGCAACCCACTCCAGTACTCTGGTCTGGAAAATCCCATGGATGGAGGAACAAGGTAGGCTTCAGTCCATGGGGTTGTGAAGAGTCGGACATGACTGAGCGACTTCACTTTCACTTTTCACTTTCATGCATTGGAGAAGGAAATGGCAACTCACTCCAGTGTTGTTGCCTGGAGAATCCCAGGGATGGGGGAGCCTAGTGGGCTGCCATCTCTGGGGTCGCACAGAGTCGGGCACGACTGAAGTGACTTAGCAGCAGCAGTAGCAGCAGCAGCAGTGGTCCATGGGGCCAGTTTGATTAGTTTTCTGTGATTGTGATTTTCATTTGGTCTGCCCTCTGATGGATAAGGATAAGAGGCTTATGGAGGCTTCCTGATGGGAGAGACTGACTGTGGGGAAAACTAGGTCTTGTTCTGATGGGTGGGTATTATATGAATATAATAAGCCCTCTCAATTAATTTTAGAATTTTTTGAAAGGTATATTATATTGCAAATAAGTTAATAAAATGACTGCTACATTTGACATCTTGTTTTACCTATCCCTCCTGCTCATGACAGTCAAACTTGTCTTCTTAAAATGCAGCTCTGACCTCAAAGTTTTTTGACGTCTACTTATCACTACAAAACAAGTTCCGTAGCATGGTATCCAATGCCTTTTTGTATTTGACTCCACATCTTTTCGGTAGCATCTTTCAGTGCACCTCTTTCTGCCTTTGTCACACATTTGTCCTTCCTTTGACAGGATGTGCATCCCTGTGTCTGTTAGTGCCAGTAATGCTTCCACATTATTACTTCACAGATCATGAATCTTTCAAAATCTAGCTCAAACGCCACCTCTTCCATGATGCCTGTTGCCATATTTCCCATTGACATTGATCTCTATTATCTTTTTGCTTCTGTCATATCTATGATGCACTCTTCTAGGCTATTTAGTGACAGATGTATCTAGACAATGTTTTCCTCAACTGTGTATCCTTACCTTGGCTCACAGAGGGGTGGCCGATAGAAGCTCAGAAAACAAAGTCTCCATTATGGAAAATATTACTAAACAATCACAGCATGATTTCCCACTAAAGGCACTTCAAGGCACCTCAAGACATTATTTCTTTATTAAGTTATTATTAATAACCGCTCCAGGCAGTTATTAGCAGTTGATTAAATGAAATCTGCATTCCATCTTTAGCTAAATTTATGACCTCCTTCATAAAAAAAGCTTAATGCTTTGGTTAGTTGAAGGGAATTTCACCACATAGACTCCACAGGTGGTTTCCACCAAGGACTAAATTCATTTGGGTAGAATAGAAAGTTAGAGGATTATAGTGGATTATAATGTTATAGCATTATAGCATGTGGAGGAGCTGGTCACATGGAAGAAATCAATTAGCAACAGCAATAAGCTCTTACTGAAGAGAAGCTAGGCTGTCAGATCAATTTAACTTTTTTTCTCAAGAAGCACAACAGGAGACTTTGTTATTTTCTTGGTTTAGAATCCAAGATCAGATAAAGGACTACTTCAGTTCTGTGTAAGGCCATGCTCTGGGAATCTCATGGGGCAGGGTTAGGAGTGAGAGTGTTTCCAAGTGTCACAATCCATTTCACTGCTGTGAGGCAAACCTTCATCAGACATGGCTATACATTTCACCCCTGGGAACAGCAGGTATCTGCAACACATTGAACTCTTTAAGCCATACAGACTGACTAATGTTCACAAGTCAGTTTGGGAAATTACAGAGCCATCAGGGGTTTGTTTGAAGACAAGGTCAGTCTCAAAGGCTTGTCTATTTCTTTGAAACCATTCTAAGGCTATACTGTCCAATAACATGGCTGCTAGCCACACTTGGTTATTTAAATTTAAATTAATTAAAATTAAAACTTCAGTTCCTCAGTCACACTAGCCATGTTTTAAGGGCTCAACTAGCAACACATGGCTTGTGACTACCACGATGGAAAGAACAGAGAGCATTTCCATCACAACAGAAAATTCTAGTTGACAGCACTGTGTTAACACCTCCTGAAACAGATGTGAACTCCTCTGCACTGCACTTAGTTTTTGCAAAAGTTTTTGCTTGTACCAGTTACATTCTTTAGTATTGCCATTATTTATATCATGCAACTATTTTATTTATGATTCTTTCACCAAAATAAATGCTTTTCTCTTCTGAGGCCTTTCTGTTTAATGTCTTATTTGAGAAAAATATCAAGGAAGTTTTATCCTCCATAATTAGAGGCCTGTGTGGTAAGCAAGATTCTATTATTTATCTTCTGTTGTTTTCTTTATGGTGGTTAATATCGTCCCTGCTTCCTCTGAATTCTTTTTTGTGACTTGCTAAGTTGGCTATGCCCTACACGGTGTTTGAATTTAAATTACCTACCATTTTGCCTTTCTAAGGAAGGTGTAGTGAATTCAGTCATTAAAGGAAGGGACTTTTGGGAAATAATGTGCCATAAGGCTCCTATCTATTCTGTGACATTTTTATTCTTGCCTCTTCTCCCATGTTAAATCAAAGCTATTGTGTATAAGGACGTGTGTTAAAAATAGACCACATAATACAATGTGGCTAAACCTTCCACATTAGTTTTAAATGGGATTCATTTGAAATAACTTTAATCTTGGTTATGGTGGCTATTCAATATAATGCTTATTCTTGGTTACAACTCAAAGTCATATGCTTATTTTATTTCTATGATGATAAGATTATTTTTTTTAATTTTAAGTAAGGTGAAATATGAATAAACAGAAATAAGATGTATTGTAGTATGAGATAAAATCTAACCATTTCTATCCCTATGGCTCACAAATTATCATTTTCCTCAAAATTTCCTACTAACACACCTCTTTGAATAAGGTCTGGACTGGCTACTTAGTATTCATATATTCTCTTTATCCACATGATGCTGAGGCTAAAGACTTGGTATTTACGTGGGGAAAATGAACCCATACTTCCCTTTTCCAGCTTCATTGTTGTTACAACAAGCTATCTTAAGAGACAGCTTTAGTAGGGGGTTAATTGCATCCTCATGATGCTATGATCACTAATCTACAGTCAGACATCTTGGAATGTGAAGTCAAGTGGGCCTTAGAAAGCATCACTATGAACAAAGCTACTGGAGGTGATGGAATTCCAGTGGAGCTGNATTGTCACCCTGCTTGTTTAACTTATATGCAGTGTACATCATGAGAAATGCTGGACTGGAAGAAGCACAAGCTGGAATCTAGACTGCCAAGAGAAATATCATTAACCTCAGATATGCAGATGACACCACCTCTATGGCAGAAAGTGAAGAGGAACTGAAAAAGCCTCTTGATGAAAGTGAAAAGAGGAGAGTGAAAAAGTTGGCTTAAAGGNCAAGGCTGTATATTGTCACCCTGCTTGTTTAACTTATATGCAGTGTACATCATGAGAAATGCTGGACTGGAAGAAGCACAAGCTGGAATCTAGACTGCCAGGAGAAATATCATTAACCTCAGATATGCAGATGACACCACCTTTATGGCAGAAAGTGAAGAGGAACTGAAAAAGCCTCTTGATGAAAGTGAAAGAGGAGAGTGAAAAAGTTGGCTTAAAGCTCACTCTCAGAAAACAAAGATCATGGCATCCGGTCCCATCACTTCATGGGAAATTGATGGGGAAACAGTGGAAACAGTGTTAGATTTTATCTTTTGGGGCTCCAAAACCACTGCAGATGATGATTCCAGCCATGAAATTAAAAGAGGCTTACTCCTTGGAAGAAAAGTTACAACCAACCTAGATAGTGTATTGAAAAGCAGAGACATTACTTTGCCAACAAAGATCCGTCTAGTCAAGGCTGTGGTTTTTCCAGTGGTCATGCACGGATGCAAGAGTTGGACTGTGAAGAAAGCTTAGCGCCGAAGAATTGGTGCTTTTAAACTGTGGTGTTGGAGAAGACTCTTGAGAGTCCCTTGGACTGCAGGGAGATCCAACCAGTCCATTCCAAAGGAGATCAGCCCTGGGATTTCTTTGAAAGGAATGATGCTAAAGCTGAAACTCCAGTACTTTGGCCACCTCATGCGAAGAGTTGACTCATTGGGAAAGACTCTGATGCTAGGAGGGATTGGGGACAGGAAGAAAACGGGACGACAGAGGAAGAGATGGCTGGATGGCATCACTGACTCAATGGATGCGAGTTTGAATGAACTCTGGGTGATGGTGATGGACAGGAAGGTCTGGCATGCTGCGATTCCTGAGGTCNAGTACTTTGGCCACCTCATGCGAAGAGTTGACTCATTGGAAAAGACTCTGATGCTAGGAGGGATTGGGGACAGGAAGAAAACGGGACGACAGAGGATGAGATGGCTGGATGGCATCACTGACTCGATGGATGTGAGTTTGAATGAACTCCGGGTGATGGTGATGGACAGGAAGGTCTGGCATGCTGCGATTCCTGAGGTCCAAAGAGTCAGACATAGCTGAGCGACTGAACTGAACTGAACTGAATGCTTTTACTTTTTTCTTTCATAAGCTACCAGCCTTAAAGCAGCTGGTACAGACTAAGACAACAATTTATGTCCAATGAAATGCACAGATTTTATGTATACAGTTTGATGAGTTTTGACAAATGTATTTACCATATAACTCATTATCCAGGTGTAAGAGATTTCTATCTCCTTGTTAGGTTCCCATGTCAAAGTGAAAGTTGGTCAGTCATGTCCAAGTCTTTGTGACTCCATGGACTATATAGTCCATGGAAGTCTCCAGGCTCAGAATACTGGAAAGGGTAGCCTTTCCCTTCTCCAGGGGATCTTCCCAACCCAGGGATTGAATCCAGGTCTCCTGCATTGCAGACAGATTCTTTACCAGCTGAACCACAAAGGAAGCCCATAGCCCCTTCTCAATTAATCCCTGCCCCTGCCCCAACACACACAAGGTAATCACTGTTTTGAATTTCTCACCATAGCTTATTTTTGTCTCCTCTAGAATTTTATCTTAATGGAATCATAGAATATGTATTCTTTTGTATCAAGCTTTTCTCATTTTCTATGAATTTTAATTAGATGTTTCATCTTCTGTTATATCCTTTTCATCCACATTTTATGTGGATCACCTGTCTTTAATACATTTAAGGATCACTGGTGGAGAAGTTTGATTTTTAAAGTCCAAGACTATGACTTGGTGTTTTGGAAATGGCCTTGTAATTTCTAGCTACCTGACCAGGGTAGTTTTGGTAAGTTACTTAAACTCTCTGAACCTCATTTATCACTTTAATGTGATTTTTGTGATTTTTAATACTTACCTTCCATGAATTTTTACTAGGATAAAATGAAATAATGTATGTAGATTATCCATCACTTGTGGGTATTTAAAAGTTGCCCAATTCCCTTCTCTTTTAGACCAGTAGTCTCACATAAGTAACCAACCAGTCATTTTGGCCTTTTCTGTGACTATTCAGGTACCTATCTGTTACAGTGAATATGTGACTCTGCTTTAATTACTAAGTAGGGCTTCCCTGGTGGCTCAGAGGTTAAAGCGTCTGCCTCCAGTGTGGGAAACCCGGGTTCTACANTAAGTAACCAACCAGTCATTTTGGCCTTTTCTGTGACTATTCAGGTACCTATCTGTTACAGTGAATATGTGACTCTGCTTTAATTACTAAGTAGGGCTTCCCTGGTGGCTCAGAGGTTAAAGCGTCTGCCTCCAGTGTGGGAAACCCGGGTTTGTCACCTGGGTCGGGAAGATCACCTGGAGAAGGAAATGGCAGCCCACTCCAGTATTCTTGCCTGGAGAATCCCATGGACGGAGCAGCTTGATGGGCTACAGTCCATGGGGTTGCAAAGAGTTGGACATGACTGAGCGACTGAACTGAACTGAGGCTCAAATCTAAGAACCCATATGAAACAGCTGACTGGTTCAGGACTGAGAAAGGCAGACGGCAAGGCTGTTTATTGCCACTCTGTTCATTTAACTTATATGCAGAGCACATAATGAGAAATGCCAGGTTGGATGACTGACAAGCTGGTATCAAAATTGCTGGGAGAAACATCAACAACCTCAGATATGTGAATGATCCTACCCTAACAGCAGAAGCAAAACCGAGTTAAAGAACCTTCTGATGAGGGTGAAGGAGAAGAGTGAAAAAGCCAGTTTAGAACTAAATATTAAAAAACCTAAGATCATGGCACCTGCCCCCTCCCCCATTACTTCATGGTGAATAGAAGGGGGAAAGGTGGAAGAAGTGGCAGAATTCCTCTTTATAGGCTCTAACATTCACTGCAGATGGTGACTACAGTCTTGAAATTAGATGATTGCTTCTTGGTTGGAAAGCTATAGTGAACCTAGACAGTGTGTTAGAAAGCAAAGACAACACTTTGCTGACACAGGTCCATATAGTCTAGGTTATAATCTTTCTAATAATCACCTATGGTTATGAAAGCTGGACCGTACAGAAGGCAGAGAACCAAAGAATTGATGCTTTCAAACTCTGGTGCTGGAGAAGACTCTTGAGAGTCCCTTGGACACCAAGGAGATAAAATAAGTCAGTCTTTAAGGAAGTCTCTTTGGAAGCACTGGTGCTGATTTGGTCAAATGATGTGAACAGAGGACTCATTGGAAAAGACCCTGATGTTGGGAAAGATTGAAGACAGAAGAAAAGGGTAACAGGATGAGATGGCTGGAGAGCATCACCAATGCAGTGGACATGGACATGGGCAAACTCCAGGAGACAGTGAGGGACAGGGAGGCCTGGCGTGCTGCAGTTCATGGGGTCGTGAAGAGTCAGACACAACTTAGTGACTCAACAACAACAGGCTCAAATAAAGGTTGTTTTCTTACATAATTACAGCTTTTATTTTTATTTGCCCATTTAAAATTTACAGATTGGATTTCCCTGGTGGCTCAGACAGTAAAGAATCTGTCTACAATGCAGGAGATCTTGGTTCAATCTCTGGATTGGGAAGATCTCCTGGAGAAAGGAATGGCTACCCACTCCAGTGTTCTTACCTGGAGAATTCCGTGGACAGAGGAGCCTAACAGGCTACAGTCCACAGAGTCAGAAAGAGTTGGATGTGGCTAAGTGACTAACACAACAACACAACAATTATTGTTTCTATGTATTAATTCATTTAATTTTTATTACACCGGTTATGAAAAATAACTGCTATTGTTTTTATTTTACAGATGAGGAACCCAAGACTCAATGTGATTAAGTGACTTGTCCAAAGTATAAAAACACTTCATGGATTTTAACACCAGACCTCTGGGTAATAAACCTTCCACTTTTCATAGAGAAAAGCTGTGTCCCCTGCGGTGAAGACAAGAGTGACCCAAGACCCTCAAGTCTTGCTGCCATCACATTGCACTCAGGAGAATTTTCAGAGCACCCTGGGGTCCCAGGAGCTGTCCAGGCAGATATGAGCATTATCCAGAACTCTCCATGTGCCTTCTGCCTTCAGCACAGGTGGTGCTTGGCTGTGAATTGACTATTCAGTTGTTCAGTTGTTCTTTTGTTTGTTCATTCATCAACAGGTGTATGTTATTCTTTCCATTTATGTGACTATTATATGCCAGAAACTATTCTGGGCACTGGAAATTCAGTCATATGCAAAATAGACATTTAAAAAATTTGCATTAATGGAGCTTACGTTCTAAATGAGGAAGATAGGCAGTAAGTGAATGAACAAACATATCTGTTTATTTAATTACTTTAATGTTGGGGTGTAATAAGTTCCTTGAAGATTACAAAAAGTAGGGAAGAGGAATCTGGAAGGTATGGTATTTGTTTTTTAAAATAAGGTGGTGAGGGAAGGCCTTGCTGATAAGGTGAATGAGCTGGGGAATGAGCCACACAGATACGGGATGGGGTTGAGGTTTGAGGCAAAAAGCAAACCCAAAAGCACCAAGGTAGAGAGTGCTTGGTGTCTTCTAGGCACAGGCAGGAGCCTGGTGAGCCTGGATATGGCAATAGAAGAGTAATAAGGAACAATCATGATGGGCCTTATTTGACATTTTAAGGATTTGAGCTTTTATTATGAATGAGATGCAAAGCCATTAGAGGAATCCAAGCTGAGGAAGCACATGGTCAGACTTACATTCTTAGAGGATCATTCTGGTTCCTGGGGTGAGAACACAGCATAGAAAGGAAAGGACGAAGGCAAGGAGACCAGTCAGGAGGTGATAGCAATAATTTTCTGGATGAGAGTTGGTGTTGAAGGTCATGAGACTGTGTAGATTCTGGATATGATCTGAGGCTACAGCCACCAGAATTTGCTGATAGGAGGGCTGTTGTTTGTGAAAGTGAGTTTAAAGTGATACTTGTCCTGAGCCATTGGAAGGGTAGAATTTCTATCTCTTACGAGAGAGGGACAGGTCTGGGGAGGGACATCAGGAGTCTGTGAAGAAGTTGAACTAGAGATGAGTGTTAGATATCAGGGGGAGATTCTGGGAAGCAGAAGGTTGTGTGAGTCTGGAGTGTAAGGACAAGGTCTGGGCTGGATATACAAATTTTGAACTTGTGAGAAAAGAGGAAGGATTCAAAGCTAGAGGCTAGATGAATACCTGAATGGTGTGGGAGTGTAGACAGAAAAAAGAAGTTCAATTTGAGTTTCCTTGTAACTGATGAAAAAGTTAGTTAAGATGAAAACTGTCTCTCAGTTACAGAAAGGTTATTGGAAAGGTTTTATCCCTTATTACTATTTAATATTTCCATGACATTTCTCACTTATTCCTCACCCACTCTTTTTCCTTACTAAAGAGGTTCTTACTAATTTTATCATTATAGCATCCAGCCCTGCAGGCCACTTGCTCTGGCTTCCTCTCAGATTAATGGGCACTGAAGTTATTACTGGTCTCTTTGAAACTGCTGTCTTCTCTTTTTGACTTTAGAAATTAAAGGAAGCCAAGGAAACACTAAAATAAATACTATATATTCTATGGACTCAAGGGCCTTATCAATAGGAAGAACAGTTTTAGTTTAAAAAATATTCCCTCTTCCAATGAGAAATAAAGATAAGAAACATTCCAACTACTTTAATTTCTGACCTTGAAAATAACTTTCATTTTATAAATGGAGAAACAAAACCCTATTTTATTGAAAAGTGGATGGGTAGAAATAATCTTTTCACTACTCTAGATGTTATCATGTAATTTTTATATTGTTTGTGAAAGTCACTCTGAGAGTAAAGATGAAACGAGATAAAATATCAGGAAAGATTTTGTTCCGGTTACTATGGCTGCATAACAAATTACCCAAAATTGAGTGGAATAAAATAGATATTTATTATACTCTCGATTTCTGCGGGTAACAAATTTGGGCAGGACACAGCAGGGCAGGCTTCTCACTCCATGTTGCCTGAGGCATATCAGGTACAAGACATGAAGCTGGGAACAGGAATCATCAAAGGTTCATGTACTCAACTAGCAGTTGGTACTCGCTGCCTCTCCATTTGCGTTTCTCCGTGTGGTCTCTCTGCATGAACTAATTTGGCCTTACTTGCAGCATGGTGGCTGGTTCTAAAGGTGAGTGTCCTGATATAGAGAGGCAGGTGGATGCTGTCTCTTTTGTCTGGCTTAACCTCAGAAACTTCTTTTGGTCTGTTGGTAGGGGCAGTCTCAAGCTCGCCCAGTTTTAGTGGAAGGAATAGAGGTCCTGCCTCTCAGTAGGGGGAGTGTCAATCACATTGTAAGAGGAGCATATGGAATGGGATATATAAATTGTTGCAGCCATCTTTGAGAAAACACAATCTGCCAAAGATTTAGTGACTATCAGGAACATGAGCTATTATATTCTAAGAATTATTGAGGAGGGAAGTAGAGAAGAGATAAACACCTTTAAGAAGAGATTAGAGGTTAACTTAAGAACTTTGACATAAGAGATTAGAGGTTGACATAAATTCCATCAGTAATTTTAGGAGTGTTTCGTTCCTTTTTTTCCTTTCTGTTTTTTTTTTTTAATTTTTTAATACTTTATTCTATTTTACAGTACTGTATTGGTTTTGCCATACATCGACATGAATCAGCCACAGGTGTACACGATCTCCCCATGCCGAAGCCCCCTCCCACCTCCTTCCCCACCCCATCTCCCCGGATCATCCCGTACACCAGCCCCAAGCATCCTGTATACTGTATTGAACATAGACTGGTGCTTCATTTCTTATATGATAGTATACATGCTGTCTCTTATACACATCTAGTTCTCTTTGCCTGGTTAATACAGTTAGAAGCCCTAGCCCTGTCCTCTCCACTGTTATCCCTGTGGACAGTCTTGCATACCTGCCTTGTGTGTCTGCACCCCCCTTTGGAGGTCACTGCAGTAGAAAACAAGCTTTCATACCTCTTTTTGAGTAGGGTAAGGGCTTTACAAACTGAAAAGAAGTAGCAGTCTGAGCTGGTTAGCATATGTACTGAGCAAATTGTGCTCATGGGAACAAGGTATCATTACTGAAACTGGTATGTGTATTTTTCCAAGGCAAAGGTCAAAGACCTTCACAGGTTCCTTGGGGGTTTATGATCCTAGCAAGGTTAAGAATTGCTGATAATTTGTTCTGTTTTGTTATTTTTCAAAACTTCAAGCTTCCATNTAGGAACAATCATGATGGGCCTTATTTGACATTTTAAGGATTTGAGCTTTTATTATGAATGAGATGCAAAGCCATTAGAGGAATCCAAGCTGAGGAAGCACATGGTCAGACTTACATTCTTAGAGGATCATTCTGGTTCCTGGGGTGAGAACACAGCATAGAAAGGAAAGGACGAAGGCAAGGAGACCAGTCAGGAGGTGATAGCAATAATTTTCTGGATGAGAGTTGGTGTTGAAGGTCATGAGACTGTGTAGATTCTGGATATGATCTGAGGCTACAGCCACCAGAATTTGCTGATAGGAGGGCTGTTGTTTGTGAAAGTGAGTTTAAAGTGATACTTGTCCTGAGCCATTGGAAGGGTAGAATTTCTATCTCTTACGAGAGAGGGACAGGTCTGGGNGCTACAGCCACCAGAATTTGCTGATAGGAGGGCTGTTGTTTGTGAAAGTGAGCTTAAAGTGATACTTGTCCTGAGCCATTGGAAGGGTAGAATTTCTATCTCTTACGAGAGAGGAACAGGTTTGGAGAGGGACATCAGGAGTCTGTGAAGAAGTTGAACTAGAGATGAGTGTTAGATATCAGGGGGAGATTCTGGGAAGCAGAAGGTTGTGTGAGTCTGGAGTGTAAGGACAAGGTCTGGGCTGGATATACAAATTTTGAACTTGTGAGAAAAGAGGAAGGATTCAAAGCTAGAGGCTAGATGAATACCTGAATGGTGTGGGAGTGTAGACAGAAAAAAGAAGTTCAATTTGAGTTTCCTTGTAACTGATGAAAAAGTTAGTTAAGATGAAAACTGTCTCTCAGTTACAGAAAGGTTATTGGAAAGGTTTTATCCCTTATTACTATTTAATATTTCCATGACATTTCTCACTTATTCCTCACCCACTCTTTTTCCTTACTAAAGAGGTTCTTACTAATTTTATCATTATAGCATCCAGCCCTGCAGGCCACTTGCTCTGGCTTCCTCTCAGATTAATGGGCACTGAAGTTATTACTGGTCTCTTTGAAACTGCTGTCTTCTCTTTTTGACTTTAGAAATTAAAGGAAGCCAAGGAAACACTAAAATAAATACTATATATTCTATGGACTCAAGGGCCTTATCAATAGGAAGAACAGTTTTAGTTTAAAAAATATTCCCTCTTCCAATGAGAAATAAAGATAAGAAACATTCCAACTACTTTAATTTCTGACCTTGAAAATAACTTTCATTTTATAAATGGAGAAACAAAACCCTATTTTATTGAAAAGTGGATGGGTAGAAATAATCTTTTCACTACTCTAGATGTTATCATGTAATTTTTATATTGTTTGTGAAAGTCACTCTGAGAGTAAAGATGAAACGAGATAAAATATCAGGAAAGATTTTGTTCCGGTTACTATGGCTGCATAACAAATTACCCAAAATTGAGTGGAATAAAATAGATATTTATTATACTCTCGATTTCTGCGGGTAACAAATTTGGGCAGGACACAGCAGGGCAGGCTTCTCACTCCATGTTGCCTGAGGCATATCAGGTACAAGACATGAAGCTGGGAACAGGAATCATCAAAGGTTCATGTACTCAACTAGCAGTTGGTACTCGCTGCCTCTCCATTTGCGTTTCTCCGTGTGGTCTCTCTGCATGAACTAATTTGGCCTTACTTGCAGCATGGTGGCTGGTTCTAAGGGTGAGTGTCCTGATATAGAGAGGCAGGTGGATGCTGTCTCTTTTGTCTGGCTTAACCTCAGAAACTTCTTTTGGTCTGTTGGTAGGGGCAGTCTCAAGCTCGCCCAGTTTTAGTGGAAGGAATAGAGGTCCTGCCTCTCAGTAGGGGGAGTGTCAATCACATTGTAAGAGGAGCATATGGAATGGGATATATAAATTGTTGCAGCCATCTTTGAGAAAACACAATCTGCCAAAGATTTAGTGACTATCAGGAACATGAGCTATTATATTCTAAGAATTATTGAGGAGGGAAGTAGAGAAGAGATAAACACCTTTAAGAAGAGATTAGAGGTTAACTTAAGAACTTTGACATAAGAGATTAGAGGTTGACATAAATTCCATCAGTAATTTTAGGAGTGTTTCGTTCCTTTTTTTCCTTTCTGTTTTTTTTTT
>SJYW01003864.1:4989-29933 GCA_006410735.1 Raphicerus campestris | reverse complement strand
TTGCTTCAGGAGAAGGTCTGTCTACATCTATATCTCAAGTTTACAGTCTCATTAGGACCATATTGGTACAGTTTGCTGGATGACAAGCTTCTCAGTAGGGCACAGGGAGGTGACATAATGGTAAGATGCAAACAATTACTGAAGGCCCTTGGGAATTCGCAGGCAGCACCCATATGAGAAATGAGAGAAGCTTTCCTATGAGGTTGCTCCACTCCCTGACAAAAGACCAGTGAATTCCCTGACCACTCTGTTCTTAACTTCCACCAATTTCCCTGCAGACATATACAAAAAGAATCAGGCTAAATGATACCCTTTACCTTTGTAGTTTTAGATCTGGGAGAAGTCAGCACCATGAACCAATTTTTAGTAGAAATTGTTGTCTTGGTCCAGGTTAGAGGATAGATTGGAAAGGTTTATAACCTCTAGATAAAGACGGAGAGGGAAATGACATAAATAATTGGTGTTGTGGAAGCTCATGGTAAAGAAAATGCAAATATGTGGGTGAATTTGGGGAGTTATTTGGAATGATTTCAGATTTTCAAGCAGTGCATATGTTAGGGGGACAAACATCAGGGTGATGTTTTCTGACTTTGCCCATATACTGTTGAATCAGAGGAAATTCTAGGTTTCACATCAGCCCTCATGAATAAGGTGACACAAAGCAAGAAGAAAGCTTTTTAAAAACTAAAAAACGACTAGGTCATAAAATATTAGAATTGATCTCAAATCTTAATGCAGTTTAAATGGACCAGATTTTTGCAATTTTCAAAGTATCAGACAGCTGAGACTGAACTTTATTGATTAGCTCTATTTTAATGAGCCCTTGACTGTTGGAACCTTGAGATACTGAACTATTGAAGTCCTACAAATGTTGGGATTTAGCTACATGGGTGCTGCAGAAACAGAGGCATCTATGGGAAGAGTGGGTGCTATGAGAACATTGCAGGGTCCAAGTGGATTTGGTAAAGACCAGGAAAAAATTGGCTATCAAGGGAAAATGAGGGAACAAAGAAAAGAGTTTCTCTAGGAATGAGTAATTTTATGCAGGCACTGTGGAAAGGATTTGGAAGGAAAATAGCAGCGGGAGAGTGGGTTAAGTGTGAAGAAGCTCAGGCCAGTTCTGAGACAAATTTGAGAAAGAAAAGATGACCTGGGTGGATGGGGTACTTACATTTTTAATTCTGGGAAGTAACATGAAATTTGGGTAATTTAATCTTTTTTAAAAATAATTTTTGTATTAGGGTAAGACTCTTTGTGGTAGAGACTTCACTAGCATTAGCTCACCTTCTCCTCTTCACTTCTCTTCTTGGCCCATGGAGATTACTCTTGTCCATCTGTCTTCTGTCTGGATGGGACCATATACTAGTCTGACCTGTGGGTTGTGGGCAAAAGTAACATGTGAACCAAAGTATCTAATTACTGCTATAAGACCCTCCACTTCTCTCTTCTTCTGCCAGAAGAATCTGAAATATTCCAAATGATGGAAGCTTCACTCTTTTGGATTCTGGAGTGAGGATGACATGGACTAGAGACTCCCCAAACTTAGCCCCATTGATGTAAATGGACATGCTGCATGAGCAAGAAATAATTGTGTTAAACTACTGGAGCTTGGGGGTTATTACCTCAGCATGGTCTAATCTATCATTAATGACACAAATCGGATGTGCAAATACTGTAGTATTATCTATTATAATTTTTTTTCATTTTTCTGTCAAGTCTACATATTATTGGAGGTTGACAAGGGGATTTAAGTGTGTCAATTAGTTATAATAGTCTCTCATTTTTAGAAAAGAAATATTACTGAATTGGCCAAAAGGTTCATTTGATTTTTTTCTTTAAGATGTCTCTGTAGCTCTTAGCTTTTTTTAATGTCACTCAAAACAATTTTGTTAGATTATATTGTGACAGCTGTCATATCAGCATATATTAAAATTGTTTTTATCAAAATTGAATTTTTGTGTAGCTATTTTAATATTGAAGATGGAATAAAAAAGCAACATTTTGGCATGCTATACTTTATTATTCAAGAAAGGTAAAATGACAATTGAAACACACACAAAAAAAGATTTGTGCAGTGTATGGAGAAGATGCTGTGACTGGTGAAGTGACACAAAAATGGTTTGTGAAGTTTCATGCTAGAGATTTCTCACTGGAAGATGCTCCATGGTTGGTTAGACCAGTTGAAGTTGATAAGGATCAAATCCAGGTATAAATTGAGAACAATCAATGTTATACCACATAGGAGATAGCTGACATACTCAGAGTATCCAAATCAAGCACTGAAAATCATTCCCACCAGCTTGGTTTTTGTTAATCACTTTGATGTTTGAGTTCCACATAAGTTAAGCAGAAAAAACCCAAAAAACCTTCTTGATTGTGTTTTCGCATGTGATTTTTTACTTAAATAAAGTGAAAATGTTCTTTTAGAACACATTGTGACAGGTGATGAAAAGTGGGTACTGTACAATAATGTGGAAGGGAAGAGATCACGGGGCAAGTGAAATGAACCACCAACAACCACACCAAAGGCTGGTCTTCATCCAAAGAAGGTGGTATTGTGTACATGATGCGATTGGAAGGGAGTCCTCTATCATGATCTCCTTCCAGAAAACCAAATTATTAATTCCAACAAGTACTGTTCCAAATTAAACAGACTGAAAGCACCACTTGAATGTAAAGCATCTGGAACTAGTCAACAGAAAATGCATAAGCCTCCATCAAGATAACACAAATTGCATATTTCTTTGATGACCAGACAAAAACAATAATATTTGGTTGAGAAGTTCTGATTCATCTGCCATATTCATCAGACATTGCACCTACAAATGTCCATTTGTTTGTTTTTACAAAACCCTCTTAATGGAAAAATTTCCATTCCTTGAACAAGTATAAAAGGTACATGGAACAGTTCTTTCTTCAAGAAGATAAAAATTTGGGGGAAGATGAAATTATGAAGTTGCTTGAAAAATGGCAGAAGATAGTGGAACAAGATGGTGAATACATTGTTTAATAAAGATCTTAGTGAAAATGAAAAAAAAAGTGTCTTTTTACTTAAAAATCCAAACTTATTCCACCAAACTCAAGGCTATAAAGTAGTCTTCCCCAACCAACATAGTATCTAGATACAAAAGACAGCTCATTCATCTTTATGGCAGAGGGAAAGAAAGAGTTTTCTGGTTTTTCTGGTGACTATGTTGACTTTACTGCAGAAGTTATTGGCTAAGACTCCAGCTGACTTAGTTTTTCCCCGGTTTTCCTAGGTTCTGCAGATCCTCAGGTCTTGACTAAGTCCCACCCAGTAAGTAGCCTGGCCATGGATATCCATCCCCAACCCTGTCTCTACTGGAGAGTTATGGCCTTTCCATGGAAGGGCCATGCAGACTTGAAAGTCTTTACCCTCAGCTACATTTTTGGCTCCTCACATTGGCTTACTAAGAAATCTGTATGCAGATCAAGAAGCAATAGTTAGAATAGGACATGGAACAACAGACTGGTTCCAAATCAGGAAAGGAGTATGTCAAGGCTGTATATTGTCACTGTGCTTATATATGCAGAGTACATCATGCGAAATGCCAGGCTGGATGAAGCACAAGCTGGAATCAAGATTGCCGGGAGAAATATCAATAACCTCAGATATGCAGATGGCACTACCCTTATGGCAGAAAGCAAAAAAGAACTAAAAATCCTCCTGATGAACATGAAAGAGGAGAGTGAAAAAGTTGGCTTAAAACTCAACATTCAGAAAACTAAGATGATGGCATCTGGTCTCATCACTTCATGGCAAATAGATGGGGAAACAATGGAAACAGTGGCAGACTTTATTTTGGAGGGCTCCACAATCACCACACATTGTTACTGCAGACATGAAATTAAAAGATGCTTGCTCCTTGGAAAAAAAGCTGTGACTAACTTAGACAGCATATTAAAAATCAAAGACATACATCAACATGAAATAAATTTATACTAGCAAAGACATTACTTTGCTGACAAAGTTCCATCTAGTCAAAGCTATGGTTTTTCCAGTAATCGTGTATGGATGTGAGAACTGGATCATAAAGAAAGCTGAGTACTGAAGAATTGATGCTTTTGAACTGTGGGGTTGGAAAAGACTTTAAAATTCTCTCGGACTGCAAGAAGATCCAACCAGTCAATGCTCAAGGAAATCGGTCCTGAGTATTCATTGGAAGGACTGATGCTGAAGCTGAAACTCCAGTTCTTTGGCCACCTGATGGGAAGAACTGACTAATTGGAAAAGACTCTGATACTGGGAAGGATTGCAGATGGGAGGAGGAGATGACAGAGGATAAGATGGTTGCATGTCATCACTGACTCAATGAACTTGAGTTTGTGCAACTCCAGGAGTAGGTGATGGACAGGGAATCCTGGTGTGCTGCAGTACACTGGGTCCCAAAGAGTTGGACAAGACTGAGTGACTGAAATGAACNACAGAGGATGAGATGGTTGCATGTCATCACTGACTCAATGAACTTGAGTTTGTGCAACTCCAGGAGTAGGTGATGATGGACAGGGAATCCTGGTGTGCTGCAGTACATTGGGTCCCAAAGAGTTGGACAAGACTGAGTGACTGAAATGAACTGATTGGCCTACAGGCACATCTGAATCACTTTTAAAAAATTTATTTATTGGAGGCTAATTACTTTGCAATATTGTGGTGGTTTCCGCCACACATCGACACAAATCAGCCATGGGTGTACACGTGTCCCCCCGTCCCGAATCCCCCTCCCACTTTCCTCCCCATACCATCCCTTCAGGTGTCCCAGTGCACTGGCTTTGAGTGCCCTGTTTCATGCATTGAACTTGAACTGGTCATCTTGCCTCCTCTTTGTCTTAGATTTCTATCCTTTACTGTCTGTTCCCATTGCCTGANAGCCTTCCAGGCTCCTCTCTCCATAGGATTTTCCAGGCAAGAGTTCTGCTAGCATGTGAAATAAGTACAATTGTGTGCTAATGTGAACATTTTTTGACATTGCCTTTCTTTGGGATTGGAATGAAAACTGACCTTTTCCAGTCCTGTGACCACTGCTGAGTTTTTCAAATTTGCTGGCAAATTGAATGCAACACTTTAACAAAATCATCTTATGAGATTTGAAATAGTTCTGCTGGAATTCTATCACCTCCACCTATCTTTGTTTGTAGTGATGCTTCCTAAGGCCCACTTGACTTCACAGTCCAGGATGTCTGACTCTAGGTGAGTGATCACACTATCATAGTTACCTGGTTCACTAAGATCTTTTTTTGTCTAGTTCTTCTGTGTATTCTTGCTACCTCTTTTTAATATCATTTGCTTCTGTTAGGTCCATACCGTTTCTATCTTTTATTGTGCCCATTTTTGCATGCAATGTTCCCTTGGTATTCCTAATTTTCTTGAAGAGATCTCTAGTCTTCCCCATTCTATGGTTTTCCTCTATTTCTTTGCATTGTTCACTTAGGAAGGTTTTCTTATCTCTTTGCTATTCTTTGATAGTAAGTCACTGGATAGTATGCTACAAAGGATTTTTGTCTTATTAGTGCTCATTTCCGAGTAACTGGTAGATATTATGTGGTTCTGGTTTCTTTATCATTCTCCTAAGACAGGCAAAAGTAAGAGAAAAACTTGCCCCTTTTCTTGTGGTTGCTTAATGTGGGTAAGTAGTCATTTCCTAAAATCTTTAGTTTTCTGTTTAATTTTGATAATTCTATTTGCTTTGGTGAATCATAAGCAACCATGATTACTAACATGTTCCCTTTTGAGATCTTTCAACAATATACCGGTTGAATAAGGAATTTCAGAATTTGATCATAGTTATTAGGACTATTTTGGCTACAAATGACAGAAAGTCTAGTGACAGTTGTGGAAGCAAGGATATTGTAGTGTTCATAGATCTCAAGGGCAAGTTTCTCTCTTCATCTTTTCCCTATTAATGTCTTTATTTTTCTACCATATTTCTGTCTTCCTCAATCCTTCCCCTGGGTTGCTGTGCTTGCATGGGAAGAAAAATTGGTGGTTGGTAGCACCTACCTAACCTTTTCATTTGGAGAAGGCAATGGCACCCCACTCCAGTACTCTTGCCTGGAAAATCCCATGGACAGAGGATCCTGGTAGGCTGCAGTCCATGGGGTTGCAAACAGTTGGACACAACTGAGAGACTTCTTTCACTTTTTACTTTCGTGCATTGGAGAAGGAAATGGCAACCCACTCCAGTGTTCTTGCCTGGAGAATCCCAGGGATGGTAGAGCCTGGTGGGCTGCCATCTCTGGGGTCTCACAGGGTCGGACACGACTGAAGTGACTTAGCAGAAGCAGCAGCAGCAACCTTTTCATTTAGAGTTTCAGTCACCTGGGATGAGATGGACTCTTTCATTTCAGTTAAGAAATCCCTGGCAAGAGACTTAGAGTGGCCCACTTTGAATCAAATGCTCACTCTGGAACCAACCTGCTGGCTAGGACAGGTTTTGTTAGGTAATTGGCTCAGATGTCTTCTCCTGGACCAGCTAACTGTGGCCAGGGTACATTTTACATAAGACGCTTGGTCCAGAGATTACCATGTTGATAAAACAGAGAAGAGGGAGAAGAGGCTATTCCCAATAGAAAGCAGGGCAGGGGTAGAGGTGGTTCCATGTATTCCATGCAATAGTTGTTCATTACACTGACCCCTTAGAGTCAATTTAAGGTAAATTTCATATAAATGGGGCTTACCTGGTGGCTCAGATCATAAAAAATCTGCCTGTAATGCAGGAGATCTGGGTTTGATCCCTGGGTTGGGAGGATCCCCTGGAGAATGGCTACCCATTCCAGTATTTTTGCCTGGATAATTCCATGAGCAGAGCCTGGCAGGTTACAGTCCATGGGTTTGCAAAGAGTCAGACACAAATGAGTGACTAACACTTTTCTCACATAAAATACCAAATATTTTTGGTGCTGGGTATATTAAACAGTTTCTTTAGAAAAACAGAAGATGTTTTAAAAATACATAGTTCTTACCTATGACATGGATAAAGATACTATAACAATTCAGTCATATTATCCAGCATATTAAAATGTATAAATATTGGACCTTGAGAACTTGTTTGGAGGTTCTAGCAGGGGAGTACAGCTACTCGTGTACCCTTGACTGAAGACTGTTTCTCTTCTATCGGGGATGGCTGTTCTTTGAGAGTGCAGCTTTGAGAGAGACGCACATTGAGCAGTGAGGGAGGGAAGGGATATCCGCCTAGCCAACCAGATCAGCCAAATCAACAATATTGGAACAATATTGGAATATTGATGGAGTATTGGAATGCAATGAAAGTGAAATATCAAATCATTCCCCCAGCTACTGAAATTCTCCTTCAGTTGAATATGTATTTAGTTTTATTTGTTGTTATTTGTTAATTGTGTAAATAATAAGTGATGAAGCAGTCTAGCTGTGGGGGTATTTTGTTTGGTTTTCACTTACTAACTTCATAGCCTTGGAAAAATTACTTAATTTCCCTATGCCTCAGAACATTCACCTGTAAAGTGGGAATAATAATTGTGGCCTTTTCATAGGATTCTATGAGTATAAAATTAGTTAATATGTACTATGTGCCTGGCATGTAGTCAGCATTCAGTTAACATTCACTATTATTATGAGAATACTCTAAGAATTATTACTTTCTTCAAGACTATAAGTGATTGACACAAAGGACTGTCTTTCATACTTTTAAAAATTTCACTGAAATGATCACTTAAAATGGGCTCTTTGCAGAAATTTTGTGAGTTCTATCTTTTGGAAAAATACTAAGTAAGGGTCACTGGTCATGCTTTGAATACTTGAGACATATTCTGCACAAATGTTTCATTTCTTAGATATTCTGGCACCCTCTTCTTTTGAGTACAAAGTAGGATTTTATTCTCCACTTACTGGAAGTTAAGTGACTTGCCCTGGCAGTGATTTCTTGGTGGACAAACTCTGAATCAGGGAGCATGTTGCTTTACTCTCTTTTCCTTCTACCATGATAGCTGGCAACTTCTAAGATGAGAGCTTCTCCATTAGCCTGAATCCCTGATTGACAACCACAATGGACATATAATATGAACAACAAAGAAACTTTTGTTGTTTTAAACAACTGAAATTTTGCTATTTGGATTTCAGTGCAACTCAAGGCTTCCAAATAAGGCCTCTGAAAAGGATGTTATCTTTAGGCATTAGATCTGACCGGTCTGGTTCTTCTTTGACTATATTTCATCCAGGAATGAACATCTGCATAATTAGGATATAAATTTCAAATAATATCACATTGCCAAAAGTGAATGTTTTAGTGCACTATAAAAACCCCACATTTTTTGCAATGATGCTGTTATTATTTAAACCTCTGGCATCAACTGAAAATTTATATTAAAGTAATAAATTTCTAACCCAACCTCTCAAAAGCAGAGCTCATTTTTAAGGCTGCCATTGATGTTTGCTTGGGAAAGCCTATACATACATCATTTCAACAATTCGAAATACTACTAATGATCAACCACCTTTCATTGGTTTTTGTAGTTTGAACTGTCTGTTTCATTTATCTCTTTCTTTTACTGCTCTATTTTATGAGAGACCTGATTTTTTTCTATCCAGAAATTCTTTCAAATGAAATCATTTGGTGTTTTGTTATCCATCTTGAATCTTAGGAAGCAGTTTATTTGACCCTTTAAAATAGCATCTCTTGTTATTCCTGTGCTAGAAATGAATGTACAGTTGGGTTAAGAACCAGATTCAAATTGTGGAGATTTTGTTTTATTGAGGCCTGAGTTTTACTGTACATTTCCTCTACAGTCAACTGGCCAGCGAAATCTTTTTTAATGTTTTCCCTCAGAAACATCTCTTAAATCCGCTCACCCTTTTGCACATGTTAAGCAATATGTTGTTCAGCTTTTCCTCATCACTTTTTTCAAGTGATGAAATGTCAAGCTTCCTAACTGGTCTTCCTGGTTCTCATTCACCGTCAGAATTACTAATCTAGAAACCAAATCCTCATTATCTACCCAGGGGACAAAATGGATGCTTAAGAGACAAAATGAATGCTCTTCCACCTTCTCTTTTCCCTACCTCCTGTACTCCAGTACTCATAATTCTTCAAAACACATTTTCACTATTTACCAGTGTCAAAGCTTTTCATGCGCTGAGGCTCTATGTTGATTTCCCTGATCTAAAATAACATTCTCGTCTACTGTGTATTTATTTTCTATGGTTGCTATAACAGAATACCACAGATTGGGGGCTTTAAAAAAAGAATTTATTTTCTAATAATTGTGGAGGCTGGAAGTCCAAGATCAAGGTCTTGGAAGGATGGTTTCCTCTGAGGCCTCTCTCCTTGTCTTGCAGATAGCCACCTTATTGCTTTGCCTTACCTCATGCTGCCGTCTGTGTTCAAATCTCTTCTTATTACAAAACCAATCTGTTTGGATTAAGGCCCTAATGGCTCCATTTTAACTGGATGAGCTCTTTAATAGCACTATCTCCAAATATAGTCACAATTTGCACTATTGGGAGGGAGTAGAGCTTCAACATATGAATTTTGGGGATGGTATGTGGGGTGTGTGTGTGTGTATTCAGTCTGATTCTTTGAGACCCCAAGGAATGTAGCCCACCAGGCTCTTCTGTCCATGGAATCTTTCCAGGCAAGAGTACTGAAGCAGATTGCTATTTCCTACTCCAGGGGATCTTCCTGTCCCAGGGATTGAACCTCTTACTCTTGCATCTCCTGCACTGGCAGGTGGGTTCTTTACCTAGGAAGCCTTTGGGGATGGGGAGACAGAATTTCATCCATAACATACCATATTTTCTAACTACTTATCCTTCAAGATTCAATTTTCTGGGAAAGCTTTCCCCAGACCCTCCAGTTATTAACTCCCTGATGCTCCCATAGTACTTTACTTAGCTCAATTTTCACACTAACTGTACTGTAAGAGTTGATGGCATAGATTGGCAAATTTTTTCTTAAAGGGCTGGATGTAAATATTTTAGGCTTTGCAGGCCAGACAGTCTCTTTCACAATTTCTCAACTCGTGCCTTCATAGTAAATGGAATTCAGAGCTGCCCAGGTGCCAGTCTATGGTGGCATCATAAGTGCTCAGTATGAGAATTTTTCTTTCAATGTTACTGAGTTTAAGAATGGTGAACTACAAGAAAACATCTTGTTTTGCCTTATATTCATTTATTTCTCATAAAAATCTATTGCAGCTTGCAGAGCAAAAGCACAAATACATTTTACCATCCAGCTGCCATTTGACCTTTTATGCATCGTCTAGGTAACTTTTCTAGCTATGGAATCCAGATCAGGTCACTTAATATTTTTGAAAGCAAATTTCTAATTTTTAAAACAAGCAGTTGGACAGAAAGTATTTTCAATGGGGAGCAATTGGCATTCAGGCAGTTCAACTCTTCCACATGTGAGACTCTGGTGCACACTGCAGGATGTTTAAAATCTCTGGTCTCTGACTAGGAGAACTTCCTACTCATTATGACAGCCCCAAGTACCCCCAGATATTTCCAAACAATCTGAGTTTTAAACACTTTTCATAACCTCTAACATCTCTTTTAATTCTAGAATTCTATGGCTTTTATGGGGTTTTTTTTTGGCAGTTAAATATGACAATTTCCATTTATCTGACATCTAAGCTGATCAGAAAGCTCAGGCAGCAAGTTTTGTTTAGTGTGTGTTGGGGAGTGGATATTTTGTGTTCTGACTTTAATTTTGTTTTGAAAAGGCAAATGATAAATACCTCATGTTGAATTAATTCTGAAATGTTGCATGCCAAAGTACATCATTGGGTTGCTTCATATTTAACCTAATCTCTGATCCTTTTGCAACTCCCAAAATGATAGCCATTAACCACATGTGGCTGTTTAAGCATACATTCAAATCAATTCAAATTTTAAAAATTAAANATCATTGAGTTGCTTCATATTTAACCTAATCTCTGATCCTTTTGCAACTCCCAAAATGATAGCCATTAACCACATGTGGCTGTTTAAGCATACATTCAAATCAATTCAAATTTTAAAAATTAAAAATTCAGTGTCTCAGTTCTAGTAGTCACATTTTGCTATGCATGTGGATGCACTTGTGGCTAAAGGTTACCATAATAGCACAGAGAAAGGATGCCTCCTTCAATANATACAATATTGTGAAGTAATTGGCCTCCAATTAAAATAAATAAATTTATATTAAAACAAAACAAAATTGGAACCTAAAAATAAAGTCTCTGCTTTTTAATATGCTATCTAGTTTTGTCGTAGCTTTTCTTCCAAGGAGCACATGTCTTTTAATTTCATGGCTGCAGTCACCATCTGCAGTGATTTTGGAACCCAAGAAAATACAATCTCTCTGTTTTCATTGTTTCCCATCTATTTGCTATAAAGTGATGGGACCAGATGCCATGACTTAGTTTTCTGAATGTTGAGTTTTAAGACAACTTTGTCACTCTCCTTTTTCACTCTCATCAAGATGAAGAGCCTTCGCTTTCTGCCATAGGATGGTGTCATCTGTATATGTGNAGATGCCATGACTTAGTTTTCTGAATGTTGAGTTTTAAGACAACTTTGTCACTCTCCTTTTTCACTCTCATCAAGATGAAGAGCCTTCGCTTTCTGCCATAGGATGGTGTCATCTGTATATGTGAGGTTACTGATATTTCTCCCAGTAATCTTGATTCCAGCTTGTGTTTCATCCAGCCTGCTATTTCACATGAGGTACTCTGCATGTATGTTATATAAGCATGGTGACAATATACAGCCTTGACATACTCCTTTTCCAGTTAGGAACCAGTCCCTTGTTACATGTCCGGTTCTGTTACTTCTTGACCTGTGTACAGATT
The DNA here is from genome assembly GCA_006410735.1 of Raphicerus campestris. Classification (NCBI taxonomy): domain Eukaryota; kingdom Metazoa; phylum Chordata; class Mammalia; order Artiodactyla; family Bovidae; genus Raphicerus; species Raphicerus campestris. Next base: position 18,110 of record SJYW01003864.1, on the reverse strand, counting down.
TCTTTTCATGGTGTTTTTCTTTAAATACACACTTAATCCTTTATTCAGGTTGTCACATTCTCTTGACATTTGGATTCTCTTGATTCAAGACTTGAAACCAAGGGGAAAGCTGTTATGGAAGTAGGGGCATTATCTTGCCTGCAGAGTGATAAGTGCATTAGAGAGACAGAGTAAGTGCAGATGGACAAATTTGGAGGCCCCTGTAATAACCAAGTTGAGAGAAGATAGAGATAGGTCATAGGGTGGTGACAGGGTGGTGGGATGGAGATAAGAGAATGAAATTGGAAGATATTTAGGTGATAAAATGAAGAGAACTTGATTCTGACCTTTGAAATAGTATGATGGTGAAGTCATGTCCTGAACAGGGAAGTACTAGGAGAGGGACCAGCTTGAGTCTTGCAAAGTTCCATATGCGTGTAAAGCACGCTTCATTCCAAATCACACAGTGCCTTCCCAGCATCCCCGAATTTCAGTGTGTTCATTCCTTGGTCAAAGCCACTATTACATCTCCTTGGAGAATTCATCTAAATACATCTAACCCTCGGGGCCAGGAGAGATGAGGCATTAAGCTACCATCCTTCTCTATTAAAAAACATTATGTTTACATGATATTAAAAAATTCACAAGGTGTTTTATCACAGTGCTGCTCAATGTGTGGTCTCCAGAAGGCAGCAGCAATATTACGTTGGAGCTTGATGGAAGTCCTGATACTGAAACCTTCTGAATTGGAAACTCGGTGTGTATGTCTTGGGGGAGGGAAGTTAGCAATCTGTGGTTGACAAGCTCTCCAGGTGATTCTGATCCACACTCAAATTTGAAAAGCATTGCATATCATACAGGGCTTCCTAGGTGGCTCAGTGGCAAAGCATGCTAATACAAGAGAGAGACACAGGTTTGATTCCTGGGTTGGGAACATCCCTGGAAGAAGAAATGGCAACCCACTCCAGTAATTTTGCTTGGGAAGTCCCATGGACAGAGGAACCTGTTGGGCTACAACCCATGGGGTTGCAAAAAAGTCAGACACAGCTAAATACACACACACATATCCTACAAATTATCTTCCTTGCTTAGCAGTAATTGTGGAAGATGGATATTATTACTATCTCTGTTTTACTAAGGATGAAGTGAAGCTCTGAGAGGTTAAGTGTTAAATATGCAGTTCAGTTCAGTTCAGTCGCTCAGTCGTGTCCAACTCTGCGACCCCATGAATCACAGAAAGCCAGGCCTCCCTCCCATCACCAACTCCTGGAGTTCACTCAGACTTATGTTCATCGAGTCAGTGATGCCATCCAGCCATCTCATCCTCTGTCATCCCCTTCTCCTCCTGCCCCCAATCCCTCCCAGCATCAGAGTCTTTTCCAATGAGTCAACTCTTCCCATGAGGTGGCCAAAGTACCGGAGTTTCAGCTTTAGCATCATTCCTTCCAAAGAACACCCAGGGCTGATCGCCTTTTGGACTGGTTGGATCTCCTTGCAAAGTACATCTTGCTAATTTCTGGACTGGATGAAGCACAAGCTGGAAACAAGATTGCCAGGAGAAATATCAATAACCTCAGATATGCAGATGACACCACCCTTATGGCAAAAAGTGAAAAGAAACTAAAGAGCTTCTTGGTGAGGAGGAAAGAGGAGAGTGAAAAAACTGGCGTAAAACTCAACATTCAAAAAACGAAGATCATGGTAGGAACTTGAGAGATACCCGAAGTAACAGGCAAGTTTGGCCTTAGAGTAGAAAATGAAGCAGGGCAAAAGCTAACAGAGTTTTGCTAAGAAAACACACTGGTCATAGTAGACACCATCTTCCAAGAACACAAAAAATGACTCTACATATGGACATCACCAGATGGTCAATACCAAAATCAGATTGATTATATTCCCTGCAGCCAAAGATGGAGAAGATTGATACAGTCAGCAAAAATAAGACCTGGAGCTGAATGTGGCTCAGATCATGAACTTATAATTGCAAAATTCAGAATTCACTTGAAGAAAGTAGGGAAAACCACTAGGCCATCCAGATACGACCTAAATCAAGTCCCTTATGATTATACAGTGAAAGTGACAAATAAATTCAAGGGGTTAGATCTGACAGACAGAATATCTGAAGAACTGTGGACAGATGTTTGTAACATTGTATAGGAGGCAGTGATCAAAACCATCCCCAAGAAAAAGAAATACAAAAAGGCAAAATGGTTGTCTGAGGAGTGCTTACAAATAGCTGAGAAAAGAAGAGAAGTGAATCGCAAAGGAGTCAAGGAACGACATACTCATCTGAATGCAGAGTTCTAAAGAATATCAAGGAGAGATAAGAAAGTCTTCCTAAGTGAACAATAAAAAGAAATAGAGGAAAATGATAGAATGGGAAAGACTAGAGATCTCTTCAAGAAAATTAGAGATCCCATGGAAATATTTCATGTAAAGATAGGCTCAATAAGGGACATATGTAGACTGCCGAGTGTAAAATACATATAGCTGATGGGAAGCTGAACTGAACTGAATGGGAAGCTTCTATATAACACAGGGAGCTCAATTTGGTGCTCTGTGATGACCCAGAGTGGTGGATGGGCGGGAGCTTCAAGAAAGAGGGGACATATGTATAATTATGGCTGATTTGCATTGTTGTATGGCAGAAATCAACACAACATTGTAAAGCAATTATCTTCCAGAAAAAAAAAAAAAAACTGTTAGCAAAGGACTGGCTGGGAGAGGGGGAAAGATGAATATGAGATTTAGTTTTAAATATATTTCCTGAATCCCTGTACTTTGATTTTTAACATGTGCTACTTTCTAAATAAAAATACTTTTTAGAAAGCTTCGATTTTAGCCCCTTGAGACCCATTTCAGACTTCTGATCTCCAGAACTGGAAGATAAGTGTGCATGTTTCCAGCCACTATCTGCAGTATTTACTACAGCAGCAATAGGGAATTAATGCATCACTGAGGAACATTAAATTGTTTCCAGTTTGGGTGATTATGACTAGAAGTGCTATAAGCATTTATGTACAGGTTTTCACATGAACATAAGATTTCATTTCTATATAGAAAATACTTAAGAGTAAGACTGCTAGGACATATGGTAAATTTATACTTAACTTTATTAGAAACTGACAAATTGCTTTCTGAACATTTTAGAGTTTCGATTTCTTCACATTCTCATCAACTGACAAGGTTATTTATTTTATCCATCCTATAGTTGAGTAGTAGTTTTAATTTGCATTTCTCCAATGGCTAATGATAAACTTTTAAAATGTGCTTATCTGCCAACTTTTTATCCTCTTTAGTGATGTATCTAAGGCTTTTTTTTTTTTTCATAAAAAATTGAGTAATTTTCTTGCTGTTGAGTCTTGAGAGTTCTTTATATATATTCTCTATATAAGTCCTTTACTGGAGATGGTATTTGTGTGTGTCTGTTTCTGAACTTATTATTGATTCCACTGATCTGTTTGTCTATGCCTTGGTCAATACTAAGCTGTGTTGATTACTTTAACTTTCTAGGACATTTTAATGCCGGATAGTGTAATTCCTCTGACTTTACCCTCTTATCTATCTATCTATCTATCATAGCTATTCTACTCCCTTTGCCTTTGTATATAAAATTTAAAATCTGTTTGTATATATTGACAAAAATTCCTGCATGGAACTTTGATTGCTATTGATTAAATTTATAGGTTGTTTGAGGGAAACTAACATCTTTACTATCTTTATCTATTTTCTTTAAATTATTTTATCGGCATTTTTTAGTTTTCAGCATACAGATCTTGTACACGTTATCAGCATTTTTTAGTTTTCAGCATACAGATCTTGTACATGTTTTGTTATATTTCTATTTCTTGAGTTATTGTAATTGGTATTGTTTTTAAATTTCAGTTTCTAACTGTACATTGTTAGTATATAGAAATAAAATTGGTTTTTTGTATGTGTTGACTTTGTATACTGCAACCTTGCTAGACTCAGTTATTAGTGTAAGAATTTTGTAGATTACTTGAAATATTCTATACAGATAATAATGTCTGCAAACAGAGAGAATTTTAGTTCTTCCTTTATAATCTCTATGCTTTTTATTTCTTGATTCTTTTTTTTTTTTTTTCCTCTTTGCACTTGCTGAGATTTCCTGTTCAATGTTGAATAGAAGTGGTAAGAGTCAATATCCTTACCTTGATTCCAATTTAGGGGAAAAGCATTCTGTCTTCTACCATCATAAGTACAATGTTAGTTATAGATGCCCTTTATCAGGTTCATTAAATACCCTTCTATTCCTGTGCTGGGTGCTTTGCTGCTCAGTCAGATCCGACTTCTATTTCTAGCTTGCTAGCTTGCTGAAGCTTCTTACATGAATAAATGTTATTTTTTGTCAAATGTTTTTCTGCATCTGTTGATAGCATCATGTAATTAAAATATATACATAGTATTTTAGAATATATCAATTGATTAATTTTCAAGCACTCTCAAAATAAACTCCACTTGGTCTTGATGTAACAATATTCTTTTTATGTATCTATTTGTGAACATTTTGAGGATTTTTATTTCTGTATTCATAGGAGATACTGGCCTGCCATCCTCTCTCTCTTTCTGTCTCTTGTAGTGTCTTTCTCCAATTTTGTTTTCAGANATAAGTTTTAGTAGTTTGTAGTTTTTGAGAAATTAATCCATTTTATTTAAATTGTTGAATGTTTGTTCCTAGTGTTGTTCATAGTATTTTCTTATGACCCTTTTAATGCCTGTGAGGTCTGTAATAATATCCCCCCTTTTCATCCCTGAAGTTTTCCTTCACCTGAGAATATCTTCGTTTTACCTTTATTCCTGAAGGATATTTTCACTGGATAGAGATCTCAGTGTTGACAGTTCTTTCCTTTTAGCTTGTTTAAAACTGTTGTGCTTCCCCTTCCTCCCTTCCGTGGCTTCTGCTGAATAGTCTGTTGTCCTTTGAATCATTGCTCCCCTATAATGTGTCCCTTTCTCTAGTTGCATCCANGATAGAGATCTCAGTGTTGACAGTTCTTTCCTTTTAGCTTGTTTAAAACTGTTGTGCTTCCCCTTCCTCCCTTCCGTGGCTTCTGCTGAATAGTCTGTTGTCCTTTGAATCATTGCTCCCCTATAATGTGTCCCTTTCTCTAGTTGCATCCAAGTGTTTCCTTTGATTTTAGTTTACAACGTTCCAATTTTTATGTGCCTGGGTATGAATTTGTTGTTGTTGTTGTTGTTTTCTATTTGGGTGTTTTCTAGCTCCCTGAATCTGTAGTTTTATGATTTTTGAAAAACTTGAGAAATATTCAGCCATAATTCCTTTAAATATTTTTTCAGCACTATCCTCTTTACCTTTCCTTATGGGACTTCAATGACATATCTATTAGACATTTCTTGTTTTTTAATCCCACAAGTCCCCAGGACCCTGAAGTTTTTAAATCTGTTTTCTCCTAAATAATTCCTATTGGTCTATCTTCAAGACCAGTGACTTTTTTCTCTGCTACCACTTCTATGACAGTATTGACTGTATCCCATGAGATTTTTATTTTTATTGTACTTTTTGTTCTATCCTTGTGGCTCAGTGGTAAGGAATTTGCAGGAGATGCAGGTTTGATCCCAGGGTCAGGAAGATTCCCTGGAGGAGGAGATGACAATCTACTCCACTATTCTTGCCTTGGAAATTCGACAGACAGAGGAGCCTGGTAGGCTATAGTCCATGGAATCATAAAAGAGTCAGACGTGGCTTAGTGACTAAACAACAACAATGTGCTAGCCTAGAGTCCAGGGAACCTGGGCCCTCTTGGGGAGGGGTAGCCTGGATTGATAACAAAGTATGCAACAAACCAATGGAATTACTGGAATTTTAACCTGTCTACTCCGGTGCCCTTTGTTCATCCTCAAGGATACATGATCACTCAGAACATCATCATTTATAGGCACCCATCTGAGCAAGATTTCATGTTTACCAGCTGGGAAATAACCATGTTGTCAGTTCTGATCTCCTCCTATGCTATAGATTATTGCATCAACATGATGGAGATTATTGTCTACTTCATGTTGGTCAAAGAGACAATAGTAGATTAAATATGCCTACATCATTATTCCTTGCTATTTCTTCTACTAAGAGGCAGACTGGCTGACCTCAGCTACTTGCTTAGCCAAAGAATGCAACAGAAGTGATCTTCTGGGACTGTGGGGACTACGTTAGAAAAAGTCTTGCAGCTTTTGAAAAAGATTCTTTTGCTGATGACTCTCTCAGTGCTCTGAGCTGCCATGTAAAAAGATCATCTACACTGAGACTGCCATGCTGGAGGGGCCAATGTATATAGATGTTCCAGTTGACAATCCCAATTTGACCCAGCCACCAAGGCACCAGATGTGAGTGAAGTCATCTCTTGGCTGTTTCTTGCTTTTCTGCGAGATGTCCCAACATAGAAATCTTCTCACAGATTGAAGTATCTGTTGTGCCCAAGTGTCCTGGACCCTAGGACATACCTCAGTATGAGATATTGGATTTGTCTACCATTTTCAGAAATCCCTTAAGCTCGCAGGGAAGCTCCTTCTGGTGGTTCTGCCACCCTTCCTCACATTTTACCCAATTCACAGCACTAGACTCTGTCCATTCCCCTCTGGGATAACCCAGCTTCATTCTCTTTAGTAGGATGTGTTTGCTTTCTTTCACAGTAGAGGTGCAGGTGGTGGTCCTGTGGTAAAATATAGACTTCTTGGAAATACAGTGGTTTGGTGAGAGAAGGGGCTGGGTCAGAGGGCTGCTTTGTTCTTCCTTGATGAGTCCACAGGAAGAAGACAAAGCAAAACAAAATAAACACACGCCACAAGATCAATTTTCCTCTGATCTCTCAGTTCTTGACATGGGCACCTCAATGTTGTCTCCAAGTCCTTGGAATATTCAGAATTGAATTACATGTTAAAGAAAATGCCACAAAAGCGTTCAGAAAACTGTTAGTCATGTTGGAGAAATGGGTCTCATACACAAAGCAGAATATTTCATCAAGAGAAGAATTTTTCATTCAGGTGAGGCATGGCTGGATCCACGATTAAGGTGCAGTTCAAATCTCAAAGAACTTACAATTGTATTTTGGCTATAAGACATGAATTCAAGAAAATAAAAATGCAGTACGCATCATTGGATGGGTGATTCAATGTTAAAATGTGGGAGAGATAGTTATGTCTGTCCTCAGCTTACAGAAAAGCTATTCTGGAAACCACCTCACAAAAGGAATGCACTTTCTACAGCCGTTCTCAAATCGCTACTTTGCCCAAATGACCTCTTTGTGATCTAGAGACAATCTGCCCATGAAAATTTGAATGTAAAGTTTTCACTGAGTAACATGACAGACACCTCTGTGGTGTGAGAGGACAGACTAGTAACTGACAAGGGGGAGAGGAATCAAGGTGTAATTCTTGGCTTGGTCTGGCTTTGTCTATTAATTGTGTGATCTTGTTTAACCCCAGCAAGTCCTCTGAAGTGCCTACAAGCTATAAGATGAAAAAGTCCTGGGAGTCTTTCAGGGTGGGTAAAGCTTTGTTCCTCTGAGAGGGTGTATACTTAATGGTTGAATATGTAAGCTCTTGCTCAGGCAGCTTGAGTTTGAACTTCTGTTCCTCCTTTTATTAGCTATGTGATTTTAGGCAAGTTAATAGCTCCATATCTCTTATTCAAAAAAAGTGCATAAACATTCCTCTATCATAGGATTTATTGAGGATTAATTAATATAAAGGTACTTAGAATAGCACATCAGTTCAGTTCAGTTCAGTCGCTCAGTTGTGTCTGACTCTTTGCAACCCCATGAATTGCAGCATGCCAGGCCTCCCTGCTCATCACCAACTCCTGGAGTTCACTCAGACTCACGTCCATCAAGTCAGTGATGCCATCCAGCCATCTCATCCTCTGTCATCCCCTTCTCCTCCTGCCCCCAATCCCTCCCAGCATCAGAGTCTTTTCCAATGAGTCAATTCTTCGCATGAGGTAGCCAAAATACTGGAGGTTCAGCTTTAGCATCATTGCTTCCAAAGAACACCCAGGGCTGATCTCCTTTAGAATGGACTGGTTGGATCTCCTTGCAGTCCAAGAGACTCTCAAGAGTCTTCTCCAACACCACAGTTCAAAAGCATTAATTCTTTTGCGCTCAGCTTTCTTCACAGTTTAACTCTGACATCCATACATGACCACTGGAAAAACCATGCTGCTGCTACTGCTAAGTCGCTTCAGTTGTGTCCAACTCTGTGCGACCTCATAGACGGCAGCCCATAGCACATAGTAATTGCTCAATGCATTATTCTGGCAGTTTCCTCTTCAAGGATATCTAAAGAACAAGCAATCTGTGATAGGTCTGCAGGCTAAACTCTAATAAATAACTAATGAAGAGATGAGGTAACCTTTAGAAGCTTATAGGAAGTAGTATTGATATGTTGAAAAAAAAAAGGGATTAGCTTACCAGGCAAGTATAAAACTTATGGAATTCACTCTCCTAGGAGGTTTTATAAGTCAGAAATAGATTCAGGGAGGGATGAAATAAAGCTCTAAGTGGTAAGGAACTAGATTTAGGACATACTGAACTTCTGAGAGCACAGGAAGCAAATGCTGTTTCACTAGCATCCTCACTGGCACCACCACTGAAAAGAGTGGCCTAAATGAAACATGGGCTGGCCTTATGGGAAAGGAGTTTATGTAGAGCTTGAAGAAATAAGTGGTCTGATGGCTGAAGCTTTCCAAAGCTCACGGTTGGAGATCCCACATTTGCTTGCCCAGAGGAGATGCTTACTAAGACTTTGTTGAATAAAAGAGATCTTCCAAATTTGGGACCCATCCTGGCCCCAAGGCAGTAAAAGAAACTTTTTCATTTTTAGGAGTTTGGGTGGTGGTAGCAGTATTTTGGGTTTTATACCCCACAGTTATTCTCCCTTCTTTGCTGACAAGGCCCTGAATTTGTTCACATTTTGACGCACAGTATATCAAGCCCCACAGCTTGCATCTTGATTGTTCTAGACAATTGTGATCATACCATCCCTCCTCCCAGTGACTGGTTTAGTTGTAATCACCTGATCTAGTTCTGGCCAAGGTGGTACAAGAGGAATTCAACTAAGAAATTTCGGAAAGGATTTGTCTTTCAGATAAAAGAAGGCATATAAGTTACTTTATTCTTTCTTACTTTCAATATTTTTATGTGAGGGTATGATTTGCAGGCCTACTGCAGCCTCCTTGTAGCCATAAGGTAAACTAAAGAGAAGTTCATCCTGAGTCCAGATATTAGTAAGTGACTTAGGAAAGGTTAGGACAGCCTACTTCAAGACTTGATATGCGAGATTACCAGTTACCCTCTATTGTTTAAGTCCCTTTTATTCAAGTGTTCTGTTACTTGCAGACAAAAGCATCCTGATGTGATCACCATGTATGCACTGTTTACCACCATCAATTAGTGCAGTGCTTGCCACATTGAGCCAGGATCCCGTAATATTGGGTTGGCCAAAAATTTCGTTTGAGTTTTCTATAACATCTTGCAGACCCTGTTACAAGAAACTTGAATGAATTTTTGGCCAAACAGTTCATTGAATTAGTAATGACAGCACTTTTCAATCTTCCTGCTGATTCTACTCTGTCCTATTTCTGGTGGGAAGGTTCCAGGAGGCTTCCTGAGCCCTTGCTTAGGTAACCTGCCTAGAGCTAGAGTCACTTGCCTACTGAGTCTTCTTTTATTTTTGCTCTTCTCAGTTCTTCCAGTGGAGTTATGCCCACAGTCAGTAGTGCCTCTCAGATCTTCTTGAGCTCAACCTCTGCCCAGATTGTGAAAGGATGGCCTGCTTTCACATCTTCTGTTGCTGAGTTCCTTCTGAAGAGGAACTGTGTGTTACCTCCTACTGAACTGCCCAGACATAGAACACTTGCCCGGATTGCCGAATTTTGTCTATTTTTTCTTTTGTCTCTGGTGACTGCTTGCCTGGAGCACTCTCCCTACTCCTACCCCATCTACCATCACCATCCATTGTATCTTGTCTAGAACTCTAAGCTTCCTGTGGCTCCTGGCCGGTGTGACTTGTTCCCATCACCCAGCATCCCCTGAGTGGGTATGGTCTGTTCTATCAACAGACTTCCTGAAACCTGAAAGGCTTTCCTCCTGATATACTCAGAAGCTATTTCTGTCATTTAATAGACTTTGGTCAGATGTTAATGAACAATGACAATTGCTTCTTCTGTAGACTAGAAATCCTCACCTGTGATTGTGAAATATCAGGTAGAAGCTGAGCTAGAAGAAGAAGAAAATTCTCCTCTGCTCACTGTTCACCTCTAGGACTGAAGAAAGAGTCCAGGGGCATTTTAACTTACATGAAATCAAAAAAGTAAATATTTTTAATCTTACTAAAATTATTGAGTATTAGGAATGGTGGATATTTTTGNAAGAAAATTCTCCTCTGCTCACTGTTCACCTCTAGGACTGAAGAAAGAGTCCAGGGGTATTTTAACTTACATGAAATCAAAAAAGTAAATATTTTAATCTTACTAAAATTATTGAGTATTAGGAATGGTGGATATTTTTGGTAAATTATAAAATTACATAAGCAGCCAAAAATGTAACCTGCCTAAATACTCATAGAATGGTAATTTAAGTGTGGTATATTTATACAACAGAACACTAAACCAATGAGAATGAATGATCTACTATTCAACCATGTGGATGAATTTCAAAACACAATGCCAATTTAAAGAAGTCACATGCATATATAGTGCATGATTCTATTTTGTTTAAAGTTAAAAAACAGGCAAACTTAACATATGGTATTAAAAGTGAGGATAGTGGTTACCCTTGTGACATTCTCACCAGGGTAACCACTATCCTGACTTATACAGAGACAGTGACCAGAATGGCGCATGAGGTGGGATGTTCTTTTTGATGTGGGAGCTGGTTATATAGATGTATTCAGTTTGCAAAATTCATTGAGCTATTCATTTATGATACGTATGTACACTTTTTCTTACATGTTACTCTTCAATAGCAAGTTCAGAAAAATTACATGGCCATGGAAACAAGGACTGGATCAAAAAACAAAAATTCACAGAGTCCTAGTGCCAAAAATGAAGTTCCTGATTTTACAGAAGGGTGGACTTAGTGCTCAGAAAGTCCAGTGAAAAATCAGTAAGCCAACGGTCAAGTCAGACATGGTACTCATGTCTGATTCCAGCCTGACGCTCTTTCATTGAATGGGCACAAGGGAATTTAGATTGTAGCCAATAGCCTAGTGATATTTCCTTCTGTGCATCTTTATTACTTTTTGTTGGATTTACTTGAGAATCAGAGTTGGGGAACATGTTCAGGTATATTTATTGCTAACAGATGCTTTGTTGTTTTACTGAGGTATATAGTAAACAGCACAGATGACTAAGGTTGGCAGTTGCACAGGACCCCCCCATTCAGAAGAGTCCCATTCTTTGTGTAATGCTCTACTATTGCCATCTTGAAATTCTGGCTAATTTTTAAACAAAGGCCCAGTATTTTCATTTAAATTGGTTCCCACAGGTTATATAGCCGGTCCTGCACATAACTGTTGATTTGTATAATGAGGTGGCATACAGGTCAAGAATTTGTAATCAAGATTCATCAGTCCTGACGCTGGGAAAGATTAAAGGTGGGAGGAGAAGAGGATGACAGAGGATGAGATGGCTGGAGGGCATCACCGACTCAATAGACATGAGTTTGAGTAAACGCCTGGAGTTGGTGATGGACAGGGAGGCCTGGTGTGCTGCAGCCCATGGGGTCACAAAGAATCAGACATGACTGAATGACTGAACTGAACTGAGGGAATTTATTATTTAAAGTTAAATCTTACACAACAACAAATTATTTTTATATGAAGAATAATCCCCTAATTTGTGTATATTACTGTTAAATTTCTGTACCATCAGTTAACTCAAAACATGAGATCAAATGGAACATGAAACAATAAATAAGATTTTTGAAACAGTCCAATTTAAGAGCTGGAAAGAAATATTAAAACTCATCTAATGCATTCCTTTTATTTTGCAGATGGGGAAAATGAGGTCTAAAGTCTGGAATGATTTGCAAAGGAATTGAGTCAACTATGTATGTAGAAGTCAATGAAAATTGATCAGTGTAGGGCAATATTTGAAAACTGAGTGATATTTGGGAATTTTTGGCAAGGTTTCTGGAGCACTTCTTTTCCCATCTGAGAAAAAGCCTCTTAGCCAAAACATTAAAGTTTGCTTTATGCAGAATCATTTGCAGGAGAGAAAGCACACAGGGAAATTGATTACATTTTGTGTAAAATAATTACCTTAAAGTAGCATCTGCTGCATGCAATGTGCACTGGGAAACAGAAACAGCTGTCAGAATGGCTCTCTGTCAAACAGTTTGTTAGCATCAACTTGACCCAACTCAGTATCTACCATAAGTAGATACTAGTGTCCAACAAAGACTCTGGCGTCTGTCTGGGGCACTGGGCTTGCATCTCAGCCCACTGCTGCTATGCTTCACTGAACAGATTTAGGTGGCTGGGTAATGACTGTGTTCTGCTTTAGATAAACGACATTTCTGGGTCCAGAGAAATAATAAATTAGTTAAACTTTTTGGTAAAGGATCCACCTGCAGTGAGGGGGACCTGGGTTCGATCCCTGGGTTGGGAAGTTCCCCTGGAGGTGGGCATGGCAAGTCCCTCCAGTATTCTTCCCTGGAGAATCCCATGGACATAAGAATCAGAGTTGGGGGACATGTTCAGGCATATTTATTGCTAACAGATTCTTTGTTGTTTAACTGAGGTATATAGTAAACAGCACAGATGACTAAGGTTGGCAGTTGCACAAGGTCCCCCATTCAGAAGAGTTCCATTCTTTATGTAATGCTCTGGCAGCCTACTGTCCGTGGGGTCACAAAGAGTTGGACATGACTGGGAAATACAAGTAGCTGGCATGGGCTAGGAGTTCTGTCAGGTGACAGGGACAAACTATACCTCTCTTCTCAGGGAGTCCTCATCCTAGTTATGGAGGCAGGCACAGTCACAATCAAGGCAGTGAGTCCTGCAGCACACACAAAGGGAATGAACTAGTGTGGCTATCTGGTAGAGCCTGGCAGAAGAGTGGGGACCAAAGAGGTGCTTTCAGTGTCTAAAAGGATGCGTAGAACTTATCC